>JAJPUD010000576.1:366879-425695 GCA_023553655.1 Myrmecobius fasciatus
CATGGAATTGATGCTATTTCCATTGAGATATGGAGGATGAGAATGTTTTTCACAGGTGGAGATGGGGATGGGAGTGAACGTATGAAAAAGAAGGCATTTCAGTGTGGACAAATGGACAGAGAAGAGTTACTGAGGGATCTGGGCAGGGGGGCAATAGTGAATAGGTGCAAGCTAGATGGATAGAACACCTGGTTTGGAGTCAGGAAGAGTCATCTTTCTGAGTTCAAATCCATCCTCAGACACTTAAAAGCTGTATGACCCTGTGCAAGTCACTTAATCCCATTTTACTTCAGTTCCTCATCTGTAGAACGAGCCAAAGAAGGAATTGGCAAACTACTTCAATATCTTTGCCAAGAACACACCAAATGGGGTCATAAAAAGTTAGATGTGACTAAAATGACTGAACAACAAAACAAAAATAGCAATTAACCCTGAGTTTGACTAGTGTATAGAATTCATGAAACAAAAGAACATGAGAGAGAGAGAAATGTAGATTGAAGCAAGATTGCAGAGGGTTTGACTGTAGGATTCTGTTGATGACTTTTACTTGGTAGGCTTGGGGAGCCGCTGAAATTTTTTTTGATTTTGTTTTTAATGAGAGAGTAAGAAGATCAGATCCATGTTTAAAACTTGGAAGTATGTGAAGCATGGATTGAAAGAGCAGGGGGAGAGGCAGGGATATCACTTGCTATACTAAGTTTTTGGCAATGGCCCAGGCAAGAGTTGAGGAAGGTCCAGTGGTGTTGCTGGAGTATCTGTGTAGTTGACAACATGGCCTCCCATCAGTGGGTAGACTGTAATTGCTGCTGCTGTCATTATGGTTCCTTTTTACCAACCTTCAAGTCACTTAAAAATAACTTGTACCAAGTGAGTCATTCCTTCTGTTTTGTTTTGGAGCAGCAGCCCTGCTTCAGCTCCCATCCTCCTGCATTAGCATGTGTGAGAGGTGTTTTAATTGAATAAATCACATTCCCCACTTGTCTAAGCACGATGGAGACACTTGTGGGGTTCTCCTTGTAGTGTCCCAGGATATTTTCCCAGAGTGTTCAAGAATGGAGATTCAAGGCCGGGTCTTGACAAATGGGTTTTCACCATCCCTGTTCTGTAGACATTTCTTGTGTTTGGACAGTCACTTATTTAATGGAAGGAATGATGGATTGGAAGTCAGGGGACCAAGGATCTAGTCTCAGCTCTACAGAATCTCAAAGTTAGAGGCAAGAGGGTGACAATGATTTATTAAGTGCTCACTATATGCTAGGCAGTATGCTAGAAAAAACAACCCTCATCTGAAACAGTAATCCCGATCTCTGACCCCCTGACAGGCAATTCTTCAGCCTCTGCTAGAATAAATTGGAGTTAGAGTGTGTTAAAGTAGAATGAAGAGTCGCTGGTGTTAGAAGACCTATTTTCAAATTTTACTTCCGGATGTACATCTACTAGAATGCCTTGGGAAAGTAGTTCAATCTCCCCAGACCTCCATTTCCTCAACTATAAAATTAGAAAATCAGACTTCTACTTTAGATTTGTGAGTCTTTTTACCTCCAGTGATGGGCGCCTCATTACCACGTAAAACAGTTGATTTCATTTTTGAAATCAATATGTAGTCATTTATCTGGAAGCAATAGAGAGAAAAAAAAACAATTGTTTATTTATCTCTTAGATTGGAAGCTACTATTCTGATATAGATCACTGACCTCATAACCACATTAATTCAAAGAAACCCATAGCTAGTTTTGTTCAATTTTTTTCCTCTTTCCAATGACTAATAGATTTTTTGTCTGAATTTGAATGTGTTAATTCTAGTTAATAGTGATAATAATTAAAATTTCTATGCCACCTTAAGTTTTACAGAATTCTTCCTTCACAATAATCATTTGAAGCTAAACAAACAAAGAGTTTTATTTTCTTGTTGTAAATGGTAAAGATAATGTTTGGTGAAGTAAGATGGGTAATTAGAGCTCTGGTTTCAAAACCAGTAGCCTTGGAAAACCAAAGTCTTTTTTGGAGAAGGAACTTATTTTGTATGAGGTGAAATTATATTTAAAAGACCACATAGAAGGGTCCAAAGCTCTCCTAGGGAAAAAAACTTCCAAATTCTAGACATGCAGAAATTTTGTGTCAAATGCTACTCTTAATGGGATTTATTCTCTGTCTGGTTTCCTTTGGAGTTACTGCTGAAGAAGAATAGCTCTTTATTTTAAATCCTACTACTGCCCACAACTTCTGTTCAGAAATTATTTTACTCTTGAAGTCTGACCCCTGGATTCAATGAATTGACTTGGGTTCAGAGAAACCTGGGAAGACTTATATGAACTCAGTTAGGAAGAATTAGTAGAATAGTTTAAATGATAAGAGTAAATGCTATAAAGACAAGCATTTTTGTAAGAATTTGTCAGAAGACTGTTCATTGCTATCATTAATCATGATTTTTGAGGAAATACACTGATCATCTCTTGACACAGAGGAGAGGGCTCGGAGATGTGGAAGGAAATATATTTTTGCACATGGACCAAGTGGGGTTTTGTTGTATATTGTGTATATTGGTTACAAAGGTTTAATTTTTCTTTTAAGTGGGGGAGAGGAGGAATATGTGCTTTATTAATTGAAAAATAAAATTAAAAAATCACCAAAAATAAGGAAAATCTGGAGTTTTGTCTATCACTCTTCATACTGTCACTTGTGACTTCCTTTTTGATTGCCTGAGGGACTGATTCATATTTCACAAAAGGATCTTCAGGTTTGGAAAAAAAATTTTTAGTTTAACACCTTGTGATCTAGCCCCTTTTATATGATTAGGATCCTGAAAGACATATCTCAGACCTGGTTATTTCTGTTTGTCTCTTAACCCTGATATAATCCTTGAGTTCTATGTAAAAAAAAGATTAGACTAATTCTGTTTGTCCCCAGAAGTCAAAGCTAAGAGCAATGAAGTAATTTGAAGAAAAGACAATTTAGGCTCAACATGTTTGTTGTTCAGTCATTTTTCGGTCATGTCCTACTCTTTCCTCCATTCAGGGTTTTCTTGACAAAGAGTGGCTTGCTATTTCCTTCTCCAACTCATTTTACAGATGAGAAAACTGGGTTTAGTGACTTGCCTAAGGTCACCTAGCTAGTAAATCTCTGAAGTCAGATTTGAACTCACGAAAATAATTCTTCTTTTTTTAAATTTATTTTTTATTTTTAAATTTATTTTTTTTATTAAAAGCTTTTTATTTACAAAACATATGAATGATTTTTCTACATTGACCTTTGCAAAAAACTTTTTTTTTGTTCCAAGCTTTTCCCCTCCTTCCCCCTACCCCCACCCCTAGATGACAGATAATCTAATGCATGCTAAATATGATAAATTATATGACAAATCCAAGAAAATAATTCTTCTTGGCTCTAGACCTAGCATTCTATCCACTGGGCCACCTAGTTGCCCAGGCTCAATCAATATAAGAAGAAATACATCATTTACAATTTCATAGAATTGTCCAAAAATGGGATGGACTGCTTCAAGAGAGGGTGTATTTCTCCTTACTGGAGGTCGTTAAGCTGAGTCACAATGGCTATTTGTCTGATATGTTACAGTGGGAATTCCTTTGGGGTATTAATTGGTTTAAATGTCTATTGATAATCTTTCCAATTCAAATTCTGTGATGAGGAAAGGAACTATTGTGATCATCCATATACTGTACTTTTATCTCCTGTATATTGTTAACAGACTAAATGATTAATCAATATTAATTCCATTCACATGGACTTCTGCCTCCTCCACCCTGTCCTGATGATTTCATCATGAAAGAAATGACAGAAAACCCATAATATTAGAAGTCAGACATCACCAGTTTGGGTTGCATTACTTCCACTTGCTTTTCCACTTGTGATGTTCCCTCTATATTTGAATTAAATGTTAAATTAAGAAATTGCAATGAACCAGGGATCCTTAATATATTTGGCATGTATCATGGAATACTTTGACAGTCCAGTGAAACCTGGGTACTCCTCCTAAAAATAACTTTTCCTTATAAATTAATAATAGAAGAAAATGCTAAATCTCAATCAGTTAAGTGAAAATGTATTTTTGGCATGTGCCATGGACCCCTTTGATGGTCTAGTAAACGTGGGTGCTCCTTCTAAGAATAACTTATAAATTAATAATAGAAGGAAATGCTAAATTTTAATTAGAGTTAAATGCAAATAGATTTTTGAAAATAGATTTTTGGCATGTGTCAGGAAACCTTTGGATGGTCTAGTGATGGTCTAGTGAAACTAGATAGTGGATACCCCTTGTAAAGAATAACCTTTCCCTTATAAATTAATAATAGAAGAAAATGCTAAATTTCAATTAGTTAAGTGAAAAAACATTTTTTGGCAGGTGTCATGGACCCTTTTGATAGTCTAGTGAAACCTGGTACTCCTTCTAAGAATAACTTATAAATTAATAATACAAGGAAATTCAATTAGAGTTAAGTGAAAATACGTTTTTGGCATGTGTCATGGACCCCTTGGATGGTCTAGTGAAACTTGGATACCCCTTCTAAGAATAACTTTTTCCTTAATAAATTAATAATAGAAGGAAATGCTAAGTTTCAATGACAGTTAAGTGAAAATCAAAATTTAAAATTTCCTCGAACCCCCTTGAATTCCCATGATTCTGAGTTCATAGACCTCTTCGAAATCTATCCATAGTTCTCAGGGTAAGGCCCTCTGCACTACAGTCACTAAGATCCCTTCCAACTCTGACATCCTATGTTCTAAGATCCCATTCACCATGATGATCCTATGTCTAAATGGGTTTTCACCTTTGTATCCCCAGTGCCAAACACAGAGGATCAGGCTTAATAAATGCTTGCTGAATTGGGTTGTAGCTCACCTTGAAGGGTGTGGACATGATTCTGTGCTCAGTTAGAGGAAAACAGAAATCAGAGGGTAATGAACCAGGCTTGGGACAAGACTACAGAACAATGGGAGTCTTTCAAAAGCAAACTTCTGCTTTTTTCTCCAGGATGATTGATTGCTGACCCACTGAGCCTTTCCAAAGCCCCATGTGCTCCAGGACTTTGGAAGGCTGGAAAAGAGAAATGTGTACCCAACTGGAGACTAACAATGCACCCAATAAATTCAATCAAGCAAAGAAGAAAGAAGACAAGTGATTTTTATCCTATTCCCTTCTTCAGGCCTCCCTTCCCCCCCTTTTAAATTTTATTAAAGCTTTTTATTTTCAAAATATATGCATGGGTGATTTTTCAACATTGACCCTTGCAAAACCTTATGTTCCAAATTTACCCCTCCTTCCCTCCACCCCCTTTCCTAGATGGCAGGTAATCCAATACATATTAAATATGTTAAAATATAAGTTAAATCATATATATATATATCTTGCTGCACAAGAAAAATTGCAGTCCTCCATTCTCAAACTTGGTTCTTGGAACTGCCTTCTCTCCCTTCTTTCTGGAATTGATAGCTTCATGAACTTTTCATTGAGAAGACATCTTTTCTATTATTAGTTCACCTTTTTACCCCAGCATAAAAGGATCCACGTTTTACTATTTCTTTAAGTAAACAAATAATATCATCTATAAATCTGGAAATGGAAGGTACCTTAGAAGCCATTTAGCATAACCCCCTTATCTTACAGAGGAGAAAACAAATTCAGTGAGATTAAACATTAATATGGAATATGGAATATGAAGGGAATACGGGGAGATAATGGTACCTGATTAGAGGTGGGAATGAAATTTTAGATAAAGTTCTTAAGTATCAGCAGTATAGTATGGAGAAGAATGAAGACATTTAGATAGAGCACTTCTGGCTTCCATTATTAGATAGAAATTGGGTAGAACATTCCCTACTTTCATTAAACTCCACAGTATTTAGAAAGTGTCATATTTTATAAGACCACAGACTTAGAGCTAAAAAAAAAAAGACCCATACAGAACATGTAGGTTCAGTTCTCCCATTTTAGAGATGTGGAAACCAAGGCCCATGTAGATGAAAAGACTTGCCTTAGATTATGCAGGTAGTAACAGAAGTGGAATCTGAATCCATGTTATCTCTCTAACTTAATAATCAGTGCTTCATGATTGGTAATAATTTTTATATATCCTCTCTTAATCATTTTGAAAATATATTAGCCTTTATTAGGGCAATTCAAGGCTGTATAGGTATAAAAAATATTAATCATATATAAAGTCACATTGAAGGGTCTTCTTCCTTAAAAAGACTGATTGTTGAATGTTCAGAGACCCGTCAGTGTATTTGCTATGCAAGAGGGCTCAGTCATTGCTAATACGATTGATTGTATCATGGTTCCAATTCCCGTCTCATTATTTTCCCTTTTTTTCTAATAATTTAATTTGTCAATGTCTTTCTTAAAGTGAGGCACTTATAACTGAACCCGATTCTCTAGTTGGGTCCTGACCATAGTGGACAGCAAGAGCACTGGGGTTCTTTTATTCTGGACACTAGGTTACTAAGAACACATTAAATCTTTTAGCTGCTATGTATTATATTCACATTGAACTTGGCATCCATTGAAACCTCCAATTCTTTCACACTTGTTAGTGTAGTCTTTCCTAGCATCACAAGCTTAAGAGGTCTGTGCTCAGTTCTGGGGGAGATACAGAGATAAAGAAGACATGATCCTGAACTCAGAAAGGCCAGACTCTCTGATGAGGAGGGACATAAGGTACTTACATAAATACATAATATTTATATATATATATGTATATATATACATATATATAAAGTGTGTAATACAGAGTATCTATCTATATGCATATTATTATTATTTTATTTTATTTTATTTTTTTGCTGAGGCAATTGGGGTTAAGTGACTTGCCCAGGGTCACACAGCTAGGGAATGTTAAATATCTGAGACCAGATTTGAATTCAGGTCCTCCTGACTTCAGGGCTGGTGCTTTATCCACTGCGCCCCCTAGCTGCCCCTCTATATGTATATTATGATACAACTATCTTCAAGACTAGAATAAAAGAAAGATCTAAGAAGAAAAGTTGGTATCAATTCAAATAGAAACAGAGCCCTATTGATTTAGAAAACCACAAATTAACATTATGTTTTATTGTATTTTTATTTTTGTATATATTTTATAATTATTATTGAATTATTATGTATTTGTACATATTATATTATGAATGTATTTATATATTATTGTATTATTATGTATTTATTATTTTGTTAAACATTTCATATTCATATTTTAATCTAAATAGAGTAGCAGTAGGGAATTTTGCAAGTTAAAGCCATACATCTAAGATGTAAAGTTTTCTCTGGACTTCTTGCTGAAAAGTTTTATTTTGTTCCCACTGAAGGAAAATCAAGTTCAATTACACCTATTTAGCAAGCTTCTCTATGTATTAGGCATTCAAATCCTATTTTCTCCAAGATAACTTTCCTGATTTTCCTTTGTATGTAGCAAGTTCTCCTACTGTTATCTTTACTATTGGTAGCTTTGTGATTTTTAATATATTCTTCCATGAACTGGGACTAAATTAGCCCAGTCTGCCCAAATAGACTGTCAGTCAATCCTTTAAGTCAGAGATTGGGTCTCTTTTTGAAGACCATCTAACTAGGGATGTTGTAAAAGTATTTACAGAATGCTCAATTAGGGAGTGAAATGTATGACTTCTCAAACTCCAACCAGTTCAATATGTTTGAGAAGATTGTCTTTTCCACATAGGTTTTTATAAAGAGTTGATTTTCAGTGAATATCTGTGCAGTTGTATCGAATTATGTTGACTGGAGAACAAAGTAGCCGTACTCTGAGAATGGACTAGATGAGGAAGGGTTTGCTTCTACTTAACAGCTTTACAAGTTCTTTCACATCCATTATCTTAGTGGAACTTCACTGTAGCCATATGAAAGAGTCAGAGAACAGGTTATTTATTATCCCTATTTTATAGATAAAGAAACTCACATTCAGAGGGAAGTGATTTGTCCAAGACCCCCGGGAGAATTAGTCATGAGACACTGACAGTTTAATGGTCACTTAATTCAATTCTCTATTTTACAGTTAGGGAAACTGAGACCTAGGGAAAGTAAGTCACATCCTGGACACATCCTGGATCTCAAGCTAGAGGTCTTTATCCCAAACCCAGTGTGCTTTCTAAACATTCAGTATTTAAAAAAAAACAACCAAACAAAGCAACTCTGAGTTGGGAGCTTTCTTACTCTGTTGGTCCCTTAGTTCCTTGAACAGGGACATTGTACAAGGTAGAAACTCTTCCATCTCTGACCTCAGTATCCCATGCACAATGTTCAGATTCTAGTTAATGCAAGAGAACATAGGCTGGGATAAAGACCTCTGGACACATGGAGCCCTTAGATGTCAGCCCTTTCTCTGTCTCACCTAAAACTCTTCAGCTGCATTTGCAAATCACCCTCATTTTGTTTCTGTTCTGGTGTCGATCACTAGAACTGACAGTGACTTACTCCTCCTCCTCTTCTTCAGTAAATACTGGTTTCAGTGAAACCATTTGACATAAGCTGTAATATTTTACCCGCCTACAGAAGTCAGATCAGAGGTTAGGGAAAGACAAGAATACAGAGGGAACCTGCTCCGCCCCACACCGCCCCATCCCAACTTGGCCCCATCACTCTATCAGTGAGAATGGCAGATGTCATATGGGAACTCGATCTGCCTCCAATTCCATTTCCATCTCTAGCTGACTATGTCTTGAGTATTTCTTGGTGTTTCTTTCAGAATGAATGAATATAGTGGAAGGGCTGGGGGAAAAAGACAAATTCAGTTATATAATATTGTTTCATTGATTGGGGGGTTGAATTAGACTCTGAAATTCAAAGATGATATTATCTGTGAAACTGATTATTATTTTCCAAATATCTAAGATGATCTTATCACCCTAAGATTTTAAGATAATCTTATGATCAAAAGATATAATGATTCCAAGACTATTCTCAAATTTGAAGGAGGCACTATGATTTTGACTCCAGGATTTCAACATCATAGAATAAATTAATTTTCCATAGCATCTGACAGGAGAGGAAATTACCTGAATATTAAAGAGGTGAGATAATGTTCCTCAGACATCTGGTAGGCAACATAGCCAAGACCTGAACTCTTGTTCTTTCCACTAAATTATGTTGGCTTTATGATCTGATTTTATGATTCAAAGAAGCTTTAAGACCAACATCTCTGTCTCATCTTAATTGTGTTTACTTCTGCTCCCTAGACAAGTCACTACAGCCCTAGAAACCTCATGGAGACTTTCTCCTTTTTCTTCTGTCATTTACAATATTAATTTTAGCTCATGCTTATATAGAGCCTTATTGTTCAAGCTCATTATTTCATCTGAGCTTCACAACAGCCTTATGAGGTAAGTAGTCATACAGGTATTACTATGTTCACTTAATGAATGATGAAGTTGAAGGTCAGACAGACAAAATATTAAGAGATCAAATGGGAAGGTACCATAGGAAAACCTCACTGATTATGTAATTTTGTCAAAAATCAGTCCTTCCTTCTACAGATTCTATTTGATTAATTTCATTTATCTCAATTCATCAAATATTATTTCTATTAAAATATTTTTACGTGCAAACACTTATTTTTATAGCTGAAAGATACACAGGTTAATTAGGAAACTGACAATTCAGTAGAAGAAATAAGACATATACATATAATTATAATACAAATTATTACATAAGACTCAAAAAATAAATTGTAAGAGGAATTGGTGGGGAGAAAAGGAAATCAGAAGAGGCTTCCTAGAAGACATATTTGAGCTGGATCAGTCTGGACCCTTATGTACCCCAACCATCATTAAAATCCAAGAGTTGGCCTGGACCTTAGAGGCCATTTTGTCCAATATGTTTCTGGCAGGAATCCTGTCTGTCTCTTTATCAATAAGTGGCCATTCAGCCTTTGAAATCCTCCAGTCAAGAGAAACCATTAACTCTCAAGGAAACCTATTCCATTTTCACATGACTCTGAATGTTAAGAATTTTTTTCCCTATCTAATATTGTTCCTAAATCTTTCTTTTTGTGACTTCACAGGATCATTCATATAGAATGGGAAAGTACCTTTAAGGTCATCTAATCTCCAGTTTCAAAACCATATTGTAATTAATTTTGAAAGTGTAAAATTATGATTTATTATCAGTAAATGCTTGATTTATATACCTAGCACAAAAATTTCTTCGGTCAAAAAGGATCCCAAGTGGAAAAAGTTAAAGAACCCCTGATCTAATCCAATTCTGAGATCCATAATAATGAAGGAACATTATCAAGGTTACATACATATTAAATGGTTGAATTACTCAAGTTTTCTAACTCTAGGATCAGAGCTCTTGTCATTGAACCATAATACCTCACCTGTGGCTCCTAGTCCCTGCTTCTGGGAACAATCAGAATAAGTTTATTCCTCTTCCTTCCTCATTTCTTCCCTTCCTCTCTTCTTTCTTTTTCTCTATTCTTTCTTTTGCCTCTCCTTCCTTCCTTCCTTTCTTCCTTCCTTCCTTCTTTCCTTCCTTTGCTTTCTTTTTTCTTTCCTTTTCTTTCCTTTCCTTTCTTTTTCTTTCTTTTTTCTTGTTCTGCTCAATTCATTCTACACTGGTTCATACTATTCAAGATTCCAAGTATCTGAGAGTAGATTTGAATTCAGGTCCTTCTTACTCCAGCCATTTAGCTACTCCTAATACTTCTTTCACAGAAGTTCTCTTTAAATATTTGTAGACAACTCTTCCCTTCTCCTCTCCAAAGTGTCACCTTTTCAAATGATCCTCATATGCCATAGTCTTTCGTCTCACTCTCTGATATGATCATCCACTTCTGGATGCTCATGTTTGTTGATATCTTTAATTAAGAAGGCCCTTATTTTTGCTTTTCCTGATTTGCTCTTTCTGAGTTTCACTCACACTGACCTCATGCATTCTTTCATTCATCTATATAATTCTGTGATTCATCAATTCAACAAACCTTTATGTAGCTCCTAGCAAGTCTAGAGTCCTGTGGTCTATCCATCTGGAACATAAATATAAAGGGATGAAAATCGATACAAACTTCAAAAAATTATAATACACACAGCAAAGACAAATGAAGATAATATATGAAGCTGTGAATCTCCATTTCATACTATTTATATGTATATATAATTTGTATACATACATGTATACAGAAATATATATGTAGCACATATTTATGTGAGCATGTTTCTTTCAAAACTAACCTGCTTATCTGTTTCCTTCTGTTCTGTACATTAAAAAAATTACAATGACTTTTAAAAGATATCACTAATCCCTTCTCTCCCCAAAAATTCCCATTCACCTTTTAGAGGTAAAGGGAAAAAAAACTTGAAACAAATAAGCATAAGTAAACAAAATGAGTGCACATAGTGACCATGTCTAAATATCTTCTTCTGCAACTTGTATCCTTTGCTTCTTTGTCAGAAAGTGAATATAGGTTCTCTGGAGACATAACTTACATTGAAATGATTAGTGCTCTTTCAAAATTGTTCTTTCTACATTGCCAATGTTAAGAGTATTATATATTTTTTTCTAGTTTTGCTCAATTCATTCTGCACTCGTTCATACTACTCAAGATTCTAATAGTCTCTTTTGTCCTTTATTACAATGCAATAAAATTTCATTACATGAATCTGCCATTATTTATTTAGCCATTCCCCAATTTTGTAAGAGGCAATTTAAGACATCTCTTTAAATCCTAGTTCTTTGATTTTCTTTATTTTCCTTCCATTCAAAGCATCACTTTAGGATCATGAAGTTTGTTTCTTTTCCCTTTCCAGTATTATTCTCCTCCTAAAACCTTCTCCACTACCTAGCTTGATTTTTCTTAGCTAGTTCAGTTTTAAGTATTTTTACAACAAATTGTGTATATGTGTACGCATATGTGCGATCATCTTTTGTCCATTTCAGCTAAGAACAAAGTTCAATTGATGACACCCCCCTGCCCCTTCCTCCATGTTTGCATGGTCTTCTCACCCCAATTAAGATAAATAGAAAGTCCTACCCCCATTTCCTTCTTTCTGTGTTAATGTATTCCTTTTATTGTATCTTCTCCCTTCTTCAGATCATCAGAACAGAAGAAATTAACTCCCTCAATTCTTCATGAAGATATAAGGTTGTGATGGGATGTTATTTACTTTCTACCACTGGAATATTTGGTCATCATCATATAACTTCCAAATGCTCAAAAAATTAACTTGCTAGATTTTTCTGAGTTCTTGTGTTTGCATTTCAGAGTTCTTGGTCAACTTTGGTCTTTATATGAAATTTACTTAAAAGTATTCTATTTCATTAAGGGATCTTTTCTGCCCTCCCTCCGTCACCATAGAATAATACTCAGATTTGCAACTATTAGTTGGCACTTTTTCATTCTTGGCTGTAACATGAGTTCTTTTGCCTTCTGCAATATTGTATTCCAAGATCTCTTCTCATTCAGTTTAAAAGCTGCCAGGTCTTATGAGATCCTATATGATTCCTTTCTTGGCTTCACTCCCAACTCCTTGGATTTTCTCCATGATGACACAGCAGCTTTCTTGACTCCTTGAAATTTCACTTAGCTCCTTGTCTTTTCACACTGAAAGTACACTTTATGTCTTTGGTTTTGGAGCTCATGGAATCAGTGATTTCTATTTGTTCTATTTAATTTTTCAGGGAATCTGCTTCTAGAGTGAGATTTCCTGCATTCTTTTCCTAAAGCAAATTTTTTTCCTTCCATTTTTTTTCCTCAGAGTTTTTACTTCATTAAAAAAAAAATTTCTTGCTTCATTGCTTCATGTTATTCATGTTGCCCTTGTGGAAAATCCTTCCTCCTTCCCTTTTGAATCTCTCAGTTGTCACAGTTACTGATTTTTTGTTTGGGGGGAAATCTTTTCATTTGCAAACTTTTTATGCTGATCAGTGTTTATTTTACTCTTTTCTCTAACTTTATTTTCTCAACTTTGGGTCAGGGATGAGTTCCAAACCCCATTGTATCTTTTTTAGGGGGTGGGATAGGGTGGAGTTTTTTTTTATGGAGTTTATTATGGTTAGTTGCTTGATGTTACCTGGATCACTTGAATTCCTATAATGACCTTCACTTTCCAGAACTAATTCCTTCTACTATGGATCTTTAAAGTTGACTGTGATCTTCAGAACCTTCTCCAGCATGTCAGGGCAGAATATTAGGGGGCTCAGAGCTCTTCTTTCTAGACTATATCCATTTGAATGATGCAGCATCCCTTCTACTTCCTCTAGTTTCCTAGATACCCACTCCCTTAGGTTTATGACCATTCAGGGTCTTTCTCTGGGAGTGTCTTGCCTCTTAATACTTCCAGGCACAGAATATTGAAGGTTCCATGTGTCTTTGAGTAACCTCTTCTCAAACTGTGTCTCAGCATCAACTCTGGCATTTTTATGGTAGTCTTTTTTTCCTTTGACCCATGGACTTTTGGCTGACTTTTTGCACAGTGCTGAGTAGAAGAAATCATTTTCAGTAGCTTCTCAATGGATTTTTTTCATTATTTGGTAGGAATTAATATGAACTTCAAGAGAATATATAATCTGAATAGTCTGTCTCCTATTTAGGCAGCTTTCTTGATGAGAAGTGATTTTTCCTAATAGAAGAAACACATTGTATAATAATGCTTATTTGATAGAATTAAAAAATAATAATTTTCTTGAACTAGATCATAACTGCCATAACATCTTACCTTGTCTATTCAATAATTCTCTACCCCAACTCACCCCCACTTTTACAAGTTTTACAATAATTCTATTTTAAGATAATGTCAGTTTCTTGAAAAGTAAGCATTAGAATAATTATTAGTACTTAAATTGGGCAGACCATGAACCTTACGATAGCTGCTATTTCTTGAGATTATTAAATAAATATTATCCTTGGGCTAATTATGAGAAACTGCCCAATATAGGGCTCTCATGCTGATAACACCTAAGGCTATGTCTCAGGCTGCTGAGCATGTCAAGGCTAAGTTGCATAAAAGAATAATTATGAATCAGAAAGAGTGTCCATGAACTCAGCCATGTGAATATACCCAAAAGGTACTTTATTAACCTTCAAGGCCTGATCAGAAAAGATATTACTGACAACATATCAGAATCTGTTTTTTTCTTACTAAAAACAAGAAAGTTGACTTCAGATTGTAGTCAATAAGAAATATCCTGATGCCTATTCTGTCCAGATATGGAACATTACTGCCTCATTGATGGAATATGGAATATGATTTTATCAGCAGAAATTATATTAAAGAAAAAACATAACCATATGTTTTGCTGTTGTAGCCTGAAGACCAGAAGTGCTTTCCATGACTTTGCAGTTGAAACCTTCTATATGTGTTGTCTCCATAAATCAGAATGTGAGCTCTTTGAGGGCAGGGATTACCAGACTTTTCTATTTGAAGCCCCAGCTCTTAGGATAGTGCTTTGTACACAGTAAGTACTTAATAAATGCATAATTTGTCTATCATTTATTCATGAAATCATAAATTCTTTGAAATAATATTTTAAAATAACTTTTCAGTACATAGTATGGACATTATTCTTATGTGATAGATTTGATAAGATCAGAGGGAACAAAGCCTACAACTAATACTTAGCAATTTGAATTATTCTGTTTTGAAGTCCAGTACTGATCCTACTATATTATATGTTCAACCTCACTTTATAAACCAGGTTATGCTAAGAGAAGGCTCAGTCTCTGCCCTTGCAAAATTCTTGTCCTATAGGGGAGGGGAGGAGGCAAGACATCTGAACATGATGCAATTAGAGAACAATAGGAGAGAATATCTAAATCTAATAAAGGGCTAAACTCTGTGTTACCCACTCAGCCTGAAAATGTTGTAGGCATTTAGGGAAGGAAGAGATCAGTGTGGGCTGGAATAGTCAGAGAGTGAGTTCTTGAGCAGGGGAAAGACTGGTTTTGGAAAAAAAAATGTTCTCAGGTTAAATTTGCTAAGAAAAATCTTCTCTGATTTAACAATATCAATGATGATATTTTGAAATTAGTATTAAGGCTAACAAGTGCTGGTTCAGCATTCATGTCTGACCTTGTCCTGGGGACTATGATAGCGATAAAGAAGAATGAGACTTTCTCCCTTGGACAGAAGGCTTACAATAAATGATAATGACAACTCACCTTCATAAAGTGTTTTATGGTTAAAAAGCACTTTCTTTTTTATATAAAGATTTTTCTTTTCAAAACATATGCATAGGAACAGCTAGTTGGTGTAGTGGATAGAGTACCAGTCCCGAAGTCAGGAGGACTTGAGTTCAAATCCAGACTCAGACACTTAACACTTTCTGGCTGTGTGACCCTGGGCAAGAAGGTCTCAATTGCCTCAGCAAAAAAAAAAAAAAAAAAAAACATATGCATGGATTGTTTTCAACATTCACCCTTGTAAAACCTTGTGTTCTATTTTTTCCCACTCTCCATTCTTCCTACCCCCTCCCCTAGATGGCAAATAATCCAATATATGTTAAACATGTGCAATTATTTTATACATATTTCCACAATTATCTTGCTGCACAATAAAAATCAGATTAAAAAAAAGGAAAAATGAGAAAGAAAATAAAATGCAATCAAACAACAACAAAAAGAGTAAAAATACTATGTTGTGATTCACACACAATTTCCACATTCTCTGGATGCAGATAGCTCTCTCCATCACAAGATGATTGGAACTGGCCTGAATCACCTCCTTGTTGAAAAGAGCCAGGTCCATCAGAATTGATCATTTTATAATCTTGCTGTTGCCTTATATAATGATCTCCTGGTTCTGCTGTTTTTCTCTTAGCATCAGTTCCCGTAAGTCTCTCCAGGTCTCTTTGAAGTCATCCTGCTGATCGTTTCTCACAGAACAATAATATTCCATAACATTCATATACCATAACTTATTCAGCCATTCTCCAACTGATGGGCATCCACTCGGTTTCCAGATTCCTTATCACTACAAAAAGGGCTGTTATAAATATTTTTGTACATGTGGGTTCTTAAAAATCATTTTCACAGAATCCTCTTTCCCCACATACTCTCCCCTCTTTTATATTTCTCTATTTCTGCCTAAACCTATTACCATTCTCCCAATCTCCCAGGTTTGTAACTCAGTGCTATCCTCAACTCCAATCAGTTGTCAGATCTTGATATTTCTTTTTTTTAATAACAGCTTTTTATTTCTCCAAAAACATGCAAAGATAGTTTTCTATATTCACCTTTGCAAAATCTTGCTTTCCAAAATTTTCTCTTTTCCTTCCTCCCTCCCTCCCTCCTCCCCTAGACACCAAGTAGTCCAACATAAGTTAGAAATGTGCAGTTCTTCTAAACATATTTCCATACACAACCATGCTAAGCAGGGAAAATCAGATTAAAAGGGGAAAAACACAAGAAAGGAAAAAAAAAACAAGTAAACAAACAATAACAAAAAAGGTGAAAATACTATGCTTTGATTCACATTTGGCCTCCACAGTTCTCTCTGAATGGTGATGGCTCTTTCCATCACAAATCTATTGGAATTAAGACAATTCCTCATCATTGAATTATCTCATTACTGAATTAAACAGCAATTACCTCATTGCTGAAAAGATCCAAGTCCATCAGAATTGCAGATCTTGCTATTTCTAACTCCTCAGCACCTCTTCAACAGGAGGCTTTCTTCTTAAACCTTAGGATCTCATTACCTCTTCCCTAAATTACTACAACAGAATAGGCAATTTGCAGATGAAGAAATCAAAACTATCAGTAGGGATATTAAAGAAGAGGTCTAAATTCCTTTTGATTAGAGAAAAGCAAATTTAAACAACACTGAAGTACCACCTCATACCTATCAGATTGATTAATATGACAAAAATAGAAAAAGACTAATGTTAGAGATGATATGGGAAAATTGGAACAGTAATACACTCTTGGTGAAATTGTGAATTGTTCCAACCATTCTGGAGAGGAATTTGGAATGATGCCCAAAGGTAATCAAACTGTGCTATACCTTTTGATTCAGCTATAACACTACTAGATATGAATCCCAAAGAGATCATTAAAAAGGGAAAAGGACCTATGGGTACAAATATATTTATACTAGCCCTTTTCATAAAAGCAAAGTTTTACTTGAATTTGAATTTCTCAAAATTATTAGTGATTAGCACATGTTTTTGTGTAGTTATTTACAATTCTTTTGAAAACTTTTCATAATTATTTGGGAATGACCTGGGCATCATATATTTGTGTCAGTTCTCTGTATATCTTTGTTATCAGATTTACATTAAAGATAATTAATGTATATATTTCGCTTCTTTATAATTTCTCTTTCACTTGTGACTTCATTGATTCATGAAAAACTTTTAAAACTTTTCTGTAGTCAAAATTACCTATTTTGTTTTTTATCATTTCCTTTTATCCTTCTTTGGTTAAGAATTATTCCCTTAACCACAGAGGTGAAAAGCATCTAATTTTATTTTCTTCTAGTTTTATGACATTACATTTAAAATTCAGATTATATAGTAATATATAGTTTAAAATCTATATGTTGTAAGATTTTCATCTTGGCCCAGTTCTCACCATATTTCTTTTTGTTATCTCTAGCAATTCTCAAAAAGAAAGTTTTTAACCAAGTAATGTATATTCTTGTATTTATGAACACACTAGACTTTTGCTTTTATTTAATTTTTCCTTATCTGCTCTATTCCAACATCTTTATTTTTCTAATTATTTTATCTAACCTGTATCAAATCCATATGATGGCTATGACTTTATAACATATTTGAAGTCTAAAAATGCTGTGCTCCTTCATTTGTACCTTTTGTCCTTATTTCCCTTGAGATTGTTATTCTTATAAATGAATTTTGTTTTCAATTTTTCTATTTTTGAAAATATTCCCTTGGTACTCTAACTGTTATAGCATAAAATCTATAAATTAATTTAGGGAGTATTGTCATTTTCAATTATTATTAATGATGAATATCTAAAACTATTTGTCTTTATTTTTATAGAGGATATTTTGTTGCTATATTTCTATATTAGACCTGTTTCTACCTCTGACTTTTTTTACATGTGTCTTGTAATTCAGATATTTTAGATAATATTTTGAATTGTATTTTTTTATCTTTCCTTATCTTATCTTTATCTGCCTTTTGTTGTTACTGCTTAGAAATGATCATGCTTTAGGATTTATTTTGCTATCTTGTTGAAGCTATTAATTATTTTAACTAGTTTTTTTTTCTTTTTGTGATTCACAGGGGTTCCCAACATGTGATCTTTAAATAGAGGTAATTATTTCTTCTTTGCCAATGTTTATATCTTTGTTGTTATTCTCTTGTGGTTAGATAGTTGGATTAGGAGCCATTCTTGCTTTACTCCTATTTGTACTGGGAACATTTTCAGTGTTTTATCCAAACAATTTGCTGGCTCTTGGTATAATATTGAGAGCCATCACTGGAATCAAGTGATTATGTTTTGTAACACAACATAAAAAGGTCCCCAAAGGATGTTTAATCTTCATCATATTGATACAATTGAGTTTTGTACAAAGGTGGCAAAATAATTAGGGATTTTTTGTATTTTATTTGCTTTTTTTAAAAGTTAAATTTGGAATTTTCCTCCTTTTACCCTTACCCCGACTTGTTGAAAAGACAAGCAGTATTATCCTCCTTATACATGTGAGGTCATTCAAAACATTTTTGCCATATTAGCCATGTTGCAAAAAAAGTGAGAAAACTAAAGAAAGTGAAAAAAGTATGCTTCAATCTGCTTTCATAATTATCAGTTTTGTCTGAGGATATAGATAACATTTTTCATCATGAGTCCTTTTATATTTTCTTGAATCATTGCATCAATCAGAATAAACATCATTTCTATTATCTTGTACAATCTTCTCCTAGTTCTGATTACTTCATTTTGCATAAAATCATATATGTTTTTTTCCAGGTTTTTCTGAAACCATCCCCATCAATAGTATTCCAACAGTCACATATCACACAATCTCTTCAGTTATTCCCCAATCGATGGACATGTTTTCAATATTCAATTCTGTTATTTCAAAAAAAAAAGCTACAATACATATTTCTGCATGTATAGGCTTTTCCCCTTTTTCTTGGATCTCTGAGGTATATACCTAGTAGCAGTGGGTTAAAGTGTAGGCACAGTTTCATAGTCCTTTGGGTATAGTTCCAAATTGCTCTTGAGCATGGTTGGACCAGCTCCTAATTCTACTGACAATACATTAGTGTCCCTATTTTTCCATATCCCATTCAGCTTTTATCAAATAATTAAGTAAAATATAATGTGATCATGTACTTCTGTCTGCTCCCTTGATCACAGTTTAGATGAGTCCCTCTTTAATTTGCTTTTTCTCTCATGTGATAGTAAGGGTATATTCAGAAAAATCCCCAAATCACAGATGAAACAACAAACTAATATTGTCAAATTAAACCAAATAGCTAGTAGAACTTAGGGAGCAGTTGCTCAAGCCAAAACAAATATATTCAAAGACAGATTTAACTTTAGCTTAAAGAATTTTGCTGGCTGAGGTCAGCTGTGGGCATGTCTCACAAAAGTGCTAACGTAGCCTCTGGGGCTATGGGCTAAAAGAAGCTGTGATCCCTCCCTTGCATGGAGAGGCTATAGAGCCCGAAATTGAATCAACACCAGTAGGTGGCAGTATAGAACCAGAAGAGAATAGCTCAGTCTAGACAACCAGTAGAGGGCAGCAGAGGAGGCAAACATCATTTGCAATACAAGTCAATGAAATCACTAGATGACAGCATTAATCATCAGAGCCAGTGTCTCCGTCTCCCCCGCCCCCCAGCAGAAGCAGAGAGATATTCTAGCTGAGATTCAGCCCTAGGAGTATGAGTTGCTCTGGATCCAAAGGTTCCCTATATATGTGCCCTTGCTCACATTGCTTACCATATGCATTATCTATATCTATAGAAATCTATAGAAAAGTGTTGCTCCTATATGTAAGATAGATTTTCCTCATAATTAATTTTGCACTGATATTTAATATATATCTGTATATATATATATATTTGTATATACAGATATAAATATATTTATACACAATTTGTGTTTTTTAATATATATATTTATATATGTATAAATATATATATATAATATATAATTTATATTTAATATATATATATAAAATTATAATATATAATATATGTACAATATATAATTATAATAGATGTTTTATATAAAATATGTTTATAAAGGCTTTATATGTATATAAAATAGGTTTATACATATAAGTTCATAATTTATAGATATAAAGATTTTATATTGATGTTATATGCTTATTACATATAACCAATATATTGTATGTAGATCTTTATGCATAGTATATTAAATAATATAACATTATATAGAATTTGTATATAACATATTAATTACATATAACACACAAAATCTTTATAAACATATATGCAAATATATAACTATATATCTGTATATATACATTTAGGCATGAAATGCACTAATAAATGACATACATGTATATGTGTATATAATAGTATGTATGTAAATCTATCTGTGTATATATGCATACATATATGCATGTACACACATACTGTTATAAATTACTATGTATAGTCCACATATACACATATGTAATGCAAACACACCATATTATGCCTATGTTGTTATAAATCACTACATATAGTACACATGTGTATATGTACACATACATGTATGTGTGCCTTTATAAACTACTTTCTTTACAACAAGCCTGTGAGAGAGGGAATCAGATGATATCATACTCATTTTATAGACAAATAAATTGAGTTTTTGAAAAGTTAAGGGACTTAACTATAATCACATAACCACTAGTCTATAAATATTTATTATCTAATATGTGTTAGCCACTGTGCTAAGTTAAGAGTTGGAGATACAAAAATGGGGATATAGGAAGTCGGGATCTAATTTCTTTCTTCCAGGATTCAATCCAGGTCTCCAAATTTCTAGATTAGCATTCTATTTACTAGAGTCTATTTTACTATATCCATTGTCATTGTAATTCAATGGAAAGTGAATTGGTTGGGAGTTAGCAAACCAGGGTTCAAATAATGCCTCTGATGTTTATGACAAGTCTGATCTCCACCAATTCCCTAAACTTCTTAAAACTTCAATTTCCCAATCTGTCAAACAATGGGGTTAGTTTAAATGGCTTCTTTCCAGATTTATATTTATGATATAATCCAGTTATTAAATACCTACTATGTACAGGATACTGTGCTGGTGCTGATGATCCAAAGTAAAGACCAAAAAAAAATTGGTATGTGCCCTAAATTATCTTACTCTACTTACAAATTAGTAAATTTATACGACATAATTTGAGATCAGAGAAAGCCTATATGACTAAGGCTTAGGGTGGATGGTGAGGGTTGGGCAGGAAAAACATATTAGTTGAGTCTTGAAGGAAACCAAGAATGCTACAAAGCAGAAGTAACGGAGAATTGCATTCTAGGAAAGAGCTCCTTGCAAAGGCAGAGTTGTGAGATAAATTTGGCAGGTCAGTCTGTAATATATATATATATATATATATAAAACAGTCAGGCTGTAATATATAGAACAAAACTTCTTAAATTGTGGGGTAACAACTGAACGTGGGATCAGGAAATTATAATTTATTATCAGTAAATATGTTATTTGTATATCTATTTTATATACCTATGAAATGTTGTGTAAAAAATTCTTGAGTGAAAAAGGATCATGAGTGGAAAAAGTTTAAAAAGCCTAATGTAGAGTGCATAAAGGGAAGGGGATAATTTGCAGCAAACCTAGAGAGGGACACAGAAAATAAGGATTTTAAAGGTCAAGGTGAGCAGAGTGAATCTTCTCCCAGAGAAAATAGAGAGGTCCTTTACATTCTCTAACAGGGAAGTGACCTGATCAGCCCTGTGTTTCAGAAAGATTATTTTGGCAATTGTGTGGAAGGTGAATTAAGAGAAGTGTGAGACTTGAACATGAAAACACAATTAGAATGTCATTGCAATAGTTTAGTCCAGAGACAATTAAGACCTGAACAAGGGTGGCAGCTGTGTTAATAGAGAGAAAGGGGAAGAGATAGATATGCTGGAGGTAGAATCAACAAGGCTTGCTAATTGACTGGAGTTGAAGTCTAGAGAGATGGAAAAATGTGAGTGTGATTGCAAGGCTATGAACTTGGGTGACGATAGATTGTAATGATCTCAAGAAAAACGGGAAATTTGGAGCAAGTAAATGACAGACCAAAGGGGAAAAACAGTTTCCTAAGAGAGTCTTGATTTATTCCAACCCTTTGTTGGCACAGCCAGTTGGGCAAACTCAGTTACTATTCCATTCTCTGGGGACCTAACCTACTATTCCTTGGAAAGATTCATTGGAAAGCTTGCCCTATATAAACAATGTCAATCCTCTGAAAATTTATGAGGTTCATCTTTGCTCCCACACTTGGTTTCTAATCTGAAGGAGGGAGGCTGACATCCTGTTGATCCTAAATGCCTAATCCCTGTGGGGAGAGGCTTTGTGTTCTGGGAGCTCATTTGGGACTAGAGTTTTTCACTGAAAGGGCAGGCTAATTCTTTCCTTTTCCCTTTCTCCATTTTTTCCACTGTTTGGTTTCTTCAAATTTTTGATTTTTTGTTTCCTTCTACTTGGTTGACTTATATAAGTATTAAGTAGACAGTTATTATATAAGCTTTAAAAAATGTCATTCATTTGTTGGATATGAATAGTTTAATATTTGGAAGTAATGGTAATCTCCAGACCCAGTAAATAAAATAGGGCTGGGATCTCACCAAAGACTATTCATTTTAATTTCATCTACAAAGCACTATATTGAATGGACTCCATTTGGAATTTAAGTTAAATCAAGTCAAGTGAATAAACAGTTATTACCTGCTTATTATGTGTCAGGTACTGTGATAAGCACTGAGAACACAAATCTAATAAAAAAGAATGAATGTCTGCTCTCAGTCTTTAAAAATTATATTCTGGAGGAGGATTCTGAAAAAATGGAGGAGTAGCTCAGTAAATTTCAAGTTCTCCAGATTTCCCCCCAAATAGAATAAATTTGTGCCTCAGGGCAAACATAGACTGGTGAAAGATCAAGAAGATTTGGGGAAGAAAAGGGTTTCTCCAGGTATAATCCAAGAAGATATGAAGACCCCAGGCTGGGGTTAACCCAATTGAAGTGCAAATACCTCCAGGCTAGCTCCAAACAAACAGCAAGTGGAGACATCAGAGAGTGAGCTGGGTTTTGGTGAAGCCTTAGCAGGAACCACAGAAACTTTCAACTCCCACACTGCCTGCTGAGTTGGAGTCTGAATCATGGAAGAGTGAGGGAATTTTAGTTAATTGGGAAAGCCAGGTCCCCTTGTACTAAGTGACCCTGGGCAAGAAGGAACCAGCACACTGGGAGTGCAGAGGCACTGGGGTAGGGTTGCTGCTACCTGCTGGTACTTGCAGGAGTGGGGAGCTCTTGGTTTAGGGTTCCAGGTCAGAGGAGAGAGCTGAAGGGAAGTTTGAAGTACCATCCTCCCACCCCATGATTTGAGGAGCTTACACTAATACCTCTTATTTAAAAAAAAGAGAAAAAAAAGAAAAAGAAACAGCAAAGACAAAAAGCCAATCATAGAAACTTACTATGGGAATAGGGAAGACTGGGGTTCATTTTCAGAGGAAGTTAGTAAAGTAAAAAAAGTTCCTTCTAACCTAAGGAGTAATGTGAAAGGACTCCCTTCCCAGAGAGAATGTATAGAAGAACTCAAAAAAGAATTAAAAAATCAAATGAGAGACATTGAAGAAAAACTAAAAAATAAAATAAATTAAAAACCACCCAGAAAAACAAGATTATGAAAAAAAGTTAACCAATTAGAAAAGGAGATATACAGAGTCTTAAAGATGAAAATAACTCTTTAAAAATTAGAATTGGGCAAGGGGAAGCCAGTGAAGCTATGAGACCAAGAAATAACAAAATAAAATATAAAGAATGAAAAAAATAGAAAAGAATGTGAAACATAAGAAAAAAACATAGATATGGAAAAAAAAGATCAAGAAGAGAAAATATAAGAATAATTAGACTACCTGAAAGCTGTGAACCTTGACACAATAATGCAAGAGATAATCCAAGAAAATTGTCCTGGAGCGACAGAACATGAGGGAAAAGTAGAAATAGAAAAAAATCTACCATCACCACTACAGAGATATTTTTTTTAGTGGAAATCACATAGGAATATTATTGCCAGATTTCAAAATCCTTAGATGAAAGAGAAAATTTTGCAAAGAAACAATAAAAAAATCCAAATATTCTGGAGGTACAATTAGAATTGTACAAGATTTATTAGCATCCACAATAAAAGACCACAGGTCCTAGAATCATATATGCCAGCAATCAAAAGAACTAGACCTGCAGTCAAAAATATCATATCCAGCAAAATTATCCATAATATTGAATGAAAAAAGAGACATTCAACAAACTTGCAGATTTTCAGGACTTTCCATCAAATCAGAACTCAATAGAAAATTTAATATATAAGAACCAATATCAAAGATTAATTTTAAGGAATGTAAGGAATGAACAAACTTTATGTTTTTTACATGGAAATTTATACTGCATATTTAACATTGATATCAGCAATTAGATAGCTTAAAAGAAAGATTGTGGCAGAGTTGAGTATGATCTGAGTCTAAAAAGCAAAACTACCTAGGAAAAAGTTAAATGGTAATTATGCTATATAAATGAGGTACAGAGGAAGAACAGTCACAGAGGCATTAGAATAGGGAAAAAGACTCATAGTTCTGAAAACCTATTCACACTGGGAATGGTTTAAATAGGTACCACTACATATAAACCATGAAATGTATAGTACCCTCCAAAATCTATAAAGAAATAAAGGGAGAGGGATGACCAAAGGGGGAAGAAGATAAGGGAGAAATCCACAAATGGGGGGAGGTTAAGTAATAACAAGACAAGTTAAGGAGCAGAATTAATACAGAAGAGTTAGCAGTGATAGGAAAAAGGGATATAAACAAGGATGATAAGCAGAATTTATTAGGAAAAAAAAAACAAACTACAACTAGTAATCCCTGATCTTAGACAAAATCAAATTTGAAGATTCAATCAATATAGAAATCTACATTATATATCAGCCATACTAATATTGTTTTAGATGTATGTTTACATATGAGTAAATATATTTATGTATGCATGTTGTTCTATGTATGTGTATACATGTGTGGGTATGACCGTACATATATATGTCTGTGTATTTGTGGGCAGGAGTGTGTATGTGTATGTATATATGTATATGTATATATACATACATACATACATACATATATAGGTGTGTGTATGTATATATATATATATATGTATATATATATATATATATATATATATGTATGTGTATATATATCTGTGCTTAACTATAGCCTGCTTGGGCAAGGTGGAAGGCTGAAAAAGGAAAAAAAAAAGAATAAAGTTTAAAAAAGTGCATAGTAGAGAACAAAAGAACATCCTACAAGGAAGTAAAGAAAAGATGGACACTGATGAATATAATTTCTTATACTATGATATATCCTTTCTTGAACTGGAAATTTATTGTTTTATAATTTGAATCCTCCCTGATGTTCTCTTGGGCACATGGCAATGTGCTATTTTGTTTTCATCTTCTCTCTTTCCTTTTTTTATTGTTTTTTTAAAATAACAGAAAACTTGAAAATATATATTCTAATGATGGAAGACAACCTATAATGTGAGCTCACTGGGGGGAAGGGACGAAGGTATATGTGTGAGGGAGAAATGTCAAGAGTTAGGAGGGATGTTGGAGAGAAAAAAAGACATGACTAACCTACCTTCCTCTTTAAAATGGAGCTTCAAGGAGGAATTAACCAATCAAAGAAGAGGCAGTGAGGATGAGAATCTTCCAATAGGCGAAGTCTAGGGGTTATATGACCATCCAGGTTGACATACATGGTAGAGAAGGTCTATGAAGTCAGGAGGGCAACCCTAAGAGAAAATGAAAAAGGTCACTCAGAACTGTGCTGCTGACTTTGTGAGACTCTTTAGTGTAAAGCCTTTCCTTGAAAGGATAGTCCTTGAGCCTCCCCATGACCCCAGAGAACTTTTCTGATTTTGGAAATATAAATCATGTACCAAATACACACCAGATGATTTGCTGAGAACAGCAAATATTTAAGTAGAAAGAGAATGATGGGGAGGTTGTAGGGGAAGAGCATCATCTCTTGAGGCACTAAGTCTCCATCATGATCACTTCCTGGGAAACAATGCATCAAATGATGGATGATCCTATGATTTCATGGTACTTCCCCTCCTATGCTGTATCTACAGGAGAATGAAGCTATGTCACAGTTACAAAAGAGAAAAAGAAAAACTAATCCAGCCAGAATGACCTACTCATTGCCTCTCAAAGGGAGTGACGTTGAGTCTCCATTTGGTTCTCATTTTTTGCTCTTCCTGTGAAAATTCTTTGAATCTCTCCTTGGAAGAGTCAGAGAAGAACAATTTACCCTCTCTCACCCCAGAAGAATTAGAAAATCTTTGCACGTGACAGTGAGTACACATGTTGCCCTTGAGCCTAAGAATACATTTTAGAATCCTAGCTACTTCCTCAATTGGTATTTCTCTCTATAGGTGCCTAAATAGGGAAGCTGAGTCGGAGTCAATTTTGAGAATTCAAGAGTTTTGGGGTCTGCAGATTCTAAGTTGGAGTCAGCCACACTTTGGGAGGAGCCCCCAGCAACTTCTCCAGCTATTTTTGGAAATGATAAGAATTAGTAAGAGGATGATCCAACCTCAATCCTGGCTTACTAGAAGACACGGACCCAGAAGGAATTGTTTTGACAGTACAAAACTGAGTTTCAGTAATCTTATAAAAGTCTCCATATTTTGCTATTTTCAGCATCAACTTTCCAGGACATTATAGTTGTTAGTTAAGTTAACTACTAGTGAAGAGTAATTCCCTCTGTTTAAGATTTTATTAATATGCATTTGTGAGTCTTTTGTGGAAGAAATTTATAGCTATCTGATATCTTACATTATATATTGAATTTCTTTCTAATCTTTCCTTTTGGGGAGACTCGAGGCATGAGACAAATCTAAACTTTACATGATTCTTCCCTGGGCTCCAGAGTAAGGGGTATAAGAACCAGAAAGCACACCAAAAATATCATGACCCCTCTCTTTAGGAGCTAAGTTTTCTGAAGACTGAATTCAATCCGAATACATAGATCCAAAGCTGAGAACAGATTAATCGAGAGGAAGAAGGAGAGTACCCTAATGCTGGTGAAGTGTGTATTGTTTTTATAAATATTTCACAGATTAAGAAACTGGGTTACACATCTAGTGAGTAGCAGAGGCAAGGATAGGACAAAAATCCATAAAATACCTGATTCAATTCTTCTGCTTTCTTAATTTTCTTCCTACCATACTTTTCAAGGATGAAATCCAAGGTTGTAAAAAGAAGAGTAAAATTGATTTTGAGGGCTAACTATTTTTTTTTCAGTTGTAAATCACCAGGGGAGACAGTGTGATATGATAAAAAGAACTGTCTCTGGAGTTAGAGAACCCAGGTTGAAATTCTGCCTCTGCCCTGAATCTGTTTCCTTACCTGCAAAATTTAGGTGTTGAATTAGATAGCCCCCGAAAATAGCTCTGGATCTATCATTCTACGAACATTTGAATGTAATTGTTATTTCTTAGGGATGCTGCATGTGTCATAACTTATTAAATCCATTTTCCATCTTAAACAATTGAAACTACATTATAAAACCTTGATGGAACCCTAGGATTACAGAAAACATTAGAAACTATTTTGTCCAACTCTCTGAAGTTTAGAGGATAGGGACCAGTCCAAGGTCACACAGACAATATGTTTGTCACTAAAGATGCTTTCTTCACTTCTCCAAAAATGGGCATGAAAGCTTGACATTTAAAAGAAAAAACAAACTCAGTATCTTGGCAGCAGAATTAAAGCCAGTTGTTACAGATAAAAGTCTTTAAAGACTGCCCCCCTTTTTTATTAATCGTGCAAATGACAGGATTGATAATTGTGGAATTCAATGGAAGGAGGTCAACCCGATTATGAAGTGAACTGCTTTTGCAAAGTGGGCATTTGGATAGAAGGAGCTAAAAACTGCTCCCAGCTCCTGCACTGTTTCCAAGGGAGAGTTTTTTCCTTTGCAGACAGAAGTGACAACCGCCCTTAGAATTTTCCATAGAAGGCTTTATTCCCTAAATAGCATGTGAATGACTGTTTATCCCTGTGAATTGGAATCAAGTAAAATGAACTAGACACGTTCTCAGAAAATCCAAATTTGAGCCTAAGATTAGTGAGTTCCAAGGGTTAGGGTAAGAAAAAAAGAAGAATTGTTGTTACTTTTAAAGCCAGTGAATTCTCTTTCTTCCCCATCCCAATCTCTAATAAATTCATAGAATGTCTGAGCTGGATGAGACTTTGAAGGTCATCTACTTTAACCAGTACTTCACTAAATGGCCCAACATGTGGATATTCAGTCTTGTCTGGAATACTGCCAATGGGAAGGCATCCACCATCTCTGGAGGCAGCCCAGGTCATTTTGGGATAGTTCTAACTTTCCTGAAGTGTTAGGTTTAACCTCAATCCTAACTGCCTCACTGCAAGTGCCATCCACTGCTCCTAATGCAGAATTAGTCTAATCTTTCTTCTAATTAACAGCCCTTCAAATACTTGCAAAGGATCAAATGAGATAATATATGTAAAGCACTTTGAACAACTTAACGTGCTATATACATACTATTATTATTATCATTTTTTGCTTGAAGAGCCTTATGGCTCTACTGAGGCTTCCTTTTCCTAAAACTAAACACTCCCAGTTTCTTCCATCTCTCTTTTTATGGCTTAAATTTGAGGTCATTCCTTTCTTTTGGATATTTTTCAGCTTATTAATATTCTATCAAAAATATGATATCTAGAGCTGATCATGCACCAGAAGAGAGTAACATGGAGTTTTCAAACAATAACAGCCAAGTACTGATTATTTTTTAAAGAAACATTTGAAATTGTTTTAAGAAAATGATAAAATCTGTGTGATAAATGGCATTGTCTCTGGTTCCATTAAATTAAATTTGTTTCAGTGTAGGAGGGGTAGAATTTCAAGACTATAAATTATTATGTGTATCTCTCAATCATCTGTTCTTGGAAAATGTCAGATTACCTTATACAAGTTGGGAGAATAAGTAGGCTAAGATTTTAGGCCAATTTTTTCCTCTTCTTAGATTTTCATTTGCCTGTCAAATGAGGGGGCTAGACTGCATTGATTCTATGTCGAAATAGAAATTGGAGCTGGACTATACTTTATAGATGATCAAGACCAATATTCTAATTTTGTGTAGGAGGAAATTAAGAAAGGGATGTGACCATTCCAAAGTTGTATCACTAGCAAGTGGCAAAACCGAATGCTTCTCACTATCTGCTATAGCATACAGCTAAGCATCTTTCTGGCTCAGACATTCTAAGAACTGGGAATGAAATAGTCCTCTGACTGTAACATTTATTTGTGACACAAATTAGAATTTGTGGGTATTTTTTGTCTAAAAAACATGAATGAGAACCAGCCTCAAAATAGTTTAAAAAGACAAAGGATCTGGGAGTTTTTACTGGTTACAAACTTTAAATGAAGTAATGAGGTCAAATGGATAACAAACTCCAACTTCATGAATGGAAATCTAGTGTCCAGTGTGTCTTTGAAAGGGAATTTTGTAAAGATCATTTGGAGAGAAAAGGTATAAGTTGTGAGTTGTTTTGACTCCCTGTGTACCCCAACATAAGTACCTCACTATCATTGTACTTTAAATATATGCCTACTTTTCCGTCTTCCTTGTTTGTGTGTATTTATGAACCCCCTTCCCTGGTTGTGGGGAAGTTCTTTCTAGCTGTTGTTCTTGCTATGCCTTTTGAATAAATGCCTTTGATACAAAATGAATTTTAAAATAAACAATCAAACAAACAAATAAATGAACAATGAATGAATGAACTAGTATGCAGAATGAGAGACCTTGAGAATCATCCTGTACTTTGCCTTATAGAGATCTTATTGGGTTCTTTTCTGGGCATCCAATTTTAGGAAGGGTATTTGCAAACTAAAGCATGTACTGAGCAGTCTCAAAGTGGTAAAAAGACTGGTAACCACAAGAGGGAAGGTGATGGAAAAAGAGGAAAAAAATTGGAACTTAAAATTTTATAAAAGTAAATGTTTAAAATTAAAATCAAAAAGAAATGTTTCTTTACATATAACTGGAAAAATAAAGTCCTATTTAAAAAAGGATTGGTAATTTCAACCATACAAAATCCATTGAAGAAACTAGATATTACTAACCTGAGAAGAAAAATGTTAGTGAGGACAATCATGTGGAAAAGGGGATCAGAATTGTTCTTCTTGACCACAAAAGGTAAAACCATAGAAGCAATGGGTAGAAAACTTAATAGGGGGCACATTTAGGCTTTTTCTTATAAAGCAAAATCTTCCTATTTGAGCGGTCCAAAAGTGGAATGAACTGCTCCAGAAGGTATGATCTCTTACTTACTGAAGGTTATCATACAGAGGATGGAAGACAATTTATCAGGATATTTCTGTGGAGATAATTCTTCAGATAGAGCTTGGATGAAATGACCTCTAATTTCTCTTCCAAATCTAGAATTCTTTAATTCTCTTGCCTAAGATGATAGGGTTCCACAATGTCATGCCTTGCCCCAGTGAGGGAGGATGGATTGACAATAGCATCTGGCCAAGATTTTCCTTGACAACTGAGTGCAGCAATGACACATGAATTAAGCGCTTGACTAGAAATCTCAGCCCACCTGTGTCAAGATCCATTACATTAAATTACATTAGTGTGAGTCGTTAGCTCAGAGAGCAAAACTAAAAGGAAAAAAAAAGCTTAGGCAGATTCCCTTTTTAAAGGGCAGGACTGGTTCTTTTAGAGGTAAAGGGAACCTCATAAACCATTTAGTTCAACTTGCGTCTGACCAAGAATTTTCCCTACACTATACACATCATGTTTGGTCACTGCTTAATAATCTATAAAGAAAGAAGAAAATTCATTTGATTCAGTTGAAATTAACAAAAATTCATTAATTATTTCCTGTGTATAGAGTCCTCACTGTACCAAATGCTGCAGTAAGTAAAAAAAAAAAATGTGTGTTCAAAACACTTCCTACTCTTCAGTCTTGAATAAGTTTCAAAATCATGGATCATCATAATAAAGCATACTGAAGGATAAAGGATGGTGTTTTGCCCTTTTTATATATTCAGAACTAATCACAGGTTCTGACATATAGTAAGTACTTAATCAAAGCTTGTTGAGTTGAGTTGAATTGACTCTGTTTCTAGATGTTGTGTTCTCTCCTCTCAAGTAGGGTATAGTTCTTAAGTCCTAGCCCAGAACTCGTTCTGATACCATGTTCTGCCTTTCCATTTTTTCTGGGAAGAGTTCCACAGCTGATCATGTAAGTTTATTTCCTTCTCTTCCTTATATCCAGATCTTGAAGTGACACTTGCTTTCCATATTATCCCCTTCATCTGAGCATATAACTGAAACTGAAGGGGGGGGACTTCCAAAGAGACTCTGGAATTAGCCTATTTTTCATGAAGCCAGTATGGAATATAATGCATAGAAAATGTCTTTTAAGTATAAAAACCTGGGTTTGGTTCCTACCTTTGACACATACTAGCTATGTGACCCTGAGTATGTTTCTCAGTCTTCTAGGTGACTCGTTGCAGGGGAAGTTTAAAATTGAGTTGAGAGAAGAGTTGACTTTAATGGGAGTTAGCTATATTAATGGAATCATAGGCTCAGTACTTATCCTTGCCTTCATGGAGAAATTGGTCCCATCCATATTTTTCTTGTAATTTCATTATATGACCCCTTCATTAACTCCCCCATTAAACTGTGAGGCTAGTTATATCGGCCCCCTAAATGGTCTAGTGGGCATGGCCCTGATTTGAGACTAGAAGACTAGAATTGTAATACTGGGCCTGAGATTCTCTGTGTGATCCAGAATGAGTTTCCTATAAACTAGGGACAATTCTTATGATAATAGGATGTATAGCTGGGAGAGAATTCAGAGATGAGCTAGTCCAACTCCTTTATTTTAATCATTTTATAAATGAGGAAATAGAGGTCCAGAAAAGTGAAATGAGCTATTGTGGGTCACTGGCAGAGTCAAAATTTAAGAGTCCTTTGACTCCTGATTCAGTATTATTCCCTTCCATGATCTCATATTGTTATTTCAAAGAAAGCATTTTGGAAAAATTACAGCACTATCAAAAGGAGAACTATTATTATCAGTGTGTCTGCCCCATATCTTTGTCTTTTTGAAAAATAATGTTTTAGCAAGTTCAAAAAAAGACAGGCCTGAGACATGGTGGAGACTCAGTATAAGACAAGAAAAAAGTGGGAACAAATCTAGGGACAATTCAAGTCACAAATTAAAAAGAAAGAGAGTGAAGAAGATAATTCAAAGTCTGAGGGAGAAGTAGATGAAACAGATGAAAGGAATCTTGGGAAACCAAGGTAGGGTTTCATAGAGCATACATCAAATCTCTGGAAGAAATCCCTAATTCAGGAAGAAATCATAGAACCAAGACAGAGAAACCTTTATACATATCCATGCAGATGATAGTAGCAGCATAAGAAAAAAAGAGAGCTGGATGCTTCCAAGATTCTATCTCACACTTATCAGACTGACAAAAATTACCAATCAATAATTTCATTAAAACAATGAGACAACTAGACAAAATTTGTGCCAAAGCAACATTATAAGGAAATTTTATATATCTTAACATATTATATTATTAATAGAGAGAAAGAACAAATTAATGAATTGGTCATGCAACTAAAAAAAGGAAAAGAACAAATTTTAAATTCCCAACTAAACTTCAAAATAGGAATCCTGAAAATCAGAGATCAATAAAATAGAAAGTTAAAAAATAATTGAACAAATAAATAAAACTAGGAGTTGGTTTTATGAAAAAAGTCAAATAGGTAAAACACTGGTTAATTTTATTTTTAAAAAGAAAGAAGAGGGACAAATATGATGAATAAAAAGAAGCATGGAATGATTTGCCTGTACTTATGCAAAATGAAGTAAATAGAGAATGTATACAATGAATAAAACAATGTAATTAGAAAGAAAAACTATCACAAAGCAATCAAAACTGAAGATTTCCAAAGCCAAAACTTGAATGTTGCAACATAATTAGGAACAAGTTTGACACCAAAAAGGGATGAGAAGACACCTCGCCTTCTTCTACTTTGCAGACTTGAAGAGGCCAAGGATGTGGACTATTGCTCACATTATCAATTTTTTCCCATGTATAATTTTTTCTTCTCCTTTTTTCTCTTTTTTTTTTTTAAAAATAAATTCTTTCTTGTAAGAAATGATTCTCTGTGATGGGAAAATGAAAAGGATATGGAGGAACTTTAGATGACATAAAAACAAAAGATATGAATAAACATGCTATTTTAAAAAGAAAAAAGAAAACCAAACTGCTAGTATCTAAAATGGAAAGGATGAATGTGTCACAAATGAAGATGAAATAAAACCAATTATTAGGAGTTATTTTGCCTAATTATTTGTCAATAGCACTATCTGAGTGAAGTGGATGAATGTTTCCAAAAATATAAATGGCCCAGATTAACAGAAGAGGACATAAAAAACTTAAATAACTCTATCTTAGAAAAATAAATTGACTAGGCCATAAATACCTCCTTACGTTAAAAAAAACCCTCAGAACAAGATGGATTTATAAGTGAATTCTATCAAATATTTAAAAAAAAATCAATTGAAATATATTGCAAACTGTTTGGGGAAAATCGTGTAAAAAGGGAGCTCTATCAAATTCCTTCTATGATACAAATATGGATTTTTATACCAAAATCAAGAAAAGCAAAAACAGAGAAAGAAAACTATACATCAATTTCCCTAATGAATACTGATGTAAAACCTTAAATGAAATGCTAGCAAAGAGATTATAGCTATCTATCACAAAGATTATATACTATAATCATGTGAAATTTATACTAGAAATGCAACTGGTCCAGTATCAAGAAAGCATAATTGACATCAAAAACAAAAACAACAAAAATCTTATGAGTAACTGAATAAATTAGAAAAAACCTTTAGAAAAAATACAGTACTTCTTCCTATTAAAAAACACTAGGAACATATGCTTAATCTATACTCAAGAGTTCATCTCCACAGGGGTGGAAAGGATTTTTCATGATGAGACTTTTGGAATTTTCTTGGATTGAACCAATCAGAATAGTTGGATTTTTTTTCTAACTTAAAGTGCTCTTTTATGGCCTGGTCAATTTCTTTTTTGTAAAATAGTATTATATAAGTATTCTATGCCTTATTCTGTTAATCTGGGCTGTAATGTAATTTTTATTGCATGGAATTAAAAGATTTTTGTACAAATAAAACCAATGCAGCTAAGATTAGAAAGAAACCAGGGGAGAGGTTTTTTTTTTTTAAATAGCAAGTTTTTCTTATGAAGGACTCAATGGGTGGGGGAGAGGCTGGAAGGAAAAAGAGCATTTGGAATTTGAAATTTAAAAAACATGTTAAAAAATAGAGGTAACAAAAATGTTTGTTAAATTTTTTTTAAAAAGCAACGAACAAAACAAAGAAACAAAAGCCATGACCAAAGAGGAAGATGAAAAGTGTTGGAGGAACTGAAGGAAAACAGAAATATTAATCTGCCATTGATGAATCTGTGAATTGGTCCAGATTTTCTGGAAATTTGAAACTATGTCTCAAAGGAGTTATACTTTGTTTACTCCCTTTGCTCCAGCAATATCTCTATTACCTCTGATATTCTATGATCTAAGTTTTCTTTCCATTTTGACATTCTGTGTTCTAGGACCTTTTTGGCTCTGACATTTTATACTCTTAATTCCAAGTTTCCTTATTGCTCTGGCATTCTAAATTCTCCAAATTGGATTCTTTCATATATGCTTCATGAACTTTAATACAGATATATACTGAACAAAAAATTATAAGCCTTGGGAAATGAGTGTAGACTATATCAATGCTTTGAAGAATTAAATTCGAAGAATTAAATAGACTTTCAGATTCCCTCACTAGAGGTCTAGAGTAGATCATAGTGAACAGACAAAGAATTGGGTTAGATTTGTTACTAAGGGCTTTATTCTCCCATTCACTAGTATTGGTTATTTTATGGACATTTTCATATTTGGTTCCCAAAGGAACCTCAGATCAACTGTAATAATAAAGATAACATTGTTATCATTCTAACCATAATAAAAGTATTGATAATATAGAAATGAAGATGATAACTTCCACTTTCATAGGTTTAAAAGCTTTGCTCACAACAATACTGGGAAATTATCTTACAAGAATGTTTTAAGATTATGATCTGCATTTTACAGCCAGGAAACCTAAGATGGAGGAAAATACCATCACTTGCCCACAGACAATTAGGAGGTGTTAAACTCTGATTTTACCATTTCAAGTCTAACACTCTTTCCACCGTGATTTGGCTTCTGGTGAAAATCCAAGAGTACAAACCCACAGCTTGTGTCAGACCAGTTCGTTGTTCTGTCAGCAGAGAACCTGGGCTCTGTCAAAGAATGAAAAGGAAGGAGAAGTGTTTTAGGCGAAGTTCCCGGATCACCCCATGAAGCTTTAAAATATTTAATCACAATTCTACCCAAGTGGTGACACTCTCTGTAACTTGCCATTAGTGCCCCCAGACTGCTAATTAAAACATGAGCTAGACAGCAGGGTGTTGTTTTTCCCAACCAAAAAACCTCCCCAGATATGTTCTTAGCTTCTTCTGAAATAATCCCAGTGGTGAGATAGAAGCCATCTTTTTGTTTGGATATCAAGGAAATGCAAAAATCATGTCATGATAATAGGAACAATAATACAAATATGTATAGTATTAGTAACCTACTTTAAGGCTTCTCAACTAAATGGCAATAGCTTCCATCCCTCTTATATATTAAAATTTACAAATCACTTTCCTCAACAATCCTTTGAGATAAGGAAGGCAAGGATTATTATTTCTAATTTGCAGAAAAAGAAACTGAAGTTTAGAAAGGTTCAGTGTTAGGTCCAAGGTCACATAATTACCATTTGTCAGAACTAGGATTTGAAACAAGGACTCTGCCTTGGTGAATATTTTTTCACTACCACTTTATCTTCAACTGATGTTGTATTATTATTGTTCTTATTTTCATCATTGATGTAACATTATGTATAATTCTTTATTTCATAATTTCATTAATAAATTATTTATTCAATAGATAATTATCATAAAGTATTTTACTTGTAAAAAAAGGTTTTGTCTCTGACTAATTAAGCCAGAGTAATTGTGTAAGAGGTCAGTATCTATGCTTATCTCACAGATTCAATGGATTCTAGATTAGGAAAGGACATGAAAGGTTTCTTATTTTATTGAGACTAAAAGCAAAGTCCAGACAGGCTCAGGCTTCCTGATACCAAATGCAATGCCCTTTTGGTCAGTCACTCAGTAAGAACTGATTGTTATTTTATTCCAATGCCTGTAGTAAGCTTATATGGATGATACAAAGAAAAAGCAATGAGAATTCCTTCCCTCAAGGAGCTTACATTCTGATAGAAGCACATATATATACACATACACACATATAGGTGGGTATATATGTATTTTATACATATACACACATGTATATGCATGTATATGCATATTACACATATATATATATATATACTTATAAAAATCAGATTACATAAATTCAATGTAGAATAGAGGGAAGGTATACACCCTTGTAAGGGATGCTACTAGTCCTTGATAGGATAGAATGGGGGCAAGCCTGGAAAAAATGCCACACAAAAACATGGAGATAAGATATCAATTTATTTTTTTTCCCTGAGGCAATTGGGGTTAAGTAACTTGCCCAGGGTCACACAGCTAGGAGTGTCAAGTGTTTGAGGCCAGATCTGAACTCAGGTTCTCCTGAATTTAGGGCCGGTACTTTATCTACTGTGCCATCTAGCTGTCCCTTGATATCAGTTTCAAAGAACATCAACTAGACAAGTATATCTGGATCCTAGATTGAGCAGAGTGGAATAGAATTTAAGATTAGAAAGATAAGAAAGGGTTAGGTTGTATAAATCTTTAAATACCTATAAACTTCATTTATGATTTTGGAGTTAATGGGGAGCCACCAGTATTTATAGAGGATGAAGTAGAGAGGGAAGATGTCGAATAATTCTTTAGAAAAATTATTTTAGTGGCTGAGTTGTTTGTTCTTTGTTTTCAAAGAAAACCAATGATATCACAGATAATGTCTTGACTTGTTCATGAATTGGATTCAAGTAAAGCAGCACTGTACCCCAAATTATCAGCTTACTTTCTCTTTCAGAATTGCCCAAGTCCAGTGGCAGGACAAAAATCAAGACAACTGGTGAAGCAAATGTTGATGGCCAGTTTGTGTAGTTTTCAGAGAAACAAAAACCAGGAATTCAATAGTCATATGAAAATTAATAAACTCCAAATTATTAAAAATCAAAAACACAAATTAAAACAACTGAGATCTTACCTGTCAGATTTGCAATGCTGTCCAAAATATGATATAATTTTTGGAGAAAAAATACACTAATACATTGTCGGTGAACAGCAAATTATTTCAGCCACTCCATAAAGTAATTTACAACCATATCACAGATATCTCTAAATGTGACAGTGGATAGAGTACTAGTCAGAATCAGTAATACTCATTTTCCTGAGTTCAAATCTAGCCTCAGACACTAACTGAGTCATCCTGAGCAAATCACTTAACTCTGTTTGCCTTAGTTTCCTCATATGTAAAATGAACTGGAGAAAGAAATGGCAAACCAGTCCACTATTTTTGCTGAGAAAAATCAAATGGGATTAAGATGAGTTGGACATCACTGAACAATAACAAAAGCAACTGAGCAGAGGACAGATGGGAAGAGATTTGAGGCTGGAGATGAATTAAAAGAATATAGTAATAGTGCAGAATAGAGGAGATGAAGGCTGGAACTTGGTGGAGTGAGTGGGTAGAGAGACAGCAGAGAGGGTGACTATGTGAGTGAAGAAAAATGCATATTTGTAAGAGATACTGTAGAGAAAGAAATCACAAGATTTGGCATCTGATTGAATATATGGATTGTGAGAGACAAGAATTGAGAATGACATGACAATTGCAAATAGAAGGATAGTCTTTCTCAAAGTAATATAAGTGGTTTTTTTTTTTGTTGGGGGATGTTGGGTGAAATAAACGACATTTGTTCTTTAATATTCTAAGATTTCTTCTATATATTCTTCTATTTTCAAAGATTCCTCCCAACTCTACCATTTTATGTTTTATCAAATGAAGTCAACAAGCATTTATTAAGAATCTACTATGTGATAGTCATTGTACTAAGATCTGAGTACTAAGTGCTTTTTACTACCTAAAACTCTTTAGCTTTAACATTCTATGTTCCATGATCTATGATCCTTTCTGGGTCTAATATTTTGTATTTAATGTTTCAAGATTTCTTTCAATTCTGACATTCTGTAAGCCTATGATTTTATCTTACAACCAATAAACCAAAATTGTGAACTGAGGCAGGGAATTGGGACAAGCAGGGAGCTTGACCTTGGAGGACTTAACTGCCTTTACAAAAGAACTTCAGGTGAGAACTTGACTGTCAGAGAAACAGGAGATAAGCCCATTAGTGTAATGGAATGGTGGTACCAAGGATCTGCCATTATGTTCCTAAACTTCCCTGACATCCTACCCTCCCATCTTCACTCATTCTATAACCCCTCCCAAAGGTTACAAGCAAGTTTATGACATTGTTCTTATGAAGAATGTGCCATTGTTTCTCTAATATTGCCTTACAATTTTTGATTTTTCAAACTAAATTGTTTCAGTAATCAAAAGAGAGAAGAAAAAACTAATCAATTGCCTCTTTTCACATATCGCCCACCTGGCACACCTGCAGTCTTCTTAGTATTTCAATAATGGCACACAGTCATGAACTGTGAGTGAGAAGAAATCAACAGAAAAACCTGGAGAATGCTAGAGGAGCAAATCTGGGTCACAAATACCCTGAGAATAGGAGCTATCCCCTCATCTTCTTGAAAGAGGATCAGACTGAGATTCAGAAAAACTGAAGCAAGGTCCCTGACTTAGATATATAGTAGTTGTGTGATCCTAAACAAGCCATTAAATTTTCCTGGGCTTCAGTTTCCTTCTATGTAAAATGATAGAACTGGAGAAGATAATTTTCATATTCCTTTCTTCATTGACACTGTGTAGTTTAAAGTTATGGTAGAAAAAAATGGTGAAACAAGAGTAGGAAGACTTAGATAAAAATCCCACTTCCTAGATATGTAATTCTGGGCAAGTCATTTAATCTTAATTTTTTTGTTTCCTTATCTTTAAAATGGGAATAATATTATCTATAGTCTCTGCCTCACAGAGTAGTTGTGAGATTCAAGTGAGATAATTTATGTAAATTACCTTGCACATTTTAAAGCCCTATGTAAAAGTCAGTCATTATTAAAATTATTTCTAATATCCCCCTCCAGCTTTAATAGTGTATATTTTAAACTCCCTTAAAGCTATGATATGGAACTATGATAAAATCTAATTTCCTTTCACCTTCTTCTATAAATCATTTCCATTCTCAAATCCGTAAATGTTTTGCTTTTTATCCTCTTCTCTTTCCATTCTCTCAGAGGTCTCATCAGCTATTATATCATCTCTACACAGAGGAGTTCCAAAATTATTTAGCCCTGACTTTTTACCTGAGGTCTCTTGGACAGCTCTGTCTGTATGTCCCATTGATATAGGAAAAGTTTCCTGTTAGTTCTTCTCTATCATTTGTTTTTGAATATGCCTCTCATTTAAGTGTGTTCTCATATATCTCAACCTTAAATAAGGAGGTTGTACTGAGATTTTTTTTCATCTTATTTTATAGATGAAAAATCTAAAGTTCAGTAAGATTGAGTGATATATCCGTGGTCACATAATTTGTAAATGGCAGATTAGCACTTGCACTCAGGGTCTCCTGACTTTTACTTCTCCTTTGCTTTTCATTTTAGTCATTTAGAAGATTCATTATGAGGGATCACTTCATTCATCGTGGTTATATCTCCAGTACCTAGCAGTGCCTGATTCAGTAGTTTGTGTTTAATAAATGATTATCGATTGACCCAAATAATATGACAGGGCCAAAGAGATATCAAGTTCAAGCATCAATGTAAAAGTAACAGGATAATATTTCACATTAGAAGTGAATTGAGTCTTGAAGGAAGGGAGGGACTTCAACAGACTTAACAGGACATGAGTCCATTTTGGGTATGGTGGATGAAAAGAAGAAAGATATAGCAATGGAAGAGGTCAAGATGTTTATAAGAGATGACAAGTAATTTAGTTTTCCTGGAAGAGTACATAAAGGGAGTGAGACAAGGTTGAAAAGAGTGATCGGAGCCAGGTTATAAAGGTCTGCCAGGTTAATGGATGTAATTTCAAAGACCTTGGAGAGTTCGTTTTTGAAGAAAGAGACAAACTCTCTTTCTTCTCCCTCCCATAAACAGTGCCTTCCTGGGCACTTAGCAGGAGCTCTTCCTCTATTGGATCAGTCTGCTTCTGAAATGTAAGATTCTAGACTGGCTGGCTATGATATACATGACTTCAGAGGTATATCTGACTCAGTCAATCACAGGACATTCCCTGTATGATAGCCTGGTTTTATCCAATGGCCAAAGCACTTAACTCCAAAAGTGATTAAAGAATTATTCTCATCTAGCTTATGCTTTAGATTGACCGTTTCAAAGGAGGTGTCTGGGCCATGTTCTGTATTTATCTTAAGTATGGTGGGAGTAGAAACCATAACCCTTGGCAAATGGTTATAACATTACTCCTCCACTCTAATCCTCCTCTCCTATTACATTGGAGCTTTGATTTATTTCTTTCATTGCTGATGGAAACACGATATACTTATTAATCTTCAAGTGGTCAGACATATGTGTTTTACCTTTCTGTGGGACTGCTTTGGAATATACAGTGATTTGCCTTTATTATAGTTACAACTATAACTACAACTACTATTTACTACTACTATTACTACTACTTCTGTTACTACTACTACTACTACTGTTACTACTACTATTACTACTTACTACTACTACTACTACTGCTGCTGCTGCTGCTGCTGCTACTTACTACTACTACTGTTACAACTACTACTTACAACTACTGTTATTACTACTTACTACTATTACTATTATTACTTCTACTACTTACTACTACTACTGTTACAACACTATTACTTACTATTATTACTACTTATTAGTGTTACTACTACTACTGTTACAACTTACTATTACTATTACTATTACTACTGCTACTTACTAGTGTTACTGCTACTACTACTATTACTACTACTATTGCTACTTACTAGTGTTACTATTACTATTATGTCTTACTACTACTATTACTACTACTACTGCTACTTACTAGTGTTATTACTACTACTGTTACAACTTACTACTACTATTACAACTTACTACTACTATTACTACTGCTACTTACTACTACTAGTAGTAATGTTACTACTATTGTCACTACTACTGTTACAACTACTACTTACAACTACTGTTATTACTACTTACTACTACTACTATTATTACTTCTACTACTTACTACTACTACTGTTACAACCACTACTACTTACTACTATTACTACTTACTAGTGTTACTACTACTACTATTGTTACGACTTACTACTACTATTACTACTACTACTGCTACTTACTATTACTACTTACTACTACTACTTACTAGTGTTACTACTACTACTACTGTTACTACTATTACTACTACTTACTACTATTTATTACTGCTACTTCTACTACTACTATTATTACTATTACCACTGCTACTTCTACTAGTTGTGGTTGTCTTTTGTTTTCAAAGAGAACCAAAAGGACATCACTATGTTGGGGTCAAGTATAGAATGTCCAACTATGGCTAATCAGACCAATATGAGCTTAGAAAGCTTTACCACAAGTCAAAGGTAGTACTGCTGACCTTCCACTAAATTCCTTCTCTTATATCACATCATACTCTTGAAGGTGACATAGATTTCTCAAAGGCTCTGGTCATGGAGCACAGATTCATACAACCAGAATGCCTTTGAGTATATCCCAATGGACGGACTTTGTACCCTTCATTAAAGACAACATGAGAGGAGGATCAATGCCAGAAAGACAATCTACCAAGTAGATCATTATTTTGGCCATGTCAGCTAATAAGGCATGAAGGAATTGGGTTTTGTTTTGATGGACAGAATATCCACAATCATGAAATCATAGAACATAGATTTAGCAAAAGGAAGGAACCTTAGAGGTCATTGAATCCTATCCCCTTATATTATAAGTATAAGGAATAAGACCAAAAGAGACTGAATGATTTGCCCAAGGTTAGACAGGTAGTAAATGGAACAATTGGAATTTGAAGCTAAGAACTGATCCCAAATCCATCCAGCATATTATCTATTTCACATTGGTTTTCATAATTGAAACAATAACAATTTTTCCTATTCTCCTTTAGGACTTAACAAGGTTCTTTCACACAAAAACTTGTGTGTGTGTGTGTGTGTGTGTGTGTGTGTGTGTGTGTGTGTGTGTGTGTGTTGGGGTGTTTGGTGGTAAAGGGATTATTACTATTCCCTTTTTAAAAATCAGAATCCCATGGGAGTAATCAGAGAAACAGCCCTGGAGGAGTCATAGCCTGAATAGAGTTGGGAGTTAATGGATGCAAAATCACAGTAGCAGGAATTTAATAACATGGTGAATTGGGTTTTACTTATCCCCCTTCTCCCCCCATCCAAAGGACTTAAACAGAACACAAAGCCATAGGAACCAATTACTTTGCTATTGAAGCAAGAATAGGAATGAAACTAACTTGTTCTATATCCTATCCATTCCAGTAAGTGCTTATATTAAGTGCCTACTTCAGTCAAGGTTCTATGGTAGGCACTTAGGATACAAAAACAAATTTTAAAAAATCCCTGCCCCCTAAGAGCTTGCTTTCTACTGGCAATGGGAGAGGTGATGATGGAAGAGAAATACAGGCTGTAACCTGATAAGTATATCTATGATAATTTAAAGGAAAGAAAAGTACTAAAATCAATAGTGATTAAAAATATTATACATGGCTCCACTTCTGAGATATCATCCAAATTGAGGTTTGAAGGAAACTAGGAATTTTAAAAGGCTGAAGTAAGGAAGGAAGAATTATTCTTCAGGTGTGGGGGATTACTCCATACCTGAAGTATAGATTTCTTGCCTTCATTCTTTTGCATAGGCAAGAAGGTAAAAAACAGAGAATTATTTTGGATGGAATGGAGAGAGTCATGTGAGATGAATGAGAAAGTTAAGCTATTGGGGAGGCCTTTAAATGTCAATCTGGGAAGTCTTTCTTTCTGTCCAAGAGGCAATAGGAAGCCTTTGAAGTTTCTGTAACAAAAAAGGGACACACAGACTTGTAGCTTAGGAAGATAATTTTGGTTGCTGGGTAGAAGTGGTTTGGAGAAAAGAGTGATAAGTAATTGGGAGACCAATTTGGAAGTTATTGTACTGGTGAGAGGTAATAATTGTTTCTTTGAATTCTTTGTATTCCTCATGTCTTGTTGCACTTTGATATTCCTTTCTATTCATATACAATATTTTATTTTTTAGTTGTTTCCCAATCAACCAGGCACTCTCTTTTTTTCCAGCTTTTGTCACTTACCAAGTACATATATAGTTATTTTAGTGTTAGTTATTTTAGTGTTAGTCTTTTATTTCTATCTAACAGTTCCATGATCTTTGAAGATCATATTTCTCAAGATTATATTACAATATAAAATAGATGGTTATAATAATTTTGAGAATTTAAGCCAGTGTAAAATATTTCCTACAACAATTATACAAAAAGAGCATGAGAAGTGCCTTGGTTAGAAAACATTTAAGTTACTTAAATGAAGAAAGATGGCTGCCAAAGGCAAGACCAGGTAAGAATATAAATTCATCTGCAAAATCTTATGAAGAAAGATGAAGGACAGTTATGAGTAATATCGTCTCACAAAGAAGAGAGAAGGAGTAGAGGGTAAAGTTTAACAAAAACTTGGTAAAATAGCCAATTAAGTAAAATCATCCACAAGGCATTCAAGGGTGAAATGGAAAAAGAACCACAAAAAGAAGAAAAACGGAAAATATATGCTTCTTTCATTCATATTTTTTTCTCATTTTCCTTGAGTCTGGACTTTTTTTCTCTTCCAATTAGATTTTGTTGTCATTTTGTTACTTCTATAAAATATCTTCTTGATAATTTCTCTGGTACAGCCATAAATCTTGAAATTATTTCTTGTAGAATTATTTTTTTTTTATCTTATTGGTGAAGCCCAGTAACAAGCAATGAATAACTCTTCAGTAATTTATATTTACCTTTATTTCTGTACAAAATGGTTTTATCTGCATATATTTTGTGTGGGGTCTTGGTACATGTTAATTCATAAATATCATATGCATATTGTTCATTTAAATGGAATTTCTCAAATTATTAGTTCTCCCTGGTTTTCATTAGTAATGTAAAGAAATGCTGATGATTTTATGGATTTATTGTGTACTTCATTCTGTTATCTTGGTGAGCCATTGTCTTGGTTATTTTGATGATTGCCTGGGGCTTTCTTAATTTGCTATCATGTCTGAAAAAAATGATAGTTCTCTCTTCTCTTAGCCAATGTATATTCATTTAATTTTATTCTTTTGTTTTATTGCTATAATTAGTATTTCTATAATGATGTAAGATAAGAGTGGAGAGAAGAGGTCATCCTCACTTTATCTTCCTTTGTATTAAAGATAGTTCTATGGTTTTTCTCTGATGAATAATGTTAGTTCTTGGTCTTAAATATGTTGTGATCATATTAAAAAAAGTCTCTTCTAAATCTATTTTTTTATTCTATTTTGACACAAATGATTGCTGTATTATATTAAGGGCTTTTTCTGCATCTGTTGAAATAACCACAAAGTTTGCTTTTTCTCTTTTATATGTCCTATATCTACTGATATATGAACATATTGTATCCCCCTAGTAAGAGGCCATTTCCTCAAGGGCAGGCATTTTTTTTTTCAGTTGTATTTTTATTCTTAGTAATTAGCCTTAGGTGTTTAATAAATACTTTTTTTTGGTTGATTGGTATTCTGAACAGAAATGCAGTTTGGAGAAAGAAATGAAGTTTGGAGGAGAAGATTGAGAGAGAAATATATGCTCTTTTGGACATATTTAGTTTGAAATGCTTATGTATTCATTCAACAAGCATTCATCACAATCTAGAATCACAGAATGTCACACCTGAAAAATGTCCTAAAACATAGAACATAGACTATTACCACTGGAAAGGATTGGCTTTAAATAGAGAATATCAGAGATGAAAATGATTTAAAAGCAGGACATTGAGTGTTGGAGTTACAAAGGGATCTTAGAACACTGAATTTTAGAACTCAGCTTTAGAGACAATCTATTTTAATGTATCTTTGTCTTATGGATAGGGAAGATGGGACCCGGAAATGTGATTTTCCTAAGATTGTATAAATTATTAGTAGAAGCAAGCAGTTAAGAGCTTAAATATTTTTTTTTAAGGAGGGAATGTATTAAAGTCTCTAACCAACATTATTTTTAAGCAACTATTAGCCCCTCTACAAGCCTCCAAAACACAATGGAGGGAAAGAAATGAAGTATTACCGGTGTAGATTCTTCACTTACTATATTATAAAAGGCAAACTTTATACAGTTCAACCTCATGCCTAGCTCAGTCAAGCATTTTACCTAACCTCATAATATTAACAATATTCTCATTGCCTTTAAACTCCCCTTTAGGATCATAATATAAAGGTATCATAGTGCTTGAGCTAGAAAAGAAATTAGAAATCATCACACTCAACCTCATCATTTTAAAGATGAGAAAACTGATCTAGAGATATTATCCAACTAAAAAAATTTCTGAGGCAGGATTGGTTTTCCTGATTCAAAATCTATTAATTCATTTACCATACAGAACATCAATTTTTTGTCTTTCCCATCTTTTCATATTTTTCTTCCCTCCTAATCTAGACCCTTGACAACCTATGGTAGAGATATCCATATTTTTGGATGATTTTTTTCATATATCTAACATAAAAAGTTTTTGATCATTCTGTGTGTGAGTGTATGTTTTTGTATATACACATCTCTCTGTGTATATATATATGTATATATATATTATATATGGCATGTATGTGTATATGCTTATAAATTTATATGTATGCTATTAAAAAATAACTATTAATTATTCACATTGTGAATACATTAAAAAAAAGAGGAAAGATAGTAAATGCAGCCCTGGCTTGGGAGGTTAGTCTATCCAGAAGCTCCCAGCATGACTATAAGGTGATTCAGGGTGGTTCTGAAGATGGAGTCCTGCTTCCTTTGAGTTTCTGGCTAAAGTGTCCTAGTAATGACTGGGTCATAAGTGCCCTGGAGGCCACTTGGTAAATAGAAAGGCCACAAGAACCAAGAAGGCTGGGGAAAAGAATTAGCAATAATTCACTTGAGGGAGATAGAGTTGTGTTGTAGATAAGACTCCATTCCCATTGGGGAAGTGAGCTATGATCCATTTACCCACTCTTCAATTGGTTACCTGTTGGGTTCATGTCAAAGTATACTAGGTATATAGGAAGCTCAACTTTGGAGATTTCTGATCTTGGAGATAAGGCTGGTTATTGCTAAGACTGTGAAGGGGTTGAAGCTTGTTTTTAATCTCCTCCCCCCAAATTCTCCTTTCTGTATAATTTTTCCTTCTCCTTCTGATGAATATAGCCTTTCTCTCTTTCCTAATTCCTCTAGACAAAACTACTTTCTGAAAAGTTCAGAGCAATATCCCTTCCTCCTTGGTGTGTATAAAACCCCAAACTCTCTCTCTTCAGCAAATCTGCAGTTTCAGCTTAAGCAGAATAATGACCGGAAAAGGAAAGACTCTGTCCATGAGAGGAAGGTTTCTAGGCAGAAGTTAAGAAGTGGTGGAGAAATTTAAACTAAAAAAAAATTAAAGTCTAAAGATTTGTGTGGGGGGTAAAGGGAGTGGGAGAATCAGCTCCCATTGTTCCCTGGAATTACACCATATGAGCCACCACTAACCGTAGGTTAGACAAGCTCATGGAAATGAGATTTTATCTATAATAGGTTCTAGTTATATCTCTGCTATTCAATACCTGTATGATCGTGGGGAAATTACTTTATCTTTGTGAACCTCAGTTTTCCCAAGTGTAAAATGAAAGAATTAGATCAGAGGACTGCCAAGGGACCTTTTAGGTCATATATTATGAATTTCTGCTACAGATAGAACACTTAGATCATCAAAGTCAGTATCAAATTAGAAACCATTACATGGAACAATGTCCCCTTGTATCCCAACCTAAAGTGACAATGCTCAAATATCCCTAGGATATTTTGGATTTCTGCTGCCATCCCTTCGTACATTATATCATCCTCATCTGTGTGTTATATATCTAACCAGCAGAATATAGATTCTTAAGATGCAGGAACAGGGTCATTTTTATCTTTGTATTCCCAACACTTAACTCAGTACTTGAAAATGTAGTACAGTAAAATAGGTTTGAGACCTAGGTCTTCCATTTACCAGCTTAGGACATAATTAATCTCCTCATGTCAATTTCCTTATCTATAAACTAAAGAAATTGGATCTAAGTTTCCTTCCATATTGAAATCTAAGATCCATGCAGTAACTACTTAAATATATTTGTTAAATTGAATTTTAAGGTCCCTGACAGATATGACCCTTCTATGATCTATGTTATATAATGCCCTTTCAACTAAACATTCTAAATTCTATATTATGAGAATATTTTTAGTTCTAACATTCCATGTTCAAAGGTCTTTTCCAGTCTTGTTGGATTATATTTTATGAAGTAATTGATACCAAAAGGCTTCTATAATACAACTCAAATTGATACACCTCATAGATGGATGGAGAGAAATTGTAGGACTGAATTTCGGAACTTAGAGTCACAACTGCAGTTAGCTTGGGAGAAATAAAAATTCAGACTCCACATGGACAGTGTGTACTGACAACTCTCTGATTGCCAATGAGGCCACAGTCTCATTTCCTGTGACTGTGGTGGATAGGGAAGAGAAGAGCCAAAACAATCCATTCTGATCTTGCATTGTATGCTAGGTGGCGGGCACCATAGTGGCTTTGCTGCCTGATATCAATTGAATTTCCAGAGTCCCAGATGGTTTTGCTCAGATGGTTAATGAGCAGCCAGCCCATCTGATCCACCTGCCAGGAGTTCAGAGCCAGCCCCCTCTCTACCCCCTGCCTGTCCTTACTAACGACTCCTGCTGGTGCCTGTGAAAAACATATGTTCGTTTCTCAAGAAATCAGATGCTAGGACCCATGCCCATTGACAAGACAATACCAGACAGGAAGAGCCAAGTAGTAGGATGGGTGCACTTCAAATCAAGTCCTTAATCCATTATAGAATACAAGCAGTTCAGAATGATGTAAAGAAGTTTAGAAGTTGGCAGCTCTGATTGTGAGTCTCAACCATGCCACAAACTCATTGTGTGGTCTTGGAAAAATTAATTTCCCTCATCGAACCCCAGTTTCCTCATTTGAAAAGTCATAGAGTTGCACTAAATGTTCTCAGAGTTTTCTTACTACTCTGACACTTTGTGCTCCAAAGAAGATATTCTTAACATGAATTATATCATGGATCCCATTGTTAGTGTTGTGAAGTCTATGGACCCCTTTTTTACAGTAATGTTTTTAAATAATTGGAGGAAATGCTAAATTTCAGAGACTGTCATTAAATTAATTTTAGATATTAGTGAAAATAAAGATCATTTTTTTCCATCCAAGTTATGGGTCACCCCTCAAACCTATCCTTGGACCTCAAAAGGGTCCTTGGATGAGAGGTCAAGAATCTCTTCTAAAGTCTCTCCCAGCTCCAAAAGTGTATTCCATTCCAGGAATAGTTACATTTTAAAAAATGAACTCCTGAAAATGCAGTACTTTAATCTGGGAATGAAACTATAATAATAATAATAATAATTAATATTAATAACAGCTGATGCTTACACATATTCCTTTAAGATTTGTAAAGTGCTAAGTCTGTATAGGAACAAAGATCCATTTTTATAACGCAAATATTGCACTGACGTTGCTGTGTGACCAAGAGATATGGAAGATGATAGTTTTTGAAGAATTGAGTGTATAAAAATAAAGGAGAGATACATGGTGGTAAGGGAAAGATCCTAATAAACTACCAATGAACCTGGAAGGAAAACATATATTACCAGGGAAAGAATAATTGAGAAAGAAAACATGAAAGAGAAGATAATCAAAGGATGGCAAAAAGACAGCCAAAGTGCTCTAGTAAGAGTCTCTTGTTGAGAGTGAAAATCAAGAAAGGTTTTTAGCATATTGGGTGGACTTTCTGTGGTTGTCTTGTGGGACAGCTTAGAAAAGAAAGAATCGTATAGGATGAATAGTCATGAGTAAGTAACAATTTGCATTCTTGGATCCAAATTAATTAAGATGACAGATTCAATTGCATATTTACACATATAAATAAATAGATGTACACACATATGTATGTGTATATATCCATAGACAGATATTTTCTCCTTTAATTCCTACCATAGTCCTTGTAAGTATAACAAATATTCTTATTTTATAGTTGAGTAAATTGAAATTCAGAGAGGTCATATGATTTAGCCAGGGTCACACAACTGAGACTCAAACCCAAGTTTCTGACATCAGATCCAATGAGTTCTCCCCAATAGTATTCACCCCCATGGGCATGAATCAGATTAAATTGTAACTGGGAAATATTTAACAAAATAAAAATACAACAAAACACTGAGGACATTACATTTTAAAATTCAATCAATATGCAGCCAGGAGGGATTCTCATATACAATTCAGTGGTCTCATTTCTATTTGAGTTTGGCACTCCTTTCCTATGCTTTGTTTCCTACCATCTTTAATAGTGCAATTTTGGTGGGGCAGCTAGGTGGTTCAGTGGATAGAGAGTCAGGAGGATCTGAGTTCAATCTAGCCTCAGACACTTAACATTTCCTAGTTGTGTGACCTTGGGCAAATCACTTAACCCCAATTGCCTCAGTTAAAAAAAAATAAAAAAAGCAATTTTGGGAACAGTGACAGGTTAGCAGCAGAAGAAATTTCTGTTCCATTTCATCGGATTCAACATTTAAAAAAAAGTTTCAAGAACTTAAATTGATTTTTGCTATTCCATAGGAAGGAATACTGACTAATGAATGAGTGGTGCACCAGAGACTTCCCACACCAGCCCAAGGGCAAAGCGTGGCTCCATAGCTCTTAATAAAAAGTGAAGTTTAAAAACTATCCTGTTTGGATTCCTCATGTCTCTTGCAGGTTGACAGAGTCGATAGTGGAGACATGGTAGTGGGGGTACCTCCCCATCCTATCACAGGTGTCTGTAATCCCTTCCTTAAGAAACAGAAGGAAGCCCTCCTTCCCCAGTAGGAATGTCAGATTGAGGATTATGAATCCCAGGAGGAGAGGGAGCTGGACCTATTCTAGAATCATAGATTCAGAGCTGGAAAGAACCAAAGGGATCCATAATCCAAGGCCCTCATTTTCCAGAGGAGGGAACTGAGATCCAAGGAAGTGAGATGACATGCCTGGGTCACATAGGTAATATGTTGCAGAGGCAAGACTGGAACCCAAATCAGTTAACTTTAAATACACACTCTTTGCATACTACCTTGTTGCCATTCATAATGGAAAGGAAAGAGCCTGAACTCAAAGTTTCTTCTGAAGGTAAGATTGGAATAGAGGGAAGGGGAGAAATGGCAGGGGACCAAAACCATTTCCCTGAGTATAGGGCTTCTCCACTCCAAGACAGAGCTTAGACTGAAAATGCAGAGACAGGGGGAAAGGAGGAGGGAAAGAAGAAGGGGAAGGGGAAAGAAGAAGGGAGAGAGAAGGACTCTTAGAGTCAGGAGGAAGGGAAGGAGGAGAGGAAAGGGGGGAAGGAGATCAAAGAAGAAAGAGAAGAAAGGGAAGAGGAGGAGAAAAAAAGAGGAGACAAAGAAGGAAAGGGGGAAATAGAAGGGGAGAGAAGAATAGAAGAAGAAAGAAAAGGAAGGAGGAGAAGCAGAAGGAAAGGGGGAAAGAATAGGGGGAGAAGATGAAAAGAGGTAAGAGGGTGTTGTAAGGAGAGAGAGTAGTGAGTGGGAGGAGGAAGAGGAGGAAAAACAATGGAAAGAGGAAGAGAGTAAAAGGGAGGAGGAGAAGAGGAAGGAGGAAGGGGAAGCAGAAAGAAAGGGGAAGGAGGGAGAAGAGTGGAAAGACAAAGGGAGGAGGAAGGAAAGAAGGAAGAGAGAAAGGGGGAGGGAGGAAAAGAATATAACAGGAAGAAAAAGGGGCAGGAAAAGGAGAAAGAAAAGGAGGAGGAAGATGAAAAGGGCTAAGAGGATGTAGTGGAAGAGGAAGGGGAGGGAGTAATTAAGTGGGAGGAAGGAGAAGAGAGGGAAGGAGAAAGGAAAGAGTGGGCACAGGAAACAGATATTCAGGGACAACAAAGACAAGATTAGCTGATAACTAGAGTTTGGGTGACCTCTTCTTGTCATGGAGATTATGAAAAGATTCATGATTTAGACAGAGGCTGGTCTCTATCACCACGGAGGTCTTTTCTAGCTCCAAGTCTATGAGTCACAATTTTGCCTGTGGCTGGTTCTGTGCTAATATCTCCTGTTCCCAGCATCAGTGACCAGGCGTCAAATATGGGTCATCATAAAGCCTGGGGGCTTTTCATAACTACAGCAATTTTTGTTCCTTTGCTAATTAATTCATTTAATAAGTTAGTAAAAACTAATTATTAAGCACTTATATATGATATACTGTACTAAGTGCTGGGGTTACAAAAAAAGGCAAAAAATAGTCCATACTTCAAAGAAAATATATTTAAAAAGGGAGATGATATGTAATAAACTAGGTGTACACAAGACATAAGGAATAGAAGGTAAGAAATCTGAAATGGAAAGGGGTGATCTGGAAAGGTCTCCTGCAGAAAGTGTATTTTGGGGTGAGTTTTGAAGAAAGCCAGGAAAAAATAAGAGGGCAGAAGTGAGGGGGCAGAGCATTCCAAGCCTAGGGGGCAACAAGTTCAAAAGCCTGGAGACAGAAAATTGAATGTTCTAAGACCAAAAAGTAGGACAGTGTGGTTGGCTAGCAAAGCATATGGAGGGGAGTCTGGGAAGGTAAGAAGGAATCAAGTTAGGAAGAATTTCATTGTCAAATAAAAGTTGATCCTAGAGGGAACAAATGGAGCTTAATGAGCAGGGGGTCAATTCAGGTTTCCAGAAAGTTACCTTGATGGCTGAAGGTAGCATGGATTGGAATGGGGAGAGAATAGAAGCAGGGAGACCAATCATGAATAATTTTAGGAGTCCAGGTAAGAAGTGTTTGTATACATGGAGAAAAATGGATTTATATGAGAGATTCTGCGAAGATAGAAGTGATAAGACTGGCTTACCATTGGGTATGTGGGTGATGAAAGGGATGATTCAAGGGTGACATTGAAGTTGCTGATCTGGATGACTTGGAAGATGGTTCTGAGAGGAAATGGCTTGACCAGGATCATACAGCTAACAAGATTTCAGAGCAGGACCTGAACTGAGTCTTCCTGAAAGAACCATACTAGCCATCCTACCAATATGGCCATACCATCAGACCATGGCTTTCAATACTAAGTAATCCTAGAAACTTCCTAGGAGGAAGAAGAGATTGATCACTTCTGACTGGGGAATGGGTCAGGCAGCTGGGCAATCTCCATGATCCTAATGCTAACAATAGCTAACATTTATAGAGATTTAAGTTTTCAAAGAGTTTTATCAACATTACCTCATGGAGCAGGTGACATTTCAGCTGAGTTTGAATGATAAGATTACAATAGCAGAGATGGGATTTGAAGGGAAAATATCCTAGGCTCCAGGGACTGCATAAGTTAAGGTGTGGAGGTGGAAGAAATGGTACATTTTGGGGGGATATGTTTGGCTATGTAGGTACATTATGGGATGAGACTGGATTCAATTTTATGGCAATAATCCCTTAATGGAAGCTTGAGCAAACTTGCTCAAGCTTGAGTTGGGCACTGAATCACTGCTCATAAGCCCTTAACTAAATATTTTTAAGAGTGTTAACTTCTTTCTTTCCTTCTCTGTGTTGCGTTCTTCCACCTTCTCACCTCCTGACATAGATCAGGGTTCTCTCTGCCACTTTACCTTTCTTTTTTCATTGTTTTAAATTTTTCCTCCACATTTTCCCAAGAAATACTTCTATTAAGCTACAGAGCATTCTTTCAGCCATTTCACTTTTTCTTCTCAGGAAAAAGACTAACCTACATCTTGGGAATACATGACAGTTACTTGGCACAGGAAGAAATGCAAAGAGAACACACTCTCTATGCAAAACTGCAAAATACTGCTTGCCTTCCATACTTGCAGATGTGAAGGATCTTTAACCTCTGATATTCCTGCTTGTGATAAATTACTGGAGCTAAATTGCTTGATGACCACAGGGCCAGTTCCATTTTACTATGGTCGACTCCAGTGAAAACTCTTAAAAGGCAGGGAACATGATTTATTAATTTTTATATCCTATAAAGGGCCTAACTCAATAAATATTTGCTCAGTAAATATTCATTGAAATGTTAGCAGGTACTTAATGGAGATTAGTTGATGTCTACTTGAGAAAGAGAATGGAACACGAGATAGGTGTTTGTGCTGTAAGTATCAGTGGATAGTCCAGGAGTTTGAGAAGGGAGATAGGAATGTTCCCCAGGCATTATGCCATAGCATAAACCATAACTGGTTTAGAATTGGAAGGTTTTGGTTCAAATCTTGGCCCTGCCAATTACCAGTTCGGTTATTAGGAGCAACTTATTTTACCTTTGAGTCTTAGTTCCTTCATCTATAAAATAGATATAATAATTCTTGCACTATTTATATCATTGTGATAACCACATGATCCGAAGATTATGATTGTAGAAGTCAAAAGGATTGGAGAGTCGATTGGTCCAGAAGAACAAACTGAATCCCTTAGAAAAATATGATTTGCCTAAGTCATAGTAACAGAGCCAAGAAACTATATTCTCCCATCCAAAGATAGTATTCTTTCTATTATATCAAGCTATAAAATACCCACACCCCTTCTGTTATTTATTTACTTGGATAAGTCACTTAATGTCCTGGGGTCTCAATTTATCCCTCTGCAAATAGGGGGGGTCATCTCATTGTAGAAGAATGGACTCAGGTTCCTTACATTTCCTATGACACTATAAATCTACTTTCTAATTTTGCAAAAGAATAGGCCTGCTCCTTCCACTCAAAATTCTCTCTCAAGCAGATTTTACTCAGTCAATCTGTATTCCTTCATATTTAATTCCTTCCCCTTTCACTGGCTTCTCCCTATGTTTTATATATCTTTTCAGGGCTTAGGCTTCCTAAAAATGCTTTCTCTGGACTTTTCTTCCTCCTATCTGGCTCTTCTTTCTCTCTTCCCTTTCACTGATGAACTTCATTAAAAATGTACCTGTGCCTAATGCCTTCAGTTTTCATACATTCTCTCCACAATTTTTTTTTTGTAATCTGAAACTGCTCTCTTCCAGCTTCATTTTGGATGTTCTGCGTGAGATGCTGATGGATCAACAAGGTAGAGATCTCCTGTAGGCAACTGGGGATGACCGCGTACAGCTCAGACAAGATGTTAGCTTTAGGAGGAATATGCTTAGAGTTAGTTATTAAATTCATTGGAGTAAATAAGATTATGATGAAAGAGATTGTATATAGGGAGGAGTAGGAGACCTATAAGAATATAATGTACTTGAAGTCATGAGATAGAGAGTGTCCAGGAGACTAGTGTATACAGTGCTAGAAATGCAACAGACTCCATGGACAATTTTTAAAATTAATTCAGTACTGAAAGGGAGGAATGAGAAGAGAAAGCATCCAAATATAGGATTTTTATTGTTCTATTGAGTTCTTTTTTTCAGATATTATTGTTGCTGTTTTTAAGATTTAGGGAAATCTAAGTCAAAGTAGTGAGGTGCTATAATATGAGCTAAACACTGGACTTGGAGTCAAGAAAGCCTGTCATAGAGTTAAGTCATTATCTCTATAAACCTGTTTCCTCAACTGTAAAATGAGCATAGCACCTGATTTCCAGAACTATTGTGAATACCAAGTATACATACAATCAGGTTAAAAAGTCTGGTCCTCAAGTGTAGCAAGATTAATGGAGTCTACTACATTCACTATCTATTTGTTTTTCCCTCAGCCTGACCTTTAATTCATTTGCTTATTTAATTTTTATCATTTTGAATTCTAGGTTGGTCCAAGAATATATTTTGATATTTTATTTCTCAATTATAATGCAATTATACTTTTTCACTAACTTGCATTTTTCTTTATTAATAATATTAATATGAAATATTACTTTTATCTAATCATTTGTTTAATAAATATTATTTGTTAAACCAACTAGAGAAATTTCTTTTCCCAATAGTAGTTACTCATATATAATTTATTAACAAAAATAGAAAAATCAAAGAAATATGAAACTGTTTATAATATTTTAGTTATGAGAAAGTTTACAACCACAATCTCCTCAAATCCTCAATGTAACAATAATAGATGGGCCCTCTTCACTTCCAGAAAGATAATATCACCATTAAATTCACTCCAGATATTGATTAAAGTCTCTCAAGTATCTTTCTCATATTTTCCCTTAAGATTAGGTTTAAACTCAGTCTCTCAGGAAGTACATTATATTAGTCCTTATTCTTTTTTCATCTCCCCAGCTATCTCAAGAAGTATACTTTCAGCTTCTCTCAAGTTAACACTTTTCATAGTCTTTCTCAAAAAAATCCTCTTCCCAATGTAAAGATGAACATAACTCTATTGGGGAAAGGGGGAAAAGCATCCTTTTTCTCTCTCTCATAGATCAAAATTAATCCATGTAATTTCTTTGATTCCATAGGGAGAAGTATCTCATAACTAGATATTTTCAACTGACTTCTAACTTCCAACACAAAGTTTTCTCAACCCTTCATTTGACTCAAAAATACAATAATAATATCTAAATTCTCTAAGAGAGAGAAAATTTTATTCTCTTTTCAAATTTGTTGATATCTTTTGTGCAAGAAAGAGTAAATATAAGGGGGATATAGAGGTGAAAATTATCAAAACAATTCTGGTGTTGCATATTCCATGTTCCACCCTGGTGAACCTCTATTCTTCAAAAAAGTAAGGAGTGGAGTCTTGTCATATTTTGACCGTACAATTTCATAATACTGTTTCATTTCTCCTGTAGTGACTGATCTTTCAATTTATATTACTGGTCATTGTGTACATTGTTTTCCTGCCTCTTCTTATTTAACTTGAATCAGTTCATATAAATCTTTACACATGTTTTTTTCTCTGTCTTCATCACATTTGTCATGTCTTAAATAACAGTAACTTTCTTAAATTAAATTTTTGTGCCAAAATGTGTGAAGCCAGTCCATAGTTGGTGAGCATCCATTTCATTTCCATGTCTTTGCTACCACAAAGAGAGCTGTCATAAATATATTAGTGCTATTGTCCAGAACCAACTTGGTATATATGCCGAATAATAGAATCTTTGGATCAAAGTCTTTGGACATTTTTAAAATTATTGCATAATTTCAAATTGCTTTCCAGAATGGTTGTACCAGTTCACAGCTCTAACAACAAGGCATTAACTTGCTTTCTTTCTACAATCCCGGAGAGAGAACAAATTGAAACAGCAAAACAATTTGAAAACCCTATAGCCCAACGTGAATTTCAGCTATTATTCTTTGCTTAATATTTTCTCTGATAGTGATTGTCTGTGGGACCTTGAGCAAGTCCCATAAGCTCTCTGCGTTTCAGTTTCCTCATTCATGACATGAAGGAGTTAGATGATCTATGAGGTCCCTTCTAGGTTTAGGCCTGTGATCCTAGGAGCCAATGAGGAGGGAAAGATTAGAGATCCCTGGACCTGAGGAAGGCTCTTTGAGGTGTATCCTTCAGAGTATAAGATGCAGGCAACTGTAGTCCACCGGTGAATAAAGCAAGTGCTCTGCAGCTAAAAATTAAAATGTGTGTTAAGAATTCCACTTTTTCTTGACTTCACCTCTAACTCTTTGCTCCTCTCTCCTCTTGTTCCTGACAGCAGATCAGATTTTGCCTCCAGCTTCCTGAGGATCACCTCTGAGAGAGAGAGAGAGAGAGAGAGAGAGAGAGAGAGAGAGGCACAATAGGAAGAAGGGAGGAAGAGAGGGAGGGAAAGACATAGAGGAAGAGTTTAAGGGAAAGGCAGAGGGAGAAGGAGAGAGAAAAATATCTGTTTCTTTTCACCTTCTCCACAGCTGGAAAACCTAGCTGAGCCCTGAAAGGAAGCTAATGGTTGGAAATAACTGTTCTGGACAAATTTTATCTTAAATGCACTGAAATTATTTGAGTAAAGTGTATCCCTGTAGGAATTGGAGGGTTTTGACAAACTGAGATTAAGGGGGGAAAAATGATGATTCTGCCACCAAGTGAATACAGAGAATTTATAATTCCAGAGACAGACCAAGTAAGACATCTGATTGGGAAATATATTCTAAAGATTTTCTTGAGGCAGAGTAAATTTTTGGTGTAAACAGTGTTAGGTCAATGTGTAGAGGTTTCTTGGGAAACCTTCTATTTCCAAACATCTCTCTCATAGTTTTATATATTTAAAACTGGAGAAACCTTAGAAGCTATCAAATTCAAAATCTTCATGTTACTCTATTAACTCCATATTATCTCTAGACAGAAACATAAAATCCTCTTTTTTGAAATTTAAAGTCATTTATAATTTAGTCCACTACCCAATCACCTACCACACACCCCACTTGTAGTGTTCTTACTCCTTATATTCCTCCATCTCCCACCAAAACATTCTCTGCAAACCATGGACACTGGCTTCTTTATTGTTCCTTGACCAAGACACTCCGTCTCAGTCCTTAACATTTTCTTTGACCATCCTCCATGTTTAAAATGCCTCCAGGCTTCCCTAGATTCCCTGGCTTCCTTCAAGAACCAGTTGGAATCCTACCTTCCAGAGTAAGCCTTTTTCAATCTATACTAATTCTAATGTCTTCTCTTTGCAGCTCACAGTTATCCATTTCACATCATGGGGATTTAGAACAATCCTGAATTTCTGAGTTTCTAAATTTTTTTGATGTCATCTGCTGGCTTTTTCATGTCAATTATGGCTTTTGCAAAACTCCCAAAAGATTCTCATTTTATTTCTTTTGGCAACCTGCAATACACACTGAAACCACAATGGGGAAAGTCACAATGTAGAAGGGATAACTGTATTTCATATTTATTCTGCATATAGTTTTTGTACATAGTTGTTTCCATTTCACATGTAGCATTTCCTCATGAGACTATGAGCTTCTCAAGGGCAGGAGCTGTCTATTACCTTTCTTTGTATTACCAGTACTTAATATAGTGTCTGGCATATAGTAAGTATTTAATAATTGTACATTGACTGATTGTTACAGGAAAGGAAACTGAGGTTCAGAGAAATGATTTGCCCAGGGTTATACATCACTTCTTTCATCCTTCCTTCCTTCCTTCCTTCCTTCCTTCCTTCCTTCCTTCCTTCCTTCCTTCCTTCCTTCCTTCCTTCCTTCCTTCCTTCCTTCCTTCCTTC
>JAJPUD010000576.1:425705-505048 GCA_023553655.1 Myrmecobius fasciatus
TTCCTTCCTTCCTTCCTTCCTTCCTTCCTTCCTTCCTTCCTTCCTTCTCCCACAGTTCCTTAGTTATATTACACTGCCAAATTGCTGGGGCCACACTTGGTTTTAAAGAACAGCATTTCTTAACCTGCTTCCCACCTGCTTCTTATCCCAATGTTGAGCCACAAAGGTACCTGGTCATCCCCTCCCCTCATCTAGGAAAAAGACAATATCACAGAGAATGATGTTCTCATTTAAGTACATGTTCAAGTCTAGATTAAACTGAATGATTTCCAAGGTCTCTTCCAATTGTCAATTTCTATAATTTTGGAATTGAGCAACTCTTATAGGATCAAAGAATTATAGAGTAGGAAAGAATACCACAGAAAACATCTAATTAAAAACTATAATGATCCAGAGAAGTCATCTTCTGATTATATAATGTTTTATAATGGGGAAAGTGTGGACTTTGGAGTTAGAGAAACTTCCTGCCTTCCAGTTTTGACTCCAATACCTACTTCCTAGGAGTCGTTTGACAAGACATTTAATTTATATGGACCACAATTTCCTCATTTGTAAAGCAAGAAGCAAAAGGGTTGGACTAAGTGACCTCTGCCTTCCTTATAGCTCTGAATCAATGATCCCAATGATTTCCACTGGCCTTCTACCTTCTGACATAGTCCGTGCCATTTTAAGATGACTTACACCATTAGGAAGACTTTTGCTCTATCATATTATCCCTAGTTCAAACAATTGTCTATTTATATTAACAACAAGAAGAAAGAAGAGGAGGAGGAGGAGAAAGAGAAGAAAGAGAAAGAAGAGAAGGGGAAAAAAACAAATGTAGTCATTACAGTCTGTTTGGCTTTCTCATGGCCTTAATAGGGTACTGTGTTTCCTTACTCTATATTTGAAGTTTCACCACAACACTTGGGAGAAGACCAATTTCTACCCTTTTCTTGTAAGGCTCAGTAGAAGGTTGTACAAATATGGTCCTGGAAGGCTTCCATCCTTCCTTATGCTACAATTTCTACCACTTCTTAAATTCCCTCCCTCCCAAGGTCTTCTCATCCCCAAGTACACAATGCTTATTCCACCAAAGTGTGCCAGGGACCATCTGGCCAGTCTTCTCAGGGGTAAAACCAACACCATCTGTTGGGGATATACCACCCCCTCATCCCCCTTCAATACATTGCATTCCTACCCACTTGGTTCCTCCATGTTTGATGGTCCTCAGATCTGAAACCTAATTTCTTTTTTTTTTTTTTTTTTGCTTTTTGCTGAGGCAATTGGGGTTAAGTGACTTGCCCAGGGTCACACAGCTAGGAAGTGTCTGAGACCAGATTTGAACTCAGGTCCTCCTGACTTCAGGGCTGGTGCTCTAACCACTGCGCCACCTAGCTGCCCCCTTTTTTTTTTTTTTACATTTTTTATTAAAGCTTTTTTTTTGTATAACATATGTATGAGTAGTTCCCCAACATTGATCTTTACAAAGCTTTCCATTACAAATTTTACCCCCAGTCCTCTCCCCTCCCCTAGATGGCAGGAAGTCCACTACATGTTAATAATGTTGAAATGCTTGAGAAGTTATGCAAGAAAAATCCTATCTACAAGAAAAAAAATCAGAGAAAGGCAACACAATGCAAGCAAATGTCAATAGAGATCATGAAAATGTTACGTTGTGGTCCATATTTCATTTCCCTCTCTCTGGGTGTATATGGTTTTCTTCAGTGAACAATTGTGAAACCTAATTTCTTGAATGGAATCTGTTTGCCTCCTTCCTATTCATGCTCAGGAGATAGACTTCTGTCCCTTCAGAAACTCTGCTCTTTTTCCCTTGAAATCAAACTAAAGAGGCCTAGATTTTTAGGACTGACTAGACCCAAATAAGGTTTTGAGGCAAAATCAGAAAGTGATTTTGCCAGGCACCCTCCAATTTTTTTTCTCCATGATTCCTTTGTTTTCCATGCCCCCTAAATTTCTTGAGGAGATACCCAACTCTTTGTACCCAAATTGGCTCTTTCTTTCCTGCCTTTTCTTATCTCCTTTGCAGAGATTCTTGTTACTTACTAGAATGCAGAGGACTGAATTTGGGTTAGAGAAGTAGGGTTCAGATCTCAGCTTTGCAAATTATTGTCTGGGTCATCTTGGGCAAATCAGGGCCTCAGTTTTCTCATTTGTAAAAGGAAGGTGTTAAATTAAATTGCTCCTGAATTCCAGAAGCCAGGTGTGTTTAAAAATATATTATATTGAAACATGAACAATTTATTCAACAACAATATTGTAAAAAAACAAACAACTTTGAAAGACTTAAAACTTTGATTCATACACTGACATACCATGTTTCCAGGGGATGTCTGGATTTAGGCAGCATTCATCATCAACTGATGAACTCAAGATGAAGAGTAACGGCTGCATTTTGGATGTGATGAACATGGAAAATAGTTTAGTTTGACTATATGTATTTGTGACAAGAGGTTCTCTACCCAGGGTGAGATGAGGGTCAGTGAGAGGGAGAAAACAAATTTATTGCTAATTTTTTTTTAACCTAGAAAGAAAAAAAAAGGAAAAATAATCATAATTCTATAAAGGCCATTTTTTCATATTGGAAAGAGAGCAGGGTTTAAGAATGCTTTGTCACTCATCGGCCATATGATCTTGTCGTAGACATTCCTCATTGTTAAGCCCAGATTCATGATCCAGAGATAATAATTGATTCCACTGATATGGTGCTTTGAAGTTTAAAATGTGCTTTTCTTACATTGTCTTATTTGGATCTCACAAACCACCCAATGCAGGTATGGTTATTTCTTTTTTGCAAGTGAGAGAACCAAGGGTTACAGAGATGAGAGAACTTGTTCACAACTACCTAGTTAAAATATTTTGAAGGCAAGATTCAAATTTGGTTCTTCTTGATTCCAAATGTAGCATACCATTCCCTCTGCTATTCTACTCCTCACCTTATCCTTGAACTTTCTTTCTCTCAAAGCCAAGGTAAACATCAAGTTTCTCATTTTAATTCCAAGCAAGGATGAAGTGTAAAGCATCATACATATATAAGGGGTTACTGTCATTATTATTGCAGTCACATGCTCACACATTGTTCACATATGAGTAAGTCACACAACAGGATAAGCACAGAACATATTGTGTTAAAAGCCATTATTGACACTCATACTCAAGCTCACAGCCAGCTGGTCACAGTTATATCTGGAAGGATTAATTCTTGCTAGTGACCTGTATGATCTCAAAAATTCTAGAAAAAATGGGACTTGATTGTTATTATTAATTACCTTATTTTTATCCTTTCATTGGAATCCAAACAAAAATTGTGCTTGGCCAAGTCATTTTGCTGAAAATATTATTTTATGTTAGCTGTTATATAGACCATTGCACAGATGGCTTAAACCAATTGTGTTGATTTTTTGCTTGTTTTGATTTTTAAATAAAAGCATTAGGATGTAACATTCTCTGAATGTTCCCAGAAACCATCCTTGTTATAACTCAAGTAGCAGACAAGATGACAGAGGTAAAATATACTTAATTCTGTACTTACATCATTTTGATTTCTTTTCTTAAGTTCCTGTATCATTAAAACTTTTCATATAGCATGGAGATTACAAATATTTGGCATGAAAACACCTATTTTAAAAATTTATTCTTAAGTTTATGGATTGATGTTATTTATATATTATAATAGATAATGGTTTGGCATGTAGCAATATTACAAATTCAATTATTGGTTGAGTGCTAAAGGATATTTTGAAGTATGCTTTTGTAGGATAGAAATTTATTATCTGTTAGTTCAGGAAAGATCACAAGCTTCACATAAAAATCTAATCATCAACTCGTGTCTTACTGAGTGTTCAGTTAGGTCCAGAATTGTAGCCTGAAGTAATGTTACCCAATTTCTATTGTTCTTTTTCCTTGTTTGCATTGATCACTAAAACTGGGTTCCTTTGGTAATTTCTAATACTGATGATCTGATTTTAAATTACCATTATGGGCCCCTCCATTTCCATGAAAAAATCTAGAAGATCTATTTATTTGACATGTCTTTGTCAATAATTGTGGACTGAGTTCACACAAATTTTGCTTATAGAAGGCCTATTGATTCTCTTTTTGGATTTTAGCTACTTCATAGGCTCCATCCAGAGACAATGAACTTTTAGTTATATTTGACTAATCCAAAAGATGTCTGCCTCTTATCAGTATTTGTCAAGTAGAGTGATGTTTGCATGTGCCAAAAATATTTAATTGGGTTTCTGACTTGTTTATCTATAGTTTGAGAATGCCTCTTGATCCTTTTGTTATTTTTGTTAAGGAAGTATCTATTCCCCTTTCTGTAACTTAGAAAGGTGATCCCTACGTTTGTTATTAGGACAACTAGATGGCACAGTGGATAAAGTGCCTGGTCCAGAGTCAGGAAGACCTGAGTTCAAATTCAGCTGTAGAAACCTAAGCAAATCAGTTACTCCTGTTTACCTCAGTTTCCTAATCTGTAAAATGAACTGGAAAAGGAAATGGCAAGCAACTCCAGTATCTTTGCCAAGAAAACCCCAAAGGGATCATGAAGAATTGAATACAACTGAAATGAATTAATATCAAAATGTTTTGTAATTATCTTATTAATGGAGTATGGGATTTATTGCTGATGACTTTCTAAGACGGAATATGATATGAACACCAGTATAATACAAGATATTATGGAATAGAACAAAATTATTCTAGGAAAATTTTTGGAAGGGAAAGAAATACATCCAAAGTACAATGTCTAATGCTGTAGGCAGAAGAAATGTGTGACATGATCTCTGTCTTCCAGAAATTTGAAGAGTAAAGACATATAGGGGATCAGGGGTAATTGGTTTTTGACAACTGATTTTTTTGCATGATATAGTCACAGAAAGCAAAATAGGCAAATAGCAGAAATGATGAGGTATGACTTTATTGATGAGATTTTAAACTATAGAACCATGGGCTTACTTGGAGTGAGTCATAATAAGGCAGAGAGCAGCTTTGTGGAGTGTGACACTTATGCTTATACCAGAGGTCATGAGTTGGAAGAAAAGGGAATTCTCTGTGCTTTTCCTCTGCTACTGATGATTCTAGGACTGGCAGCAGCTTTAGATATTTAAAAGCTTCTAGGGGGATGACCATTTTTTTAATCTAATGGCCAGGCTCTCTCTCTAATACAGTTAATAAATTTGTTCCCATTTTTTAAAAGGAATCATCCATTTTCATTTTTACAGTTTATACTTCATAGCCTCGATTAGCTGCACTGTCTTGGGAATTAGAATGGAAACTAACTGGTCAGAGACCAACTATTACCCTACACACATGAAAATATCAGGGAAGAAGATAATGCTATGCATAAGAGTCCAGTATGTAGGAGCTTTGAAGTAAGAGGGTCCCGGTAGCTCATGGTGAGGTAATAATGGAAGGCTCCCTGAAAAAGGTAGAGGAGTGCTGATCTTGCAAAATTTTGGAAGCTAAGAAAAACAGAAAGATTGATTTTCTATTTTTAAAAATTATTTTTATGTATTTCACTAAATATTTCCCAATTACATGCAAATAATTTTAGCAAACTTTTTTTAAAAAAAAATTTGAGTTCCAACTTCTCTTCCCTCCTTGAGAAGGCAAGCAATTTCAAATCTATTTCAGAAGCAAAGTCATGTAACATTAGCCATGTTGCAAAAGAAAACACAAACAAAAAAGTAGAAATAAAGTTTTTAAGATTTTAAAAATATGTTTCAGTCTGCATTTAGAGTTGTTTTCTCTCTGGAGATGGATAACATCTCCAAAGATCCTTTGGAATTGTCTTGGATCATTGTCTCGATCAGAGTTAGCTAAGTCTTTCACCATTGATCATCCTTATAATGTTGTCACTGTGTACAATGTTCTCCTAGTTCTGCTCACTTCATTTTGTATCAATTCCTATACATTTTTCTTAGGTTTTTCTGAAATCAATCTGTTTAATAGTATTCCATCACAATCATATACCACAATTTAATCAACTATTCTTCAATGGATGGCTGTACCCCCAATTTCCAATTCTTTATTATCACTAAAAGAGCTACTATAAATATTTTTGTGCACGTGGGTTCTTTTCCTTTGATCTTTTTGGGATATAGATCTAGTAGTGATATTCCTGGGCCTAAGAATATGTACAGTTTCATAGACCTTTGGGTGTTATTCTAAATTGTTTTCCACAAAGATTGGACAAGTTCACAACTCCACCAACACTGGATTAGTGAAAGGGATCACGTTCTAAATGAGAAAATAGATTGAGCAAAAGTGTTGAGATTAGGCGTGGTTTATTGAGTTTGGAAAATTCAGTCTTAAGAGAATGGAGTGCTTGTAAATGGAATGTAAGGAAACTTATAAAATACAAAATAGATGTTGGGGCTAAAAGGGACCTTAGCAGTCTCCTCATTTAGGAATTTGTCCTGTAATATTCGCAGTGGTCAGTTACCCAATCTTTTTTCTTTTTTTTTTAATTAAAGCTTTTTATTTGCAAAACATATGCATGGGTATTTTTCATCACTGACCCTTACAAAGCTTTCTGTTACAAATTTTTCCCTCCTTCCCCCCACCCTTCTTCTAAATGGCAGGTATTCTAATACATGTTAATTATGTTAAAATACAAGACGAATCGAATATATGTATACATGTTTATACACTTATCTTGCTGTACAAGAAAAATCGGATCTAGAAAGAAAAAAAAACTGAGAAGGAAAACATAATGCAAGCAAACATCAACAGAGAGTGTGAAAATGCTAGGTCGTGGTCCACATTCAGTTCCTACTGGCCTCTCCCTGGGTGTATATGGCTTTCTTCATCACTGAACAACTAGAACTGGTTTGAAACATCTCATTGTTGAAGAGAACCATGTCCACCAGAATTGATCATCATATAGTCTTGTTGTTGCCGTATATCTCCTGGTTCTGCTCATTTCACTCAGCATCAGTCCATGCAAGTCTTTCCAGGCCTCTCTGAAATCATCCTGCTGGTCGTTTCTTACAGAAAAATAATATTCCATAGCATTCATATACCATAATTTATTCAGCCATTCTCCAATTGATGGGCATCCTTTCAGTTTCCAGTTTCTAGCCACTACAAAAAGGGCTGCCACAAAAATTCTTGCACATGTGGGACCCTTTCCTTCCTTTAAGATCTCTTTGGGATATAAGCCCAACAGAAAAACTGCTGGGTCAAAGGGTATGCACAGTTTGATAACTTTTTGAGCATAGCTCCAAATTGCTCTCCAGAATGGTTGGATCTGTTCACAGTTCCACCAACAATGTATCAGTGCTCCAGTTTTCTCACATCCCCTCCAACATTCATCATCATCTTTTCCTGTCATCTTAGCCAATCTGACAGGTGTGTAGTGGTATCTCAGAGTTGTCTTAATTTGCATTTCTCTGATCAATAGTGATCTGGAACACCTTTTCATATGACTAGAAATGACTTTATTTATTCAGGACTGTTGGAAAATTGGAGAGCTAGCTAATCAACTTTTGCGTAAGTGTCTAATCAGATTTCAAGATTAAACAGAATTGATATGTGTGTATATGCATACACACATATACATATACACACATGTATACACATGCACGTGTCCTATATATGTATATATGCTGTATATATATGTATGTGTGTGTTGTGTATACATATATTCTGTGTGTGTATGTATAAAATTATATTGGAAAATCTGATAGTTGTAATACTACACTAAAATTCTATTCTCGTGCCTCATTATCGTGTTGAGTTGACTGATTTTTTCATTGGGCTGTCAGAACCTACCCAACTGGAAAAGTTTCATTGATAGATCTAACAGTGGACTCTATTTCTATTAAGTAAATGTAGAGAAACTCCTTATCAGAGAATTGGTCACCATGGGATGAAATTTTGGATACAGGAAATTTATTAAGAGCTTACTCTGTACTAGCCACTGTGCTAACAAATGAGGTTACAAAAAAGAAAGGGAAATATTCATAAACAAACAAGTAAATGAATGAATATATACATCAATGAATGAATAAATAAACAATAATAAATACTTAAATGAATGAATGAAACAATCAATCAATAAGGAAGGAAACTGATTCCTAAAAACACAGAGATTATAATCTATAGTAGTGAAAGGAGCACATACACTAATGAAATAATAGATTCATGAAATAGGGAAATAATAGAAGAAACAATGAGGTATAGTAAATAAAGAGCTAAACTTCATTGTTTCTTCTTATTATTTTCCTTTTTATTTTTACTTTTAATTAATGATATGTCTATAATTAAATCAAGCATTTATTAAGTCCTTACTATTTTCCTGGTTTTTTTTTAAGTCCCTCCTCTCAAGGAGCTTATAGTCTATCAGGAGAAACAGCCCACATACACACATATAAGTGTATAGAAAATAAATTTAATGTAATATATGAGTAGGCACTAATAATTGGGGGAAATCAGGAAAGGCTACATGTAGTAAGTAGTGCTTGAATTAAACTCTAGAGAAAACTAGGAATTTGAAGAGATTCAGGATAAGGAGAGAGTGCATTTTAAGCATGGAGACAACCTGTGCAAGGCATAAAGATGTAAGAGGAGAAGGGAGGGGAGAAGAGCATTTTTTTATTTTTTTTTAATTTTTATTTTTTATTTATTTATTTTTTATAAAGCTTTTTATTTACAAAACATATGAGTGACCTTTCCACATTGACCTTTGCAAAAAACCTTTTTTTTTCCCAAGCTTTTCCTTTCCTTCCCCCCACCCCGCACCCCTAGATGACAGGTAATCTAATACACGCTAGATAGGATAAATTATATGACAAATACAGTACATGTATACATATTTTTTTTTGCATGTATACATATCTATACAGTTATCTTACTGCACAAGAAATATCAGATCTCGAAAGAGAAGAAGAAAAAAACAACCTAAGAAGGAAAACAAAATGCATGGAAATATTCACAGAAAGCGTTAAAATGCTGTGTTGTGGTTCACTCTCAGTTCCCACAGGCCTCTCTCTGGATGTATATGACTATCTTCATCGCAGCACAACTGGTTTGAATCACATCATTGTTGAAGAGAACCATGTCCATCAAAATTGATCATCATATAGTCTTGTTGCTGTGTATAATGTTCTCCTGGTTCTGCTGATTTCACTCAGCATCAGTTCATGCAAGTCTCACCAGGACTCTCTGAAATGCTCCTGTTGGTCGTTTCTTACAGAACAATAATATTCCATAACATTCATATACCATAATTTATTCAGCCATTCTCCAATTGATGGGCATCTTTTCAATTTCCAGTTTCTTGCCACTACAAAAAGGGCTGCCACAAACATTTTTGCACATGTGGGTCCCTTTCCCTCCTTTAAAATCTCTTTGGGATATAGGCCCAGTAGAAACACTGCTGGGTCAAAGGGTATGCACTGTTTGATAACTTTTTGAGCAAAGCTCCAAATTGCGAAGAGCATTTTTTTAAACAAACATTTATTTGTTTGTTTATTTAGTGCTTACTATATACCAGGCACTGTGGTAAGATGGAATTAGTATGTGTGAAAACAATAATAAGATAAATTTGAATTATATGTAATAAACCTGGAAGGATAAATTGTAGCCAGATTGTAAGTAAAAGTCTTTAAAGACCCAAAGTGGCACTTGTTTTCCATTGTAAAGGCAAATGGAGCCACTGAAGCTCATCCAGATTCTGCTTGAACACTCCAGTAACAAGGAGCTCACTTACTCATGAAATGTTAACTAGGTTCCTCTTCCCAGGTTAAAACTGATCTATCATCCAACCTTATTGGAGCATCTGGTCTTTGACAATGGCATGAAAAATATTATGAAATCCCCTGCTGAAATCCAGCTGTCTGTGTCTATGATAGTCAATTTATATAAGTACCTTGTCAAAAGGAAATGGGGCTCTTTTTCCATGATTTGCTCTAGGTGAACCCAAGTCAACCTTTAAGGATCTTTCTTTCCTTAATGCTCCTCAACTAGGAAATGGGATCACTTAATAAAAAAGCTTCCCCAATAGACTAAATTTGAAATTTCAGACAAAAATAAAAATGTATTATCTTTGCTTACTCACAAAATTCTTTGAATGTATTATTTTTTCCAATAAAACTATGAAGTTTGCCTTTCAAAGACTTTTTTTTAATAGAGGATGGATGGAGACTTTTAAAAATACATTGATATCTCCTTTTGTCTTCTATTTGTTGATTTATTCATACTGTACTCAACATTTCAAATCTGAAAATTGAGGCTGCTTTCATAGTAGGTGTAATGAATTTCTAGTTATAAGATTCTAAGACTTTAAGGTCATTTAGTTCCCAGCTTCTTAACCTATGTTTTGCAATTCCCTATGAAGTCTCATAACTGAATTGAGGGTCACAAAATTATGACTTATTATCAGTAAATGTTTGATTTGTGTGCATGTTTTAAATATCTATATAGGGTTATGTAAAAATTTCTTGAGTGAAAAGGGGTCGGGAGTAGAAAACATTTTAAAAGGCCTGATCTAGACCAACCCTTTCATTAATGAGGGAATTGTCTAAAAATTTTCAGATTCTTGCCCAGAGTGACATAGATAGTAAGAGCCAGAGATGGGACTGACATTTAAATGTTCGGTCCTCTAGGTGACTCAATGGATAGAGCAGTAGGCCTAGGGTCAGGAAGACTCATCTTGATGAGTTCAAATCTGGTCTCAGATACTTCCTACCTGGGTGACCCTGGACAAGGCACTTATCACTGTTTACCTTGATTTCTTCAAATGTAAAATGCAGTAGTCTTTCCATAGTACCCTGTGTCTCTATTACCTCTTAAGTACAGTTGTTGTGCTCTGTAATAGCTAAAGCTCTATAGAAAAAGAGAAGTACCATTTTCCCTATTAGCCATCCTCTATCTTTCTCCTCAAGCTCCAATCCCATCCAAATAGGACACTATACACAAGTGGAAAGTGTGAATTTTTTTATATAAGTAACTCCAGGAGGAGAAAACTCCCTCCACCGTTGCAGCTTGGCACTCTTCTCTGCAATATATTTCTTTGAGAATTGCCCAGAACTCAGAAACATTACATTTTCCCAGGGTCATAGCCAGTATGTGTCTGAGGCTAAGTCTTGAACCCAGGTGTTCAAGCCCCCAGGCTGGCTCTTTGTCTGCTTCAACCTGTTGCCTCTTCCACATAGGAAACTATTAATATTTCTTATACACATGAGTTTAAACCATCCAGGAATAATCATGAGGAGGACCTTGGGTTTTCACACACATTTCCCTTTTTTGTAGCTTCTTGTTTTCCTCCTCTTTGTCTAGCTCATTCAGAATGCTCTCCATATTCACACAGGCATTATCTGTTGATCACCATCTGTGAAACACATTTTGTAATTCTCATTCAGTCTGTGTCTTTGCCATTGTGCCCCAGTGGAAATGCCTGGATTTGGTTAGTTTTCTGGGGGGAAGGGTTGTTTGTTTTGTTTTTAGCTCAGGACCAGTTCTTTTCCTACAAGGCTACCTTAGGTATAAGCATGTAGACAGCACCCAAGTTGGGATAATCATAGAGATGTAGAAATGCTTTCCTACCCTATTCTATCGTATCCTGTCCTCCTCTATCTCATTCTACCCTACACTATCCTATCCTATTATATCTTATCCTACCCTACCCTACCCTACCCTATCCTATCCTATCCCATCCCATCCATCCCATCTCATCCTATCCTACCTTAATCTATCCCATCTCATTTTCTTATATCCTCTTCTATCTGATCCTACCCTATATTACCCTTCTCTACCCTATCCTAACCTATCCTCTCCTATTCCATCCAATCCCATCCCATTCTATTCTATTCTATCCTACTATAATATACCTTACTCTTTTCTTCCTTATGCTATTCTACCCTACTCTCTCCTCTCCTCTCCTATCCTCTCCTAGCCTATTCTATCCCATCCCATCCTCTCTCCTATTCTATTCTATTCTATCCTATCCTATCGTACCCCTTCCCTACCCTATTCTATCCTATCCTATCATCCTATCTTATTCCACTCCATCTCATCCCATCCCATCCCATCCCATCCCATCCCATCCCATCCCATCCCGTCCTGTCCCGTCCCGTCCCGTCCCGTCCCGTCCCGTCCTGTCCTGTCCTGTCCTGTCCTGTCCTCTCCTGTCCTGTCCTGTCTTCTCCTCTCCTCTCCTCTCCTTTCCTGCCCTGTCCTGTGCTGTCCTATCCTATCCTATCCCATCCCATCCCATCCCATCTCATCCTATCCTATCATCCTATCCTACCCTATCCTACCTTATTCTATCCCATCTCATCCTGTTCTATCCTATTCTATCTGATCCTACCCTATTTTATCCTACTCTATCCTATCCTTCACCCCAAGACTGTCACACTAGATATTGCCAACTTTAGAGAGACCTTCCTTTGTTGTTGTTTTCATTTGTCCTTCATTCTTGAAGAAGACCAATGACATTAGGAGGGTGATTTCTTCACTTGCAAGTGAATTGCTTTTAAGTGAGGTAGGTCGGAGCAAAGTCCTTAGCCTGTCTCTCTCCTCAGAGCCATCTGGGTCCAGGGACAAGACATAAATTATAATGACTGGAAACCTTCCTTTGAACCAAGATATGGAAGAGCCCAATTAAGTACAAATGTTTTCCCTCTGAAGGGAATAACTAATGAGCATGATCATGATCAATGAGTATTTCCTTAATTATATTGAGAGACTCACTGGTATCCTGGGAAAAGACTTGGACAAAGACAACTAGAAATCTCTGTTCGGGACTCAGTTCTGAAACTATATGGTCTCATACTGTATAAACCTCAGCTTGTTCATTTTTGAAATAGAACTTTCTGTTCCCTGTCCTACCTCCTATTTGTAAAGGAGAATTGTTCTTCATTTGGGAGAGGTTTTCTTGTGTTGGGCAATGGTCACTGGAGTAGGTAGAGAGGAATGGAGTCTCTTACTAGCTATGTGACCTTTGGAGAAGTCACTCCAACTTTCTGAAGCTCTCAGAGATGCAAAGTATTGGAAATGAAATCACTTTAGGGATCTAATCCAATCTTTTCCCTGTAGACGGCTAAGTATCATGGCCAATAAATTTGTACTTGGAATCAAGAAGACCTGAGTTCCATTCTTGTTTCAGAAACTTCTAGCTATGTGAGCAAATCATATAACCTTTATCAGTCTCAGTTTCCTTATCTGTAAAATGAGGATAAAATTAGCATTTATCATACAGTGTCATTGTGAAGTTTTAATGAGTTAACACATGTATAAGATTTTGTAAACTTTAATGCAATACTATTAATATTATTGTTTTTATCAAGTGATTTATCCTAAATCCCACAAATTGTAAGTGGCAAAGTTGGGGATTAGAACCCAAATGTCTTATTATTTGTTATTTTCTTGCTTTCTTATAGTCAAGAGAGATAGTAAGTAGCAGGTCTGAGATCTAAACACAGAGTCCCCCCTGTTTCTACATCTCATGCCCATTCCTCCATATTGCCTCCTTTTCTTCATCTGCAATTGTTTATTGCATCTGAACTTTTCACTATCGAATATTTCTCTGAACATCAGGTGGGTAGCCTTTACCATATTATTCATAGATGGAATAGATGGCCCCATGAGTGGTATGGCTTAGTGTGCAGACAAATCTAGCCACATCACACTGCACAAAGAGCTGAATCAGCCGTAATCCCTATATACACTGAGGATAATTGAAATTGGCAAAGAACCTAAGCCAAAGGAGGAAGGGTACCTGGGGAGGGGAGAATAATGAGGACTTCAGCTAGGAAAAGCAGCATCATGGATGCAAATGATCACTGTGCTTACTGTAGATTTTCCCATTTCCTTCTCTTCTGTGTCCAACAAATAAACATTGACCCCCCTCCCGACCCCCATTTTCCTATATTAGTCTCCAGGGGAGGAATCTGTCTTATAATAATAAATATCCTCCAAGAACTTGGCTGAATTCTCCTTTCTACTATACCCCCTCCCAACCTTGGAGTTTAATTCTCTCAGTCAATCACTGTATGTTTCCTATGAGGTGTTAAATGACTTTTGTTATGATGACCAATAAAAATAATTTCTTTATAGCTCACTGTGGGGTAGGAAAATTCTTTAATGACTCTTTTCCATTCTGATAGTCTGTGTTTTAAGACCCCTTCTAGTTCTATTATATATATTTTATTGTGTGATGTGCCTGTCTCCCAGAAGGGCCTCTGCATTTTTCCTAAACCACTAATCTACCAGTGTTTATGAAAAAGCACAAAAAACCTATATTCTTTATTATACCAGTCATTTCAGGTGAAGTCTTTGCCCAGTGAAACTGAATTTTCATTTGGCCCAGTCAGTGAGGTCTGAGAGAGAACACCCACTGAATGGTATAAGCTTGTCTGTATTTGTGAACAAATTGAATATTGAATTCCAGATCTGATTCATGGAGTCCAAAGCAATTCTGTGTTGGGAAGTAGGGAAGGACATGATAACAGCTTCCATTTCTATAACCTTCTAAGATTTGTGAAGTACATTTCTCACAGCAGCTCTGTGAGGTAATTAGCACAATTATTGCTATTTCCATTTTCTAGATGAGACAGCTGAAGTTCAGAGAGTGGAAACGATTCTTCAAAGGTGCCAAAGTCAGACTTGAGCCCAGAGGTCTTGATTCAAGGGCTAGACCCTGTTTCCCTCTATTCTTGCTGCTTCCCAACTATCTGAAAGCAGTCTTTAATTATATTAGCACTAATAGCTTATGAAAGTTCTAGCAATCATGATAAAGATTTATAGGCAGGATACTTCTGTATTTAATATAACACTTGCACTGTTAGCACCTCAGCTCATAACACTAATTGAGAGAATATAGAATTAATTCTACTTGAAGAATGAGCTTTAGAATTTTCATTTCCTTGGTTTTTCAAAGCAAGTTACTTTTGAGCATCTTCTAAGTAATCCACTGACATCTTTCCAGTAGTTTGACAGTTTCTTAGCTCTCAAAAATTGTTGCTAGAGGAACATAAGTTCTGAACAGTCATACCAAGTAGGAAGGGTTTTAATTTTCCCGTTTATTTAATTATTGTTGTTACTCTTTCCAAAGACTAGGAAATCAGAGAGTCTCATTAACAGAAGGCTGGACAGTGGGGAATAAATTTCTTTGACCACAGCAACCTATTGAGAGCCATGTATTAAGAGGTCAGGTGTGGGGAAGCAGTTAGGTTATGTAGTGGATAGTAGGGCTTGGAGTCAGGAGAACCTGAGTTCAAGTATCTCAGACACTTACTAGCTGTGTAACCATGGACAAGCTACTTAATCTGATTATATTCCCCCCCCCAAAAAAAAAGATGTAAAGAGGTTGTGATCTGGATTGGTTGAGGGCATCCCCACAAAAATAAATATTTAAATTTAAAAATATAAACACAATGACACAAAAGGTTCTGCGAAGAAGGCAGGAACAAGAGAAGATATAAGACCTTTCTAGAAGTTATAAAGGGAAATGAAAAAAGCCTTTGTCTTAATCTTAGAGACATATGGGTAGAAATCCTGATTTTGCCACCTTAGGAAAGCAAATTCTCCCCATCTGAGCCTCAGCAGCTTCCTCATCTTTCAGTATCAGTTGCATCAGGCTACAAGTTGAACAAATGGCCCAAGTGAGATTTTGACCCCAAAATTCTGATCACTGGTTCCAGTGTGAACATAACTGTCATTTACACATTACAGATGATGAAACTGAGACCTAGAGAGGCAAAATCTTTTGCTTAAAGTCACAAAATGAAATACTATTCTTGGAGGTCTTTCTTATCATTGAATCTTGTAATCCTATGATAAAATTAAGATTAGATTCATAGATGTGAAGGATCTTGAAGAATCATCTTTTTAATTCTTCATTTTTAAATGAAAAAAAGTGGACACAGAAAGGGATAGTCTTTTTTTTCTCTCAAAAGAATTTTGTAAGAATTAAAAGAGATAATAGATTGAAAAGGCTTAATAATCAGAGAGTGCTATTGAAATGTTATTATTGGAGATGTAAGCTAAATACAAAAAGTAATTGTAAAAAAAACCATGTAATCAGTACAGGAATGAATGACAGAGAGGAGTATTGTAAAACTTAAGGTAGGAGAGAAGTAAATGTGGGTTCAAATGTTTGAGCATACTAATCAATATTTTCTTGATTTTCACTCCGTGTGGTCAACTATATCTTGCTTTATGCATGAGCTTAGCAGGATTGTGATTTTTTTTATTAAAGCTTTTTATTTGCAAAACATATGCATGGGTAATTTTTCAAGCTTTGACCCTTGCAAAGCTGTCTGTTACAAATTTTTCCTTCCTTCCCTCCATCACCTCCCCTAGATGGCAGGAAGTCTAATACATGTTCATTATGTTAAAATACTTGACAAATCGAATATATGTATACATATTTATACAGTTATCTTGCTGTACAAGAAAAATCGGATCTACAAGGAAAAAAATCTGAGAAGGAAAACATAATGCCAAATAAACATCAATAGAGAGCATGAAAATGCTATGTTGTGGTCCACACTCAGATCTCACAGGCCTCTCCCTGGGTGTATATGGCTTTCTTCATCACTGAACAACTGGAACTGGTTTGAAACATCTCATTGTTGAAGAGAGCCATGTCCATCAGAATTGATCATCGTATAGTTTTGTTGTTGCCATATATAATGATCTCCTGGTTCTGACCATTTCACTAGCATCAGTTCATACAAATCTCTCCAGGCCTCTCTGAAATCATCCTGTTGGTCATTTCTTACAGAACAATAATATTCCATAATATTTACACTATAACTTATTCAGCCATTCTTCAACTGATGGGCATCCATTCAGTTTCCAGTTTCTAGCCACTACAAAAAGGGCTGCCACAAACATTTTTGCCCACGGGGGCTCTTTTCCCTTTTTTATTATCTCTTTGGGATATAGGGCCAGGAGAAACACTGCTGGGTCAAAGGGTATGCACAGTTTGATAACTTTTTGAGGATAGTTCCAAATTGCTCTCCAGAATGGTTTAATCATTTCACAACCTCACCAACAATGTATTAGTTCCCAGTTTTCCCACATTCCCACCAACATTCATCATTATCTTTTCCCATCATCTTAGCCAATCTAAGAGGTGTATAGTACCTTAGAGTCTTAATTTGCATTTCTCTGATCAATAGTGATTTGGAACACCTTTTCACATGATTAGAGATAGCTTTAATTTCTTCATTTGAAAATTGTCTGTTCATATTCTTTAACCATTTATCAATTGGAGAGTGGCTTGAATTCTTATAAATATGAGTCAATTCTCTATACATTTTAGAAATGAGGTCTTTATCAGAACCCTTAGATGTAAAGATGATTTCTCAATTTATTGCTTCTCTCCTAATCTTGTCTGCATTAGTTTTGTTTGTACAAAAACTTTTTAACTTAATATAATCAAAATTATCTATCTGATGTTCAATTAAGAGTTCTAGTTATTCTTTGGACACAAATTCCTTCCTTCTCCACAGATCTGAGAGGTAAAACTATCCTATGTTCCTCTAATTTGTCTATAATATCATTCTTTATATCTAAATCATGAACCCATTTAGATCTTATCTTGATATGTGATGTTAGATGTGTGTCAAGCCCTAATGTCTTCCATACTAGTTCCCAATTTTCCCAGCAGTTTTTGTCAAATAATAAGTACTTATCCCAGAAGCTGGGGTCTTTGGGTTTGTCAAACACTAGATTGCTGTAGTTATTGCCTAGTTTGTCCTGTGATCCTATCCTGTTCCACTGATTGACTACTCTATTTCTTAGCCCGTACCAAATGGTTTTGATGACCGCTGCTTTATAATATAGTTTTCTATCTGGCACAGCAAGGCCACCTTCATCAGCATTTATTTTCATTAATTTCCTTGAAATTCTTAACCTTTTGTTCTTCCAAATGAACTTTGCTACTATTTTTTCTAGATCTGTAAAAATAATTTCTTGGGAGTTTGATTAGTACTAAATAAGTAAATTGATTTAGGTAATATTGTCATTTTTATTATATTCTCTTGGCCTACCCATGAGCACTTGATATTTTTCCAACTCATTAGGTCTGACTTTATTTGTGTGGAAAGTGTTTTGTAGTTTAGTTTGTATAGTTCCTGATTTTCCCTTAGCAGATGGATTTCCAAATATTTTATACTATGGACAGTTATTTTGAATGGAATTTCTTTTTGTATCTCTTGCTGTTGAACTTTGTTGGTAATATATAAAAATGCTGGTGATTTATGTGGATTTATTTTGTATGCAGGATTGTAAATCTTGAGCTTTGGAAGGGACTGGAAGAGAAATTGAGTCTTTCCTATTTGTGAACAGGAACCACTGTCTCCAATAAGTGGCCATTTGGACTGACTTAAACAGATCTTAAGATAGCCCTTTTCCTTTTTTCTTTTTTTGCTGAGGCAATTGGGGTTAAGCAACTTCCCCAAGGTCAGTTTAGGGAACTTAGGGAGCTTAGGAACACAGCTAGGGGATGTTAAGTGTCTGAGACCAGATTTGAACTTAGTTCCTCCTGACTTCAGGGCTGGTGCTCTATCCACTGCATTATCTAGCTGCCCCCAGAATTCAATTCTAATTCATAAAGAATCTTATATCTACATGGGATCATAGAATTTAGAGCCTGAAGGTGCTTTATATGCAATTTAGCCAAACTTTTTTATTTTAAAAATAAGGCAAATGAAGTTGGGAGATTGCCCAAATTCATACGTGAAGTAAATAGCTTCAAGAATTAGGATTCAAAATCAGATCCCCTGATTTAAAATACAGTATGCCATGCTTAAGTTCCCTGATGCTGATTCACATCATTTTCCAACTCCATATAGGGATTTTCTTGGCAAACATACTGGAATGGCTTGCCATTTCCTTTTCCAATGGATTAAGACAAACAGGTTAAGTGACTTGCACAGGGTCACACAACTATTAAGTGTCTGAGGGCAGATTTAACTCCAGGTCAGTGATCTATACACTGTGTCACCTACCTGTATTCCCTACAATAAACTAAAAACAATCTCTATCATTTCTAACAATGGTTACTCGTTCTGTCTTCTATATCTAAGTACAACAATTTTAATCCTTCTTCCCCAGGACAACCCTTCAAATAATTAAAGATCATTATTTCAACCTTCTCCCTCACTGTCTCCTCTTTTCAAATCTAAATATGTCCAATTCTTTAGCTGGTCCTTGTATGGAATGGTCTTAAGATGCCTGAGAATCCTGCCTGCTGTTTCTGGACATCCTCCAGATTTGTTAATGTTCTTCTTAAAGTATGATGCCCAGAACTGAATCTGGTATTCCAAATGTGGTGTGATCAGTGCCTCCTTTAATACAGACTTAGACTGACTTAGCTGTCTGAGTTGTCACGTCACAGGTACTGATGGTTCTTGCTGAGCTTATAGTCCATTAAATTTTCCACATATTTTATTCCCTTCGTGAGCCATGTATGCTTTCCTCATCTTGTACTGTGAAATCAATTTTTTTCTAACTTAAGCACAGGATTTTATATTAAATCATTATTGGATTTCATTGTAATAGATTTGGCTCTTTCTTCTACCTGACTGAGTCATGAATTCTGATGCTTTCTTCCAATATATTATCTATCTCTCCTACCTTTTGGTAGTATTTGCAAGTATGATGTCTACACTTATATCCACCCCATTGATTTAAAATGTTGACTAGCCCAAGGCTAGGACACTGGGAAACTATACTAGAGATATCCCTCCCAGTGGATTATGATGATGATTGATGCCTCCCCCACCCAGTCATCCAATCAATTCTAATTCCAGCTATTATATTCTAGCCCATGTAACTCCATGTTTTCTGTAAGGATAATCTGAGAGATAGTTGAAACTTTGCAGCAATCTAGATAAACTATATCTTCAGTATTTTCTTGATCTAATCCCAAAATAATAATTTGGGGAAGAAAGAGGATTATGCTAGTCTAATATGATTTGTTCTTTAATGACCACTGATTCCCTTTCTAGATGTTTACAAATCACCCCTTTAATAATTATAAGAAAGTAATTTAATTTTTCCAGTAGTAAAAGTCAAGCTTTGATTCTGGATCTCTGTTTCCTCACCAATAAAATGGGGCTTTTGGACTGGATGATTTCATAATGTTCCTTTCACCTCTATCATTCTATGGTTCTATGATCTTCAACTACTTGTTGGATATTTCCAGTCAACAAATTCACCAAGTTCAAAGTGGAATATCTCAACTTTCCCTTTCTTCTGGTCTTCTTCATTTTTTGTTTTGCTTAGGCAATTGGGGTTAAATGACTTGCCCAGGGTCACACAGCTAGGAAATGTTAAGTGAATGAGGTCAGATTTGAGCTCAGGTCCTCCTGACTTCAGGGCTGGTGCTCTATTCACTGTACCTAGCTGCCTCCTTCCTCATTTTTGATAATGGTTTCACCTTCCAACTATCCAGACTTTGAAACTTCAAAGTCACCTTTGAACACACAATGAACTAATCTTGCCTCAACTTCTAACTCCAGGCTATTCAAGAAAGATCACAAAGCAAAATGGATGTAGGCTGTTCCTCTCCCTGGATCTGCCTCTTAAGTGGATGGAGTATAGGGATGGGGAGCACACAGAAATTAGCTGATGAGATTCTTGCCTTTCTGTTCCTTTGCCATTTTCTGATGCTAGTGATTCATGCCCCCTTGGGTAGGACGGAAGTGGAGAGAGGAGAAGAACTATGTTGGAGAGGAACAGTGACTCAAAACCCCCAAGACTTTGAGTGACTGCTCAGCATCCTAATATCCAAACTAAATTAATTCTCTCACCCCTAAAGCCTGTATAAATACTTCAAACATTGTCTTACTAATGGCTTTAAAGATCTTTCAGGAGATGGCACTAGTCTGTACTCCAAATTATTCTTGGCTTTAGAGAGAATAAAAAAAGATAACTCACCAATGGGCGACAGTCGGGAATGATCCGTGGCTCTTGCTGAGGCTTCTTAGGGCACACTGCCAGGTTATTGGAGGCAGTATAGTCTGTGCTCATGAGGGAGCCAGAATTAAGAGACAGAAGGCTTTGCTGAGACCAGAAGGACAATTTCTCACCAGATGTCCCTAAGATCCAAGGGGTAATGCAGAATTACAGTCTGAAGTCAAGCCCAAGTGCAAAGAAATTAGATGCCCAGCAAGGTCCAAACTTGAGCAAAGAGGCTCCATAGTTGATTGTTTAAGATCAGAAGTAAGGAAACATATAATTTTAAGTACAGGATTGGGGTACTAATCTTGCTTTTTGTTTCTATGAATGCTCTTCGGTTTGAAATAGACATAGGGCTTTTTCCTAGGACTACAGACTCAAGAATATAAATCTCTTCCTCTAATTATTGTCCTTCCCTCTTTCAGCTATTAGCAGCTGCCCATTCAGGCCAGACTTCCTTTGTGTAAAAGATAAAGTGGATCTGGAGCCAGGAGGGAGCTCAACACTTTCCTTTTACATCTGAGGAACCTGAGGCTGATAGAAATTTAATTGTCTTGCCCAAGGTTACAGAGGAAGGAAATACTAAAGATTGGATGTAATCCTATTCTTCTGTATCCCTTTTCTTCCCTTTTTCTTCAATTCTGAGGATTCAGAAGGTAGTAAGTAAACTCTGCTTAGGGACAAGAAAAAGAAAATAATAATTCTATTTATATGGAAATAATATGTAGGTAGTATATATGGTATCTAATATAGCATGTTAGATATTATGTACAATAGAATATCTTCTAGACCTTTTTCTACTAAAAAATTCAATTTGATGCAATGTAATATAAGTGTTTTCTGAGTACCCAATATTATGCTAGACTCTTGAGGACCTGGAGATGAAAAATACTTAGTTCTTACCCTGAGGGAAATCACAATTCAGGAGAGACATAATCACACCCAGTGAACAAAACAGTCTCCCACCAAATGATGGATTAAATGTCTTGAGAACATTACACTTCAGGAGAGAGACAGATTCAGAGAGAGATCGAGACAAAAAAAGACAGAGACAGAGACACAGAGAGAGAGAGATCATTGGATTTTAGGATATAGGACTGGAAGGGAAGTTTAGAGATCAAATAGTCCTCTCCCTAATTTTACTGATGGGGCAACTGAGACCCGGAGGAGACCCAGAAAATACTTTGCCTAAAGCCATACCATTTTAAGAGCTGGGATTTGAACCCAGTTGTTTTATTCAAGGCCCACTATTATCTTATCAGTTCCTTAGGCTGGATAGCTGGTGAAGAGCAAAGAGGGCCTTCTAGGCAAGGTGCCTATTTCAAAACACAAGAAATATTCATTAAAAATTAATATCTATTCAGGGCTTCTTTGCCAAGTCAAAGTGCCTAGAGACACACAGTAGTAATAGATTGCTGGAGAAACATATTTCTGTGTGTAATTCATGAATTCATCAATAATTCTCTTGAATATACCATCTATTAAATTTGCGAGACAGGCTTAGAGGTTGAGGGAAGAGCAGTGTATTCCTTACCTTTCTATATAACACTAATTAGTTTACAAAACATTTGCCTCAGAACAGGAAAGAGAGGTACAAGTAAGAACAGCCCCATTTTTCAGATGTGGAAACTGAGCCAGAGAGAGGTAAGGACACTAGCTCAGGATCAACCTAGCTGAGCAGGCCTTCTGCCTCCAAGTCTAGATCTGTTTCTTCTATACTAATTTTTTTTAACTAACTGCATCTATTTCATGAAAATACAGATACCAATATGAAGGTAATATTCTTATATACAAAATCCATCTAAATATGGGTTACATTTCCCCTAAATCTGGTTGTATAATCAGCAGGGTTCTTGATCATATAATTATGCATTTTATTTCTTTAAAAGAGATAATATATGGATCATAGGAATCATTCATTCAGTAAGCATTATTAAGTGACTAATATGAGCAAAGCATGGTGCTATAGCCAGGAAGGATGGATTAGTCCTTTCCTTCAAAGATATCATCCATTCTGCTGAATTTAGAGTTGGAAGGAAACTTAAGACATCTTTCTAACTCATTTTAAAAATGAAAAAATTGAGGCTGTCTACAGCTAAGTCAATTTTTGAATCTAGATACCTTGATCCAAATTCAGTTCTTTCCCCTACTTTACTGCTGTCCCTCATTTTAGGGGGTGATTCATATTGAGAAGAGACATATCTGTACCAAAACAGTAGCTCAGTGGATAGAATGCCAGGCCTGGAGTCAGAAAGGCCTGAGTTCAAATTTGCCCTAGCTATATAACTCTGAGCAAGTCACCTTTGTTTACCTTAATGTACTGAAGGAAGAAATGGCAAAATACTCCAGTATCTTTGCCAAAGAAACCTCTAATGGGTTAGGAAGAGTTTGACATGACTATACTGACTGAAAAAGAAGTATTTACTTCCCTTAGTCTTCACTCAATAGTTATGTGACCCTGGGCCAGATCTGTATTTCAGTAAATTAATCTATAAATTAGGCATAACAGCAACCATTTCCTAGGGTTGTGATAAAGGTTAAATGAGATTACATGTATATGTTTAACATATATTGGAATACTTTCCACCTAAGGGAGGAGGGAGGGGGAAGGAGGGGAAAATTTGGAACACAAGGTTTTACAAGGGTCAATGTTGAAAAATTATCCATGTGTTTTAAAAATAAAAAGCTTTAATAAATTTTTTTAAAAGAGATTACAAGTGTAGTGGTTTACAAAGGTCTCTCCAAGGATCACATAAATGCTAGGTGCTATAATTAATATTGATATTACTAATACACCTTAGGTCAGGGAGAAAAGGGATTTTCTGATTTTATTAAAATGTGTCTCTTGTCTGGCCACTCCACGTGCTATCCCCAAGGGGGTAACCCATTCTGGGCTTTGGTATTCCATGGCTAACCCATGAGACATATTGTGAAAGATATCTCTGAACTTGAGGGATAACTACTCAAACCCAGAGTGATAAATCAGAGCCAATTCTCCAATTACAGCAGGAACACAGAGTCAGGTTTGAGTCCTGTGGCTTCTATTAGCAAAATGAATTTGTCTAAAGATGTGAAATGCTAAGTAACTTGAACTGAGGGCAAAGTTAGGACCCCAAATTTGATATGAAATGAATCTGTGATTTATAGTGCACTCCATGTCTGAGAGGCTGAACTAAATAAAGAGTAAAATGAAACCAGTATGCCCAAGACAAAACTTAAAGCTGAGATTACAGAGAATCTGCAAACTGGGAATGCAGATATTAAATTTCTAACTGAACCTGGGGACTAAAAGCCTTTGTAAACATTGGCACCACACTCACGGATTGAATTACATGTTGCTGGGATGATTTGGCACAAGCAAGGAGGCCTGTGAGACTGCAAAGTTAGGATGACTAGTATTTTCTCTGGAAGAAGTTTAGAAAGGAAGAATGAGATCCAACTGTTGAGTTCATGGACCCATGGAAACTCAGCACTTGGGACTCATGGAGGGATTCAATCTGGTCCAACTTTTTTGTATAGTTCAGGTCACATCTTTGCAACTTTCCTGACAGGGCATCATGACACTTTCTTTTAAACACTTCTAGGGAGACAGTCTTTAACAAACCTATCATTTTTTCCCTTAAATGGACTTTATTACTTTTGTTCTACCTACCTCTGACCCATTCTCTACATTCTTAACCAGGTAAATTTCCCAACATTCTGCTTTTGATTATTATGTTCACATCACTCACTAACAGGAGGGGAAAACATGTAAATGACTCCTTTCCTTCCAAATAAATTCAGTGGATGAACTTTTCTTCTTCCAACTTCCCTTTATTTGTTCTACATTCTAGTCAAACTTACTTGCTCTTTATCTCCCAGTAGTATCCTGGAAGGGACTTGAGAAATCTTCTAGACTAATTCTATGGTCATATGGATAGGCAAATAACAGAACTTGGATTCAACATCAGGTATTTTCACACCAGGTCCAGTGTTTATCCCATTGTGTCATATTGTTCTGTTTTCTGTCTTACGCTTTCACTAGCTCTCATTGATGGGATAGAATCTTCACTTTTCCCTATTCCATCCCTGATAGAAGGGAGCCAAATGTTTCAAGATGCAGCCATATAAACATCAGTCACAGGAACTCAGGATGAGTTGCTTCCCTCCCTTTTCTTCTCTTTCCCCCTTCCCAAGATAGCAAGCAATCTGATATAGATTATCCATGTACAGTCATGTTAAACATATTTCCATATTAGTCATATTGTGAAAGAAGACTTAGAATCTGGCCTCAGACACTTACTGGTTATGTGACCCTGAATAAGTTACTTAAACCTGTTTGCCTCTAGACTCATCATTGATAAAAAACCCCCAATGGGTTCATGAGGAATTGAAAATGACCGAAGTGACTAAACAACATCTAGTAACACACACACAGGATAACTTTAAGAAAACTGAAGAGGGAGAGAAAGAAAAACAAAAACAAAAACAAAAATTTAATACTGCATTCAGACTCCATAGTTCTTTCTCTAGATGTAGTCAGTATTTTCCATCATGAGTCTCTTGGAATTGTTTTGGATCATTGCACTGCTGAGAAGAGCTAAGTCTATCATAATTGATCATTACACAAGCAAAGATTGTTTTTGACTTTTTTTTTCCTGTCCCCAGTGCTCCTGGCACATAGCGAGCACTTAACATGCTTGTTGAATGATTTAACAGAGAGTTATATGATCAGGGCTGTATGTTAGGAAAATGAATCTGTTAAATGTATACAAAATAGATTATAAAGACAAATAGAGGCATTGTAATAGTTGAGGTGAGGTGATTAGACTTGATCTAGGGAGAAGAAGGGATGATTTAAATGTCACTCATGACATTGATGTGGTGATCTAAGATAGGTACTAGAAGAAGAAGAAAGGGGAGATATAATAAAAGCACATTCTTTCCCCCTCCAAGTCTAAAAGAATTCTCTCTGGACTGGGGAAAGCAAAGCCAAGAATCAAACACTAACTTTTATAAGGAAAACTGAGAGAGCACTTAGGATACTGACACAATAAATCTAACTGGGATTAGAATTAAAGTGTCAGAACTTCAGGGAGCTAAGCACATAGAATGTCAGAGTTACAAGGAATCTCAGAACATCAACCATTAAGGCAGGAATCAATACTGGACAAGAGAAGGGAAGCAATTTGTTTAAGATCACAACTTGAATTAGTGATGGATCCAACACAAGAACTGGGATCAAATTTGATTTCATAAGCTATAGGCTGTTTCAGATAGAGCCCTAAAATTAGAATTAGGAAGACCTACATTCAAATACTGCTTTAGATATTTACTAACTATGTAACCTTTGATAGGTCCCTTAATTTCTTTGTACCTGAGTTTCCTCATCTATAAAATGTGTGGTGGGGAAGAAGAGAGGAGACAGTGAGCACTGACACTCTTTAGAGTTCTCAATTTATCTATATAATTTTCTTTCTCTTCCAGTCTACTATCTCCCTAAATAGCTTCCATGCCATTGTGATAAGTCATTGAATGACAATAAACAGTGGTCACGGAAGTGGTCACCTAGCCCTGAGATGTTCATTTAAGAGGAGGCAGGGGGACAGAATGATTCAAAGGATCTGAACAACTGGAGGAGAGGTGATAGATGGGGAGTGCAATAACTCTCATTTGAACCTAGATTTCCTCCCCAAAATACATTGATCCATCCTTCAAAAACCCTTCCCAGGTGGTTTTGCCTGGCTTTTATCTTCCACCTGCTCTCTGGTATCATTCTTTGCAGGTGGAGAGCTAACTCCAAAGGTAAATTTCTCCTGCACAGACTGGGTATGCCAGCCTAACACACAAATCACCTTTTCTCTTTCCAGAATCCTACTGCACTGAGTCTATAAAGCATCAATGAGACCAAGTAGTGAAATGGGGAGAACTCAGGCTGGGAGTTAGGAAACTTGACTTCTAATCTTGACTCTGTCCCTCACCTGCTCTGTGATTAGGGGCAAGCCACTTTAACTGTTTAGACGTTCAGTTTTTCTTCTGTAAAATGAGGTAGATATAATAGCTGTCATCTGATTTCTGGGGTTCTGCCTCTCAGACTGTTTCCTGAATTTGGAATGGGGTTAGTAATACTCCTGCTATCTACCTCATAAGATTGATGTGAAGAAAGTATTTTGCTTATATGATTCTTGCCTAGACCAAGGTTTCTTAAACTATGTGTCATGACTCCATATGAGGTCCCATATCTGAATGTGGTGGTCATTAAATTATGTTTTATTATCAGTAAATGATTTGTACTCCTATTTTGTATACCTATATAGCCAGGGTTGTATAAAAATTTCTTGGGTGAAAAGACATTGCCAGTGGAAAAAGTTTAAAAAAACCCTAAACTGTCATTGTATGACTTCTCCCCAGTTTGTGGATTATTTTGATTGCTATATTCTTTTTTTTTCTTTTTGCTGAGGTAATTGGGGTTAAGTGACTTGCCCAGGGTCACACAGCTAGGGAATGTTAAGTGTTTGAGACCAGATTTGAACTCAGGTCCTCCTGACTTCAGGGCTGGTACTCTATCCACTGAGCCACCTAGCTGCCCCCTGATTGCTATATTCTTAGACCCAGAATTATTAACCTAGGATTTATGAATTTAAATATATTTTATATGAAACTTTAATATAATTGGCTTCCTGCTGTAGTCTTCATTTTATTTGTATCTTTGTTTTATTTATCACTAGAGTGTCAAGGGTCCACAGCACATAAAAAGATCAAGAATCCTTGTCTTAGACCTTCTGCTTTTCCAGGATACTTCTTCAAGGGGAAAGGATCAGATTCTCACACCACAGAATCCCAGATATAGGAGCATTTGGTGTCTAACTTTATCACAAGAGAATTTAGATCTCAAGTGTTCATTTCTCTCAACATTTATAAGGAACAAACATGAACTGAAATCAAGGTTACATCTTGAATCATTCTCACTTCATTACTTTAGCCACATTGCAAATCTTACCTGAGATATCTTATCTCTTCTGTTCGATTTTCCTTATCCTTCAAGATCACAATTATACTTCCCCTCCTCCAACCAGCCTTTCTCCATCATTCCATCTCCATCAATTCGTCCTCAAAACACCTGCAATCCTTACTGTCTATATAATTTGTATAGCATTTCTTGCCCAACCTAATTTCTCATGCCTATAGAATCTTTGAGCATAGTCCATGGACTCATTAAGAAGATGATTGATGAAAACATGAGAAGGAAATAAGAAAGCTTTTGCACACAGATGGTTTTCAAACAATATTTTTATAGTTGCATAATTGGATGAGAGGAGTAGAAACCACGAGATCCTACTGTGCCTATTGTTTGTTTTCTCTCTAATTGGCATAGAGTAAAATGAAATGGTAAAAGTTTTCCTCTAACAAGTTGTTTTCATGATTATATTAAGGTCACATGAAATTTCATGACAGATGTAAATGGAGAGATAACATTATTCTACTATTCTCTGAGTGAAGTATACATTAGGGAAACATATATTGGGGATGATAGCTCTCCAAGGTAGTCCATGATGAATCTTGGACAGGCACTGAAGCTGGATGATGGGCAAGAAGAATCCAAAATTGAATGAGAGTAGCTCACCTAGAGAATTAATATTAATCATTACATCATGAGATTCTTGAGGTGGGAGGGACTTCCCATTTCCTGTTACATGAAAGTGACTCCAACTTCCAACTCAAAGCAAAGTTTTGATGTGCATGGCTTCCTGAAAAGTAGTCATTTGGCCTTTGCTTCAATTACATTAAAAAAAATCAAGTAAGTGCAATGGGTGGCCAGGCCTTATGCTTAATATTGGAGATATAAAAATGAAAAAGGATATATTCCCTGCCTTCAAGAAGTTTATAAATGTATTAAGGATTTGATATGATATACTTAGTAAAAAAGCAAAATTATAAGTTTGAAAATATTTTTATTTTTATCTTTGAACAATATAGGGATTAAAAACAGGATTAAAAGTAGATCAAAATAATTAATTTTATAGTGTATTGTACTTGTAACCTTTCTAAAATAGTTTTATTTTTCACATATCAAATATTTTTAATTAATTTGTATTTCCTATTACACATTCCCATCCCCACTGAGAAAAATATATTTAAAGAACTCTGAAAACAAAATCCCTTAATATAAAGTTTAGCAAAACATATAGGTCTATTACCTGTGTCTCTTGTCTCTTTCTATATTTTAAATCCATCACCTCTCTTTATTCTTTATTCTTTTGGACTCAGTTTATCCTTATATTGATTAGTTCCAAAGTCATTAAAAGTTGTTTTCTTCTAGATCATCCAAATAAATGTTATCATCCAAATAAATTGTGATCCTGGTTCTACTCAATTCATTTTGCATCAGTTCACAAGGGTCTTCCCAGCTTCCTGTGAAATTATTCATTCTACCATTTCTTATGGCATAATAATATACTATTATATTCATATAACACAATTGCTTTAGCCTTTCCCCAGTAGGATATCACCTTACTTTCCATTTTGGGACTATCCTGAAATGAATTATAATATTTTGATACATTTAAATTGTTACTTTTTTCAATTTCTTTGAAGTAGTACTATATGTCAAAAGGATATGCCCAATTTGATAACTTTCTGGGCATAGTTCTAAATTATTTTTCATTATGACTAAACAATTCACAATTCTATCAATAGTGTAGTAGTGTAGTTGTTTCCACACAACTACTTTTAATGCTTGTTATTTTCATCTTTTGTCATATTTTCTAGTCTCATCTTTGCCAAAATTACTTTAATTTGCATTTCTTAAATTATTATCAAATAGGAACATTTTTTTCATGTGATTGATGATAGTTACCTTTGAAAACTAACATTTCTATACTTGGACCATTTATTAATTGAAAAATGGTTCTTAGTCTTATACATTTGAATTAGTTCCTTATGTTGTATTTCTTGGAAAATGAGATCTCTGAGAAAGTATTTACAAAGATCTTTTTCCCAGTTACCCTTTCCATTCTAATTTTCATTGCAATAGATATTTTATGCAAGAACTTTTTGTATTACATAATAAATACTATTGATTTTTATCTTATGTGATACTTTCTACCACTTATTTAAAAATAACTTCTTCCCCTCTTAAGAGACAAGAAAAATATCTAAGCTATGTAACCTTTTAATCATAAATTCCATCATTGCAAGCAAAAATTTGAGTACATTTTGGGGAATTTTTGACTACTCTGGTTCGTTACCCAGATAATCTGGAAATTTCAGGATCTGATATTCTTTATATCTTCAATCATTATCACAAATAATATACATGTACATAGTCCTCAAAGCTTGAACTGGTTTATTTGTAGATAAGATAACTCAGAATTCATTATATAATTTATTATAACTCTTAGAAAATAACAATCTATACTATTTAGCGGCCTTCTCCCCACTGCCCCCCCAAAAACAAAATAAAAACAAAAACCTTGTCAATTCTTAATTACTTATGATATTTGAGTGTAGGGATTCAAGAGGGAATTCTCAAGAGAAGCTCTCCCATGTAGATGTTCTCCTTCACTTCTCCTAAATTTCAGAGCAGATGTTGCCACTCGCCGTTCTCTGTTGCTGTCATTTTCATATTCCTGTGTTGTTAGTTCTGTGACTCAAATCTCCTGAAGTTCTCTTCAGGTTCCAGAAAATAGCAATAATTCCTTTTCCCAGGGGACAGCTCTTCATCTCCAGAATCCTTGGCAGCTAGTATCATAGCTCAAAATATAGCATTGGAGGTCTCCTAGGGACACATCTCCCATTGCATTCACAAATGGGTTTCTTCTTGAGTTGGCTAAGTGTAACTTTGCAGTCTATTTTTCTCTTTTTCAGCTTTCCAGAGAATATACACCTCACTTATATCAATGTTTACCATAGAGGTTCTGGAAAAACTCCATCACTGGATCCTCAACAATTCCTTCTGGGGCAGAAGAGTAGAATTATTCAGATCTAATAGAGGGGCTTCCAGCACTATCTGGGAAGAATGGGAGAGCAAAAATCTTTATAGATTTGGTTACATCCTGTATCTTTTTGGGTATGTATCAAGCCTGCCTTTTAGACTATAAGAAACCTAAAGGTAGATCACTTCATATATAAATATTTAAATCATTAGTCACAACACTTGATATAGAAAGTATTTGATAAGTGCTAATTGAATTGAATTGTTGGCTTTGAGTCATGTTATCCTCAATGGCTAATGGAAACCCGCTATAATAGTACCAAATTGGCCAAACATAATAATAATAATGTTGTAGTTGAGTCAACTATTCATGGCAAATTCTTTGTAGCCCCATTGACCCTCTCATGCCAGTAGCATCCATGAGTATTTCGCATTTTTTTTTGGAGGGGGTGAAGATAGAGTGCTATTTTCTTCTCCAATGGATTAAGGCAAAGTGAAGTTGTGTCTTGCCCAGGGTCAAACAGGTAGTAAGGGTCTAAAGCTGAATTTGAACTCAGGTCTTCCTGATTTCAAGACTGTGTGCTATCTACTGAGCCACCTAGGTGCCTTTAATAATAATAGTCAACATTGATATATTGCTTACTATGTATCAGGGGCATGATACTAAATACTTCACAGTTATCATATTTGATTCTTATGAAAACCTTGGGAGATAAGTGCTATTATTTACAAATTAGAACTTGTCTACAGCCACACAATGGGCTAGTGGCAGAACCAAGATCAGGGCACAAGATTTCTAGGCTGGGTCTCTTTCTCCTATTCCACACTACAATTGCCTATTTGAAAAAATAATAAACAGTTAACATCAAATTAAAATTTATTTTTATTTATTTGTTTTTTCATCATGTTGACTTAAAAATATAAACCTTCCCCTTTTATCCAGTGAGCTCACTCCTTCTAGCAAATAATAAAAAAGAGAAAAAAGAGTAATTCAGTCAAACTAACAGATCAGCTAAGGCTGAGAATATATGTGATGTTTTACACCTATAGTCTCCTACCTCTGCAAAGAAGGGAGCAAGCTGAAACAAAATTATATTTTAATTAAATTCAACAAAATTTATTAAGTGTCTACTGTATAATAGGCCATATGTTAGGCTCCGTATACAACTAGCTGAGAAAAGGGAGATAAGTTTTAAGTGAAGAATCAGGCAAAATTCTGGGGGGAAATTTGGAAACAGGAAGATCACTTTCATCCAGGGGATTCAAGGAAAGCTTCACTGAGGAGGTGGCTTCTGAATTGGAATTCACAAGCATTTTCATACATAGAGATTGGAAGCTGGGGAGAGGGATGGAGTTCATTCCATAGTGAGAGGAGAAAGTAGGAGGAGAATAGAGGACAAATAGCCCCACGATGGCTCAGTGGGCTGGAATCAGGAAGATCTCAGTTCAAATCTTGCCTTGGACACTTCCTAGCTAGCTGGACAAGTCATTTAACCCTGTTTCCCTTGGTTTCCTAACCTTTCAAATGAGCTGGAGAAGGAAATGGCAAAGCACTCCAGTATCTTTGACAAGACAACTCCAAGTGGGGTCACAATCAGACACAAATAAAGCAATTGGACAACAACAAAGTACAGTAATAATCGATTATATTGTGTGAATGGGAATAGAATGAAAAAAGCTAGAAAGGGAGGAAAAAAACTACAATGATTCTCGGAGTCAGTAGAGAGTAAGATTCATAGAATACTAAGACTATTTATTTGAAACAAGAAGGGACTTTAGAGAGTATCTGGTTCATTTTATACATGAGGAAACTGAGAACTGGAGAAATGTGAATTGTCCAAGGTCACACAGTACTCAACAAAACTAGACTTCAAACCCACATCCTCTGACTCTCACCTTCTAAGAAAAGTAAATCCATCAATGTGTAGAATCTTAAGAGAGCCAGTTGTTAAATTTTCAGTGTGAGAATTTACACCTCAGAAATCAGCAAGTGATAGAAATTAAATCTTTATTATTCTATTGATTTTTTAGACTTAAAAAAGTGAAGGAGAAAATGTCAATAATGCAAATTAAATTTAAAAGTATGTTTTCCAAGCCTTCCCCTCAAAAAAACCTGGTTAATATTTAACAATATACAGCTGACAAAGCTCAAAATATTACAAGCCAATCCTTTAGTTTACAATTGTTGTCGTGTTATTTAGTCATTCAATCATTTCTGAAACTCTATGACCCTATTTGGGGTTGTCTTGGTAGAGATGCTGAAGCAGTTTACTATTTCTCCATCTCATTTTACACATGAGCAACTGAGGCAAACAGTGTTAAGTGACACATCCAGAGTCAAAGATAATGTTTCAGGTTGGATTTGAATTCAATTCTTGACTCCAAGTCTGGTGTACTGTGCATCACCTAGGAGCCTCAAAGGTGATTCATTTAACTTCTCTTGTCAAGAAAGTAAGGATAATATCTAAAATATCTTCATCACAAGGTTGTTGTGCAGACCAATGAGTTAACACATTTAGAACAATGGAAGTATGTAGATTTTTATTATGTCTTGTGCCAGATTGAGGTGGGCCTCTGTTACAAGATCATCACTGTAACACCATTTAAATCTCATTTTACTCTTGTAAACATTTTACTTGTAAACATGGTAGATATTATCATCTCCATTTTAAAGATAGTGAAACTGAGGTTTAAAAAAGATTGGGCAGAAGCTGGAAGCTTAGTATTTGGATAGCAAATCCTACACTCTTTCTGCCATCCCACCATAGCTCCCCACTGACCAAGGAGTTGTCTAATAATGGCATATAGTATGCCCTACCAATTGGAAGTATTTCTGGGTTAGTATAATATAAAAGCTTTTGGTATCCATAGGATTAATGCTCCAGTGGTGAAATGCTAAAGAGTAGAAGAGGGATTTATAACCCAGCCTGGTGCCTCCCGCACAGTATAAATCCATAACAAAAACCCACTCTTTGCACATTTAAGGCTAAGCCTAAATATTGTCCTTTGAAGGATGGTGTTGAAGAGAGAGAGAAAGGGAGAAAGGGGGAGGAAGAGGGAGAGAGGGAATGAGAAAGAGAGGGAAAGGAGGGAGAAAGGAAAGAGGGAGAAAGAAGGGAGAGAACGGGGAAGGGAAGAAAAGAGAAAGAAAAAAATAAGTCCAGTAAAACTAACAAGATATCAGCTGGGTTTGTCACACTTTGCAATACTCCACACCCATAGTTTTCCATCTGTGAAATAAAAGGAATGAAATATTTTCTAAATTCTTCCCCTAGACCAAGCCTGATTTTTATAGTTATACTGCCTCCAATTTCTCTTTTTTCTTCCTATTTGTATTGTTATTATATATATTGCTTTTCTGATTCTGCTGACTTCACTTATATATCAATTTACATATCTACACATTCTTGGAAGGCTTTATATGACAGTAATGTTTCATTATATTTATCAATATATTATATTCATATATTATATTATAGTCATATCTATTATATTCTTATAGTCATATATATATTATAGTCATAATTTGTTTAGATATTTCTCAATTGATATTTAATCCATTTCCTCAGAGGAGGAAAATGACATCTGAAAAAGGGAAGGGACTGGCTCAGGTTTTAAAGGGAATTTATGTGGTTAAATCCATACTTCTTAATTCCTAGTTTTGGTATGGAAATTCTTACTTCTATACCAAGCTATCAGTCAGATCAAAGAGCATTGAATTGGCGGTGGGGGGGAGACTTAGATTCAAATTTGATTTCTTCCATTTATTACTTATAGGAGATGGAGGCTCAGTGAATACACCTATATAAATACTCATGAATATATGCACACATATGCAATACATATGTGTATGTATACAATAATGCATACACATATTTAGTACATTGCCATATATGCATGCATCATATACATGCACATATATGTAAATATATGCATTCATTGGTATGTAGACAGATGCATGCAGATGTATATGTTCCTGTTGGCTCCTCCTTTTGAAAATATAAGCTCATTGCATCAAGGATTATCTCACTTTTGCATCCTCCCAGACACAATGCAGTGGCTGACATATAAATAGTATTTAATAACTGTTTGGCAGATGAATGAATTAATGCCTCTGCTTCCATAGTCCAGAGCCATGGAATAACATGAGAAATATAATTCCTTCCCCAATGAAAATCTGATTTCAGTCCCCTCACCTGACCAGGGAACCTTTCTTCTGATACTATCAGTCTTCCATATACTGAGAAGGGTCCCCGCAACTCTATGAGGTAGGTGCTATTATCATCCTCATCTTGCAGATGAGAAAACTGAGGCAAACTAAGATTAAGTGACTTCCCCAGTGTCACATAGCTATAAAAGTGTCTGAGGCAGGATTTGAAGGTGAAGAGAATGATGCTTAGAGAGAGACAGTAATTTACAATCCTCTGCTTCTCTAAGTACAATTTGCATCATTAGCTTGTAAAGCCCTTGGTTTTTCCCTCCATTACATCCCTTACCTCATACCAGCTTTCACCTAGAAGAGAAGAACTCTTGCATTTTGTATTTATTTCTACAGAGCCTGGTATAGCTCCCCACCCAGGGTAAGCACTTAATTGCTTATTAAGCTGTAATGATTTTCTACTGTATCATCCACTTATTGCTTATCCTGTCTCACAGATCCCCAACTACTCTTCCAACGTCTGTCTCAAGCTGGACATCCAATAAGTATCTCAAACTCTACATGTCCACAACAGAACCCATCTTCTTAACTCCCCAATCCTCCTCACTTCCTCTCTTCCCTATTGCTGTTGAGGATGCCAGCATTCTTCTCAATCTTTCAGGATCTCAGTCTTATTTTCATCCTAGAATTCATCCTAGAATGTATTCATTACCAGCCTCCCAACCAGTCTACTGTCAAGTCTTGCCCTTTCTTCAGTCAAACAATAGGCATCCTAGTACAGATCCTTATCACATCACAATGCAATACTCATGCAATACACTTTTGGTTGGTGTATCTGACTTCCTTTGTTCACCTGAGATGATATTTGTAAAAGTGCTTAGCAGAATGTCTAGCACACAGTAGATAGTATATAAATGATTTTTTAAAATAATAGTTTTTTTTTAATTTTCCATATATTTGCAAAAATAGTTTTCAACATTCACCCTTGCAAAACCTTGGGTTTCAAATTTCACTCCCCTTCTTCCCACCCCTCCCCTAGAAATTCAATATATGTTAAATATATGCAATTCTTCCAAACGCATTTTCACAATTATCATGCTGCACAAGAAAAAAGCAGATCAAACAGAAAAAAAATGATAAAGAAAACAACAAGCAAACGAACAACAACAAAAAAGGTGAAAATACTATGTTGTTATCCACATTCAGTCCCCAGAGTCCTTTTTCTGGATGCAGATGGCTCTCTCTATCTCCATTACAAGTCTTACATAAATAATTATTTCCTTCTCCACTAAGCTGCCAAATTGATTTTACTAAAGCTCAGCTCTGAACACATCAACTCCCTCCCCCTCACTCAATAAATTCCAGTGGCTCCCTATTACTTCTAGAGTCAAACATAAAATGTTTTGTTAGACAGTTAAGTCCTTTCTAACCTGACCACTTCCTATCTTTCTATTCTTCTTATGTTTATTCTCTTCCATGAAATCTAAGATTGTCCTGAACACTCCCATCTTCCAATTCTATCCCTTTTCACTGGCTGCCTTCCCATGCCTGGAATGTCCTCTCACCATATCTCTGCCTTCTTCAAAATTCAGCTCAAATTCTACTTTCCAAATAAACCTTCTCCCATGCTCCCTCCCCACAAATTCCTTCAGGGCTAATGCATTATCTCAGATTACTTTCCGTTTATACTCTATCTCCTTCATAACTACTTGCATGCTGTACCCATTAGAATGCGAGTTTTTCAGAACTAGATAGAGCTCTGGTCACAGTAACAGCAACACTGTGTGATGATCCACTATGATAGACTTAGCTCTTCTCAGCAGCACAGTAATCCAAAACTATTTCAAGAGACTCATGATAGAGAATGCTGATCATGAGCAGAAAAAAAGATCTATAGAGTTTGAATGCAGATTGAAGCATATGTTTTTCACTTTTTTGGGTTTTTTTTTGTCTTGTGATTTTTCTCTTTTGTTCTGTCTTCTTTCACAACATGACTAATGTGGAAATATGTTTAATATGCTTGTACTTCTATAACCTTTTATTACTGTCTTAGGGAAGGATGGAGGGAGAAAAATTAGGAATTCAGAATCTTACAAAGATGAATGTTGAAAACATTACATGTAATTGGAAAAATAACAAAATACCATTAAGTAGAAAGAAAATTTTAATTAAAAAAAGAATGTGATCTCTTAAAGACAGAGACTGTTTATGTCTTTGTGTGCACCTCCAATGCTTATCACAATCTCTTGCAAATAGTAGGCACTTAATAAATGCTTTTTGACTGGCTGATCATTTCAAATAAATTTTAATACCTAAAGAAATATTAAGAGTTTCAGGGGAAATGTTTTGCCCTGGAATCCTGTGCTTCTGCTGAACCTAGCCCTGGATATGCCTAGAAGTATTAAGAAAGTAATTTCTCTCTCTTCCTATTTTTGTATTTTTCATCCCCTTGCCATAATACAATAGCAGCACTAAAGACATTGGGAAGTGGATATCATAAAAATGACTATTAGGAAGTGCTTGAATACTGAGCATTCTAGAATTGTTCTGGAACATTCCCAGTTCTCCTTGGCTAGCTCAGGTAAAATGAGTTGCTACACCAAAGAGAAATTAATAAATAGTTGAGTAGCTTTCCAGTCTGGTTTTGCTATTGAAAGCAATATGCAATCAGCTGCTGGATAAGTGTTCATTTGTTTAAAAGGTTTTTTAATATTTATTTTTTTAAGAAATAAGGAAAAGTGGCTGTTACTTGTGAGTAATGTAACTGGAGGAGTTATTGAGTTTCAAAAGAATATGTACATGCATATATACACCTCATTCGGTCTAATGAGATTTAAAATTGCATATTTGGGTCTGCCCATAAAATTGCACTTCTATCAAGGGTGTGGAAGAGAAAATAAGACCGGGAAAAAGGAATAATGTCCTTAATGAAAAACAGAACAACCAGAATGCTATTTTCTTTCTTTCTTTCTTTTTTTTTTTTGCATTTTCTCCCTCAGATAAACATTATGTCTGGCAACATAGAAAACAGCATTGATTTTGGAACTATACGATCTGGATTCAGTATTTTCTCAGATGTAGTGTGACCTTGGGCAAGCCCATAGACCTCATCAAGGTCTCTTCACTGTAAACTATGATATTATTAGCATTAAATGAGAGAATTAGGATAAATGATCTCAATCTGTAATCTAGGATACATGTGATGATTTTGGAAGGAAAAGCTGCATATCTAAGGGAACTTTTCTTAAAGAGAAAAAAAAAGTTGTTTTTTTTTTCATCCCCCCAAGAAACAAAATCAACTAAGGATTTTTTTCCTCTTAACCTGAGGTTTCATTGTGTGAAAGTTGAAACTAAAGTTTTTTTTTTTTTTTTGGAGGGGAGTTCCTAAGATAAAAGAGAGAAGCTTCCATGCTCTGATGAATACCTTTATTGAAGACTATAAACTGATAACAGAGAAAAGTTGTGAATCAAAATTCCTCTCTATAAATACATGTACCTATTGGTTCCAAGACTTCTGCTGATGATGCTATTATGTTGTACCTTCTGTGTATGGTAGACTATGCCACATATCATTCTATTGATCTTGTGACCAATGCCAGACCTTGTTCTCTCACAAGACATTGACAGTCCTGCAACATTAGAATGAGAAGCATGAGTTTTCCTCCTTTGTGTATACCCTTGGCACATGTATCATAATATTCTTTTATATATATATATATATATATAATTATATATATATTTCTTAGGCATGACTATTCTTATTTTAATAAAACATATACTTGTGGGAGAGTGATTCTTAGGTCTGGGGGAGGAAATGTTCTATTGCTATTTTTCTTACTATATTGCTTCATTAAATGCATTTAATTTCTGTCCATGACTGACTACTAAAAGTATACACACTGATGGGGGCTCACAAGTTATGTAGGTTTTGTTTGTTTTTATGAATGAAGACTCACAGAATACTTTGAAATAGGGGAAGTTTATCTGGGTGCCCTCAATTGGGGGAGTGAACCCTAGTATAAAAGATTTATGTAATGGCCAAAAAAATTGCCTAGTAAGAAACTACCTTGTTTCATAAACAAACTGATGCTAAATGAAGAGATTTGGGAAAATTGGAATCTTTTACTATTATATAAATTACTGTTGGTGTAGTTAAGTGGTATAGTGGATAGAATATTGGGCCTAGAATGAGAAAGACCCGTCTTCCTGAATTCAAATCGGACCTCAGACACTTAATAGCTGTGCAACTTTGGGCAATTCACTTAATCCTGTTTATCTCAATTTCCTCATCTGTAAAATGAACTAGAAAAAAATGACAAACTACTTTAGTATGTTTAACAAGAAAACCCCAAATGGGGGTCACCAAAAGTCAGACATGACTATAAAAATACAAAATTACTATTGGAATTTTTACAAAATACAAATCCTTTTTTGGTGGAAGATTAATATTTTGCTAGAAATAACAATTCATATCTACTTTAAGGTTTAAAATATTTTTCTTAAAAATTTAAAATAAGTACTTTTCTTAACAACAACCCTGTGAAATAAGAAGTATGAGTATCATTATCTCCATTTTGTAGGTAAGAAAAAGAAGGCTCAGAGAGATTAAGGAAATTGTCAATGAACTACATAGCCAGTAAAAGTATGAGACTTAAAACTCCTTTTCAAAAATTCTAAGATGATTGTTTTCTTATCAAATAGCACACTACATTGCCAATAAGAAAACAAGTTTTTCTTGCCTTAATTATGTAATTTGTTAGGAGGAATGGGACAGAAGGAGCAGGAGAGGGAAGAAAGGAAGAAAAAGGAAAAAAAGGAAAGGAGAGAGAAAAGGAGGGAAAGGAGAAAAGGGGAGGTAAGGAAGAGGGTGGAGGAAGCAAGAAAGGAAGAAAGGAAAAAAGGAAGGAAGGAAGGAAGAAAAGAAGGAAGGAAGGAAGGAAAAGAGGAAGGGAAGGAGGAAAGGAAGAAGAGAGGGAGAAAGGGGGAGAAAGAAAGGGAAGAAGGAAGGGAGGAAAGAAAGAAAGAAGGGAGGGAGGAAAAGAGGAAGGAATGAAGAAAAGAAAGAAAGGAGAGAGGAAAGGAAGAAAAAAGGGAGGAAGGAAAGAAACAAGGGAGGGAGGGAAGAAAAAAGGGAAGGAGAGAGGAAGGAAGAAAGGGAGGAGAGGGAAGGAGAGTAAAAAGAAAAGCATTTTACTATGTCACAAGCCTTTTGTTAAGTGCTTTATAAATATTTTCTCATTTTATCCTCACAACAACCCTGCCAAGGCAAGTGCTATTGTGATGTCTATGTTACAGTTGGATAAATTTAAGTAAGTAGAAGTTACATGACTTGCCAAGAGTCACACAAGTCTCTGGAAGTGTATATGAATTCAAGTCTTCCTGATTCCAAGTCCAGAGCTCTCTACTGTGCCATTGAGCTCTCAGGAGAGAAAACAATGAAAGCTTATCAGGTCAATACTACTTTTAGGTACTACTTTTATCTTCCACAGAAGAATTAAGGAATATTGTGATTGATTCATAATTTGGGTTAACCTTGGATTCCTTTAGGTACCTTATGAATATTACTAATTTTAATCTATTATTATTTATAGAATTATATTATTTATTAATAAGAATAGCTAGAATTTATGTTATGCATTAAATTAATTGTGTGCTGGTAAATGTTTAATAACCAGTTCTCCAGGAAAAAATATGCACTCCATACACTTTTATAATTAATTTGCATTAACATTTTGTCCATCACTTTCTTAAATCTAGATGATCAACAAATTAGTAAATCAAGCCTTGCTTTTAAGTGTTTGCTGATTTCTGAGTTGTAACTCTACACACTGAAAACACAACAATCAAGTATCCCAAACAAGTAAGATTCGGCTCCATATAGCACTTCATTTGTATTGTCTGGTTGAATCTTCACAGCAACCCTGTGAGGCAGGTGCTAATTTTGTGATTTCTCAACTAAGGAAACTGAGGCTAAGTGGCTAAGATGATTTACTTAAGATCACATAATCTCTGAGGCATATTTTGAATTCTGATCTCTTGACTCCAGTAATAACACAATACCCACTATACTACATTCATTATGGGATAGGAAAAAGAGCATTGTATTTACAGTTCAGAGACCTGGGACTTAATCTAGCCTTTGTCATTACCTCCATGCATGACTGGTGAGCAAGTAATTTCTCTCAATTTCTTCTGTAAAAATGAAGAGAAATTAGATGACATTATCTTTAAAAGAAGTTCTAGAATAAAACCTACAATCTATTGATCTTTCCTTACCTGTAATATGGAACTACTATAAAGGGGTTTTATAAATATGAAATTAGATAAAGCTTTTGAAAGTGTTTTGCTAGCTATAAGCATAAATTACAACTACTAGTGTCACCTGGTTTCAAAAAGGCTTATTAGCTGATTAGATCCAGGTTATGTCTATGACTTAGACTACAGGTATGTTTATATGGATAAAAAATGGTGCCCTCTTACCTGCTGCCTCAGGTGGCTCTTCACATTTATCATCATTACTGAGAAAATAACTCAAAGTGCATAAAATTCTAGACTGTTAGAGTGGACTATAGAACAAAGATTATTAAAAATATTAGAGATGATATGTACCTTAGAATGCAGAATATGGAATGCCAGATCTAGAAGAAAACTTAGAATCTTGAATTTTAGAACTGAAAAGTTAAAAAACTTAGAATCTTGAAAGTTAGATACCTTCCAACACAGAACATAGAATTTCACAGGTGAAAGAGAATTTAGAACATGCAACACAAAATTCTAAAGAGTAGCAATTGGGAAGCAATTCCAATAGTGCATGAAGAAAAACCCATTCCCCCAAATGATAAATGGTCAAATGAATTGAATAGACAATTTTCAGAGGAAGAAATCTGAGCTACCAAAAGTCTTTTGAAAAAATACTCTAAATCATTAATAATGAAATTCAAATTGAAACAGCTTTGAGCTGCCATCTCACACCTATAAAACTGGCTAAGGTGACCAACAAAGGAAAGTGACAAATTCTAGAGAGATGCAGAAAAATAAACAAGTAATGTACTATTGGTAGAGCTGTGAAACAGTCTAATTGTTTTGGAAAGTAATTTGGAACTACCACTAAAAATGATTAAACTATTTACCCAAACTATTGTTACAGCTATCTCATTACAAGGTCTATATCCAACAGAGATGAAATAAAAAGCAAAATTTATACATACATATGAAAGTGTACACATGTATAAAATGTTTATAGCAGCTCTTTCAATGGGAACAACAAATTAGAAATTTGAAGTGATTTTCATTAATTAGAGAGGCTGAACCAGTTATGGTATATGAGTGTGATGGAATACTATTGTTCCATAAGTTATGATGAAAGATGATTTCAACAGAACCTAAGAGGGTTCATGTGAAGTGATGCAAAGTAAAGTGAGCATAACCAGGAAAATAATTTAATATTATATGATGAAATATGTTATTCAATAATTTTGATTATATTAAATTAAAAAGGTTTTATACAAACAAAATCAATGTAGACAAGACTAGAAGGAAAGAAGAAAACTGAGGGGAGGGGATTTTTATATCTAAAGGTTCTGATAAAGGCCTAATTTCTAAAATAGATAGAGAATTGACTCAAATTTATAAGAATACAAATCATTTTCCAATAGATAAATGGTCAAATGATATGAAGAGACATTTTCTTTTGGGGGGCAGCTGAGGCAATTGGGGTTAAGTGACTTTCCCAGGATCACACAGCAAGGAAGTGTTAAGTGTCTGAGAACAGATTTGAACTCAGGTCCTCCTGACTTCAGTGCTGGTGCTCCATCCACTGTGCCACCTAGCTGCCTCTGAAGAGACAATTTTCAAACAAAGCAATTAAAGCCATTCCTAGTTATATGAAGAAAACACTATTGATTAGAGAAATGCAAATTAAGACAACTCTGAGGTAAGAACACCTTTCAGATTGATTAAGATGACAGGAAAAGATAATGATAAATGTTGGGAAGACTGGAACATTATTGGTGGATTTGTGAACTATTCCAACCATTCTGAAGAGCAATTTGGAAATATGTCCAAAGGGCTAACAAACTATGCATACCCTTTGATCTAGCAGTGTCTCTATTGGGTCTGTATCCCAAAGAGATCATAAAAAAGGGGGAAAGGACCCACATGTGTAAAAATATTTGTAACAGCGCTTTTTGTATTTGCAAGGAACTGGAAACTGAGTAGATGCTCATAACTTGGGAAATGGCTGGATAAGTTATGGTATATGAATGTAATGAAATATTATTGTTCTATTTAAAAAAAGCAAGCAGCAGGATGATTTCAGAAAAGCCTAGAGAGACTTGCATGAACTCGTGCTGAGAGAAGTGAAGAGAACTAAGACAACATTGTACATGACAACAACAAGATTATGTGATGATCAACTGTGATGGATTTGATTCTTTTCAACAGTGAGGTGATTCAGGTCAATTCCAATAAACTTGGGATGGAGAGAATCATCTGCATCTAGAGAGAGGACTATGGGGACTGACTGGATCCCATCATAGTATTTTCACCTTTTTTATTGTTGTTTGCTTGTTTTTTCCTTTTTTTTTTTAAATTTTTTGATTTGATTTTTCTTGTGCAGCATGATAAATGTGGAAATATGTTTAAAAGAATTATGTATGTTTAGCCTATATTGGATTATTTTCTGTTTATGGGAGGGGGTGGGGAAAATGAGGTAGAAAATTTTGAAACACAAAATTTTTCAAGGGTGAATGTTGAAAACTATCTTTGCATGTATTTTTAAAATAAAAAGCTAATGTTAAAAGTTTTTTAAAATAAGTTATTTTAATTAATTAATTTTAAAATATGCTATGTCCAGATGGAGAACTGATGGACTGAGTGAAAATTAGAGCATATTTTCTTTTCTTTCTTTTCTTTTTTCTCTTTCTTTTTTGGATGTGCTTAAAGTAGGAATTTCTTTTGCTTTATTATATGTAGTTATAATGAATTTTGTTTTTCTTGCCTTCTCAATGGATGGATGTAGGATGAGAATTCATAACTGAAAATAAAATAAGATCAAATTTTAAAAACAGTTTATCAAGAAGTAATTGAGATGAGTCAAGAAGCAATTAAAATATTCTATAAGGTAGAGATACAAAAGGAGTGTATTACAGTCCTAGAGAATGTCCAAGGCAAACCTAGAGATAGGAAAAGAAGTTCTATATGTGAGGAACAGTAAGAGTAAATTTAACCAGACTATAGAGTATAGGAAGGATAATAACATATAATGAGGTTGGAAAGGTAGGTTGGACATAGGTTGTTAATGGCTTTAAGATATAAACGGAAATTTAAGGGCAATAAAGAAATAGTGAAGTATATTGAGTAGGAGAAATACAATGGTCAGAACCTAGCCTTAAAGTGGGTAAAAACTGAAATTTAAGATGCTGAGTTCTAAGCTAAAAAACAAAGTTGCCCACTCCTCTTACAGAGAAGAAAAAAATTTCTGCAACAAACTTTCTTTCCGTAAAAAAGATATTTGCACATGGTATATGTAGTATCTGTCAAGTGCTGCCCTGTTGTTATAATCCAAGTGAAAGATGACGAGGGCTTGACCTGGGGTAGTTAGTGTGAAAGTATTAAGAATAAGATAAAGGTTATAAAAGAAGAATTATCAAGATTTAGTCACTATTCAATATTTGGAGTGAGAAAGAGTGAGGGCACAAGAATCAAGATTTATAGTGAGAATTACTGAAAAGAGAAAAATTATTTGCTCCAATTCCCTTTGGTTTTGGAGGTCTAGAAAAATGAATAATGTGTCTTAGGTCATGAATTAATGGCAAAGTTTGGGCTAAATGTTAGCTCATTTGACTGGGAGTGACAGGGGAGGGATTGTCTTTCTATTAAACCATGTAGGGGAGAGATACTGAACATGGAGATTGGGAAGGGGGAGTGAGACATGCTTAAGAAATCTTTCATCTGGTTCCAGAATTGCCTTGTGTGGCATCTAGTTATTTTTCAAGAACTCCAGGCATAAATAACACCAGGAAACAAAACAAAACATTCATATTTCAAATTCTATCTCCCACTGCATAAAAATAAGCATCATGCTCCATGCTGGTCGTTTTCTGTGAACAATTAAAGTTAAGTAATTACTAATTATCCTGGCAAAGGAACCCACTATTGCCTGTTGTGATATTATATTCACCTTAATATTGGAGTTTTAAATGAAAACTGTTCATTAGAGAAGACAGGTTGTCAGTGGTAAAATGCTGATCATCTCTCTCCATTGCTCCCTAGTGGGAAGGGAAAGGACTTTGGGCTCCAAACCTACCACAAGTGGGAAGGGACTTCCCCACTAATGTTTCTGTGTTTTGCAAAACTTTTATTCAGAATGTTTGTCACATTGACGGCAGTGGTGAAAAAAGGAAACAATTATTAGGAGGGTTAATAATGGACGTTTCAGGGAGTATGTTGAGACTCCAGAATGGGAACATTCCTTCAACCTAGTTAAGCCTGTCTATATGTGGTATGACCAGGGAAAGGATAGAGGTTAATAATACTTGAAGGTTCTGGATCATTTGCTGATTATGTATGTATGTTGAAACTAAGGAAATTAAAGGTAAAAATTTAATCAAATTTCATCTATCCATGGGAGAGGGAAGTAGCTTGGATGGCTCCAGGGAAAGTGTGTATATTTTTTCTTTCCCTTTGGTACAACATCAGATGTCCAAGGAAGCCACTATTCCTGTAATTACTTGTATTTTTAAATACAGAAAAGCATGAAATATGTAGAGGGACTAATAAGTCATATAGGAACAATGAATAGTCTGGTTTGCCTCTACTACAATGGCTATAAAGAGAGATAAAGGGAGGTTGAAGATAGATCTTGAAGGGTCTTAAATGACACCATGAAGCATTTGAAATTCTTCCTATAAGAAATAGGAATCCTCTGAGGGGGCTGTGAATAGGGAAATGACTTAGAAAGAACTGAATATTAGTCTGGCACTACTGTGTATGGTGAATGGGAGTGGCATGGTGGGTGGTAGAGAATATAGCCAACCACAATTGCTTAACGTAAAGTAACTTAGGAAGCCATAATAATAATATAAGCAAAAAATAATGATGGAGAGGTATCAGGTATGTGAAAAAATAAGGGAAAGATGCTCCAGGCATTAGAGACAGGACTTAGAAAAGATTTGGGCATAGAGAAAAGGTGCATTAAATAAACTCAGAATTTCATAGTGTAAGTTCCTTGAGAGCAAGGATTATTTTATTCTTTTCTTTACATTTCTATTCCCTAAAACAGTTCCTGCTATATAGTAGATGCTAAATAAATATTAATTGACCTCAGACATTTGAGTTGGTATTCTCTCTGCAATATCCCTAACAAGGTATCATCCAGTTCCACTTAATGATCTCTAGAGACAGGAAACTTCATTATCTCAAAAGGTAACTGATCCCAATGTTGGACAGCTCCCAAAAGCCTTTTTTTGTAATATTGAGCCACAATGTCCTTCTTTACAATGCTGCTCCTGTATTCTCCTTTGCACCTTATTCTGTAATTCCCTTTCCTCAAACCCTGGACCCTTCTTGATTGTGTTATTTATTTCCTGGCACCCTACCCTACATCACCTCTTCTCCACTCCTTTACCTGTTAAAATTCTTCTCTTCTTTCAAGTCTCACACAAAATTCTGATTAATTCTGCTACCATGAAATCTTCAGGGATTTGAAGATGGAAATGCATTATACCACTATTCTTTCAAAACCCTCCCCAAAACCCCACTTCTTTTCTCTAGATAACCATTCTCAGATCTCTTCACACTTGCTGATTTATCAACTATTCTAACTATGCAGATGATATCCATGGAGAGCATGTGGGACAAGGAAAAAGTAAGTTGGCTGTGCCCAAATCCCCTTAGCCTTAAAGCTGCTGAAACTCTCTTTGCTAGGTGTTTATGAGCACTGATTTTTCTCTGTAATGATGTTTCAGTTAGGGTATGGGTATAGGAAGAGGAATTTCATTCATTTTGTTCAGTTTTGGAAAAGAGAATACCCAAAGGGAATTTAAAAGCAACACAAAATTTAGCAGAGTGAATTTCCATTTTTCTCCATAGGTAAAAAGAAGGGACATTATACAATCTCTGTTTTTAAGGGAAGAAGTGGTGTAGTAAGAAAAATGCTGAATTGGGAATTAGAAAACATGGCATTGAGCCCTAGCTCTGACACTAGTTGTGTGACCTTGAACAAGCATCCTGTCTTTAAGCCTCAGCTTCTTCACGGTAAAATGAGAAGTATAACTCCTGCCCAACTTGAGAATAATAGATCTAAAACTCTAAGTGACCTCTGAAGTAATCTCCTGTAATCTCCCTATTTTTTCAGGCAAAGAATCTAAGCTTCAAAAAATTAGTGGCATTGTCTGAAGTTACATAGATACTAAGTATCAGAGGAGGGATTTGAACCCAGGACATTGGATCACAGAATCAAAAATGAGAGGTGGAAGAAACTACAGAGACAGCCAATAAGCATCTGTTAATTCACTTCCGTAGACATTTATTAAATATCTGGGGGAAATGCAAAATTGAGAAAAGTCAAGTTTCATCCTAATTGAACTTAGAATCTGTCTGGTAAATAAGGAACTTAAATCATGTCCTAGGCACTGAGTCTAAGAATCAAAATAAAGGTAAAAACAAATCATTTCCTCAAGGAGCTAATTTTCTAATGGGGATTCAACAAAATATTTACTAAGTAAATGTAAAACAAGCAGTTAGGTGATGAAGTGAGTAGATCTCTGGACTTACATTCACAAAGACTCGATTTCCTGATTTCAAATCTGGATACTAGCTAGATGATATTGGGCAAGTCATTTAACTCTGTTTGCTTCAATTTCCTCATCTGTAAAATGAGCTGGAGAAGGAAATGACAAACCATGCCAGTATCTTTACCAAGAATACTTCAAATGGGATCACAAAGAGTTGAACAGGACTCAATAAAAACAAGATAGTCTAACCATTAACCACTGGAGGGAACGTGAAAGTCAGAAGGTGGAATTGGAATTGTCTTGAAGAAAACTGGGAAAGGGGGGATTGGAAGTCAGAGGACAGAATGTTTCAAGTATGGTGAACAGCCATATAAGAGATGAAATGCCATTGTCAAAAAAAAATTCAAGTAGGTCAGCAGAGTTGAATCATAGAGTACATGCAGAGAAATTGAGTTCTTCCCACCCCGCTCCTATTTTTTCAGATGAGGAAACTGAGGTAAAAAGAGATGAAGTAATTTAATGAGGATCATAGAGCAAATACTAAAGTGGAATTTAACCTCAGGTCTTTCTAAACCCAAACACAGTCTTCTATCCACAGTATCACATTGCTTCCTTATGATTCGTTGATTGTTTCAAGTAAGATGATGGATATGATACAGCATGATATAATGATAATAGTTCTGCATTTGGATCTGGGGGACCAAGGTTCAAATCCAAACTTTTCTACTTATGATTTGTATAACCTTAGACAAGTTATGACACCTCTGTGAATATCAATTTCTTTATCTATAAAATAAGAGAATTGGAATTACACAGTCTTTAAAGGCTTTTTTTAGTACTAAAATCGTGATGCATGGGATCACCTCTTTGTATCTGCCTAGACTGTCTTCCACACCAGCAATCTCACTTTCTCCCTATTTTTGTCTGTTAAAATCCTCTTCCTTCAAGACTCAGTCTAGGTGATATCTTCTCTCTATAAAGTACTTAGAATATATTAATTGCTTAATGAATGCTTTTTCATTCCTTCATTAAGCCTTCCTTTATCCCTACCACCTTCAATTTCATTTGAAATATTCACTTTCTCCTTATCCTTAATCACATTCTATCATATCTTGTATCATAGTTATTTGTGTGATTATCTTCTCTCACCCCCATTAGATTATTAGCCCCCTGAAGACAAGGTCTGCCCCATTTTCATTTTATATTCCTAAAACTGAGAGTAGTGCCTTAACAGAGCAGATGTATTTATTATTCATATTATAGTGTTGCTTTTATCAATGAACTATTGGTCCAATAAAACTTGGATTTTCATATTAGCCCTGACACTGATATTATTCTGTAACTTTGGGCTAATCCCTCCACTTTTTAGGACTATATGTCTTAATCTATAAAATGAGGAAGTTAGACCAGGTGAGTCTTAAATTTCCTTTAAGCCCTGACACTATGTATTTTTTTTTTTTAATTCCAGGTGTCCCATTAAAAATCAGCTCCCACTTCTTCCCTCCTTTGGCCCATCATTATATTTTTCCCTTCTCTCCCAATCCCATCCCTACACGTAGGGCTATACTCTTGACAAGAATTCAGTAAATTCTCTTTGAATGAATGAAAACATATTCAGAGTAGAAAGGGGAGCCTTTTACACAAATCAGCATTGAATGTAATCTGGAAACTCACCTGAGTCTCCTATGTTTCTCCTTAAGGAGGTGGAATCTTTCTAGCCCTACCTAGCACCTGTTTCTGATTTCTTGTCTTTGAATGTCCTAATGGAAAACTACCAAACAATTCATATCACTCCTGTACCTTTACATCTCTGGACATCTGCCCTCAAAGTGGCAGACAGCATACAGAAGGCTCTAAGAGTCGATGTGTGTGTGTGGGGTGTAATGTAATATAGAAGTTATAAGAAGAAGGTGAAGTTCTTCATCTCTAAGGAAAGTTACATATGGTGTAATCCAAAAAAAATAGTTATTCAAATCTCCAGAGCAAAATGTGGAGTCCAATGGCTAGGAGCAGCTAGAAATAAAGTGAAGAGGGTTATTTGCACTTTGGAATCACAGAAGCTGAATTGGAAGTCATCAGAGAGCATCTGGTCCAATAATAATACCTAAGCAGGAATCCCCTTTAAGACAGCCTTTGCCTAGTGATAACCTGCGAGGGTGAGAACTCACTATATTCTGAGGAAATCTTGTCTATTTGGGGGCAGATTTTTTTTCTTTTTCCTCTCTCCCTTCCTCCCTCCCTCCCTTCTTCTCTCTTCCCTCCTTTTCTTCCCTTCCCTCCCTCCCTTTTCCACCCTCTCTCTCTTTCTCCATCTGTCCTTTCCTTTCTTTTCTCTTTCTCTCTCTGTTTCTTTTTTTTCTTTCCCTCTCCTCCTCCTTTATTACTCTATTTCCTCCTCCTTCCTTTTCTTTCCTTTCTTTTTCTGTCCTCTCTCCCTTTTTTCTTTCTTTCTGATTCTTTCTTTCTTTCTTTCTTTCTGATTCTTTCTTTCTGATTCTTTCTATCTGATTCTTTCTTTCTTTCTTTCCTTCCTTCTTTCCTCCCTCCATCCCTCCTTCCCTCTCTTCTTTCTTTCCTTCCTCCCTCCCTCCCTCTCTCTCTCCCTCCTTTTCTTCCTTCCTTCCTTCCTCCCTCCTTTTCTTTCTTTCTTTTTTTCTCCTTTCTTCCTTTGTTCCCATCATATCTCCCTGCCTTCCATCCTCCTTCCTTTCCTTTTCTGCTTCCCCCCTCCCTTCCTTCTTTCCTTCCTTACTTAACAATCTAATTATTTTTCCTTATATCAATTTGAGACCAAATTCTCCAATAATTTCCACTAATTGTTCCTTTGGGACTAAGCAAAACAAAATTAATTCTTCTGGCACATTTCAGTCCTTCAGATATTGAAAACAGGTATCTTTTTCATACTCTAATTCTTCTCTTCTTCAGATTAGCATTAAGTTCCTTCCACGGTGGCGTGATGTTCTTCAGGGCCATAGTCATTCTGATTCCCCTACCTCCTCTAAAGATATTTCAGTTTGTCTTGTGTGTATGACTTCAGATGTAGTCTATATGGACTTCAGGGGCTTCAACAGTGTGAATGATATTCTAGTTTGCGATCATTCTCCTCTTCCTCTGGACAAGTGAAAGGGAAACAGCTCAATTGGCTTAATCAGGTAAGCAAACCAAAGTTGGATCACAAACACAGTTCTATCTTACCTCTCTTTTCTATAGTTCACACACTAAAGCAAAAGAAGACTAGCCTCTCAACCATCCTTGAACCCCAGAAACAACCTCTACTCATAAGTACATTTCAATTCAATTCTGCAGCCATTTATTAAATATAATTTTTTTACAATTTTGTGCTTAGAATTGGGGGTAACACAAAACTGATATAAGACAAAAGACCTACATTGATATAAGACAGAATTCTAACTGAACTTAGAGTCTAGTTAGTGGATAAGGAATCAATACAGATTAAATGTAATGTACAAAATTACCTGACAAATGTGTTAGAAAGTGACAGTCAAATGCTATGTGATGTTCTAGATGGGAAATGATCATTAACAACTGGTAACATCAGGGAAGCCTTCCAGGAGGAGGGGGTATCAAAATTGTCTTTTAAAGGAATGGAAAGTCAGAAGATATATTTTTGTAACCATCAGTGGCATAGACAATATGGTGTTGCTGCTAACATGGAAAAAATCCCCTCTATATCTCTGTAAATGGTAGAAGCAGCTGAGATGGGAGATGATTGGTTACAGTTAGTTAAAGCTCTTCAGAGACATCTTGAGGTAGGAACTTTTTGATTTTATGTCAAACATTAAAAATGGTGGATGTAGAGACTGTCTTTGGTAACAAGAGGGCTAAATGTCAATGTCAAACAATTGAGTGTGAGTCAAGGGACATGTAGTAGAATGAACTGTGTATCTGGTGGCATGAGAAGATTAAGGGAGTGAAGGAAAGGTGTGATAGTAGTAATGGCATGTTTTTTTTTTTCTATAAGGTCTCTTTTTTTGAATCATCATCATGGTTTGGTAGGTTTACATGGGGTTTGTCCCTGATGGGGTTCGTGGTTTGTCTAATTTTTATTGGAAATACCAACTTCAGGAAAAGCCATGGTGAACAATGTAAGATCAGATCAGATCTCAGGATTCCAGGATAATAGATCTCAAGCAGACCAAGCTCCTCCTTTTACAAATGAGGAAAGTGTAAGGATTTAATCGAAATCACAGTGATAGTAACTGTCAGAGGCAGAATTTGAAGACACATCTTCTAACTCCAGAAACAACATTCTTTCCTTTCTGTGAATGTATTAGCTGAGTGTGCATGTAGATCCTATCCCCATATAGGGCTATTTGGGGGTTCAGGTAGGGGCTGCTGTTGAGTCATTTTTCAGTCCTGCCTAAATCTTCTTAATCTCCTTTGGAGTTTTCTTGGTGAAGATATTAGAGTCTTTTGCCATTTCCTTTTTCAGCTCATTTTGCATATTTGGAAACTGAGGCAAAAAAGTTAAGTGATTTGCCTGGACATATATCTAGTACATCATAAAAAGACCAGACTTGATCTCAGAAGGATGACTCTTCTGACTTCAGGCATGTTACTGTATCCACTGTACTATTTGCTGCCCACAAGATTTACTAGCAGCAGTAAAAGACATTTAAAAGAAACTGTTTCTCTTTACAGGAGGTGGTAAAACCACAAGTACATACATATGAGGGTCTCTCTTTCCTTCCTATACTATTTTCCATCCTTCCTTGAATTTTATAAGAGTAATAAGGATAATGATCCTTTGAGAAATGTTTGATGGTCTCAATAGACTAAACTCCAAATAAAGGTTGAGGGAGAGGTGAATAGAGGGAACAAAACAAGTTTCTGACTAGTCTAATGTTTTACCACAGTATTCTCATGGTTTCTAACTATCTGCTTTCAGCAACCACTGCCCAGTCTTCAGTCCATTGCTTGGGTATGTCCCTTGGGTACATGCCCACAGAACTTTGACTTTCAATCACCAGTACTTTATGATCCAGAGAAAAATGACAATCTATCATTTCTCCACTCCCATCCCTCAACTCCTCCCAACCTCCACCACTATCCTACTATGCTTAGAAAGCACTCCCCCTTTTTGTTTTTTCAGGTAAAAGCAGAGGACCATGTGGTGTTTCCCAAAATCTTTGCTTTTCTCTAACATGAATTCTAAAGATGTAATGATCATTTTCTTTTAATATTTTCATTATTTGTGCATAAGCAGTCAATTCTTTCTTGCTGGTTAGAATCAAATACAGATTAGCTATTCCCTTTATCACTCTCTCTGCCTTTTGAAGGATGAAAGTATCATTGAAAACAGTCAAAAATAGACTAGATGTTGTCTTGTTTTTGGCAGAGTCAGAGTTTCTATAGATGTACATAACAAATATTTTATTACTACTATTTCATGCTTCTATACATGATTGTGATACCTTTCATGAAGACATGATATATTTTCTTTTTCTGTCTGAATCATCTATATATTTCCATGCTTCTCTTGATCTTAACACAAACTTCCATTCTTTACTGCATTTCTTATGGAAATTTACATAGAACATGAGAATATTTTCTTAATATACAGTGCTACTTTACCCCCTCTTCCTTTGGTATATTCTATTCCTCTTTACAAATGAGAAAGCTAAAGCAGGAGGTTTTGACTTTTCCAGGACAACACAGATAGTCAGTAATAGAACCCAGGAAGTAACCCCTTATTCTCTGACTATACCAGAGTTCTTTCCCCTATGTCACATACAATGTTAGATTTGGAAAGGACCCTTGGACATAGAGCATAGACTGGTATGACCGGAAGGAAACTTGGAGACCATCAAATCCAATTCCACAGGTCTTGGAATTTACTCCCCTGAAGCCTAAATCTCACATTTCCCATCACCATTGTTGTATTCTATTTATATCACACCAATTTACAGAATCTAAAATGAATGGTTAGACTTAACTTTCTCTACCACCAATATTATGGGTAGTTAGACATTACTAAGGCATGAGGAAGTCTTCCTGGGATAGGGTGGGGCAATTAAAAAGGGCTGATCAGAGCAATGGTTATATATAATAATATAGACCTTGACGGAATCATTTGTACATCTAATGAGTATCTACAGGAGTATCTCTTTGCCTCTCCATACACAGGATATCTCATCCCCCTCTCCTCGTACCCTATGTAAATGTTCTTCCTCCTTTCTTCCATCCTTGAAATCCATGGCTCCCTTCAAAACTCAGCCCATCTTTGACTTTTGTTATCTTCTTTATGAAGCTTTTCCTGATTCTTTCCACTTCTTAGTCCTGCGTTCCTCTAAAGACCTAATAAGTTACAAATCAAGCTTTAAAAAACCCACCATCAACATCATCCCTCCTCCAAGTCCTGACTATGATCCCATTTGAGGTTTTCTTAGCAAAGACACTTGACGTTTCCTTCTCCAACTCATTTTACAGATGAGGAAACTGAGGCAAGAAGGTTAAGTGATTTGCAAAGGGTCACACAGCTAGTAAGTATCTAGTCAGATTTGAACTCAGAAAGATGAGTCTTCCTGACTCTAGGCCCAGGGGTCCCTGTACTATGGTGTCACCTAGCTGTCTTATATGTGACTTAGAACCCTTTATACTCAGACTTCCCAAGGTAGCCTATTCCATTTCTGGACAGCTTGAATTGTCCTTAGAGCACAAAATAACATTAGATTCTGCCTCAAAAAATTCTGATTTCTGGGCAGCTTGGTGGTGCAGTAGATAGAGCACCAGCCCTGAAGTCAGGGGGACCTGAGTTCAAATCTGGTCTCAGACACTTAACAAGACCTGGCTGTATGACCCTTTGCAGATCACTTAACCCCAATTGCCTCAGCAAAAACAAAACAAAAAACTCCTATTTGAAAGTAGGCAGTCTGATATAAATTAGGAAGCTTGCCACTAGAGCATATTGAGACCTGGAATCCAATGTCTTTGCTTTTCCTTGTTCTGTGATTTTTGAGAAGTTTCTTCCCTCTCTGGGGCTCATTTTCATCCTGTGTAAAATTATAGGCTTGGTTCTTAATGAGGTTAAAGTTCTTAATTTTCTGTGGGTGTTGGGATATGCAGTGTGGAGAATGTCTCCAAAAATATTATCTTGAAATAATTGAAGGAAATGCTAAATTCCAGTTGAAGATTTGTGAAAATAAAGATGGAGTTTTTTTTTTTTTTTGGTCAAGGCAATTGGAGTTAAGTGACTTGCTGTCTGAAGTTGAATTTGAATTCAGGTCCCCCTAACTCCAAAGCTAGTGTTCTACTGCACCTAGCTGCCCCCAAGATGAATTTTTTTGCCTAACCAAGTTCCATGAAATCTAAGGTCTCTTTTAACTCTGATATTCTAGGTTCTAAGAGCCCTATCAATTCTAATGTTTTATGTTCTAAGGGTCCTTTTGGATCTGGTCATTTATGTTCAACATTCTAACAGTCTTTCTAATGAAAATATTCTATATTCTAAGCTAAAGCTTCTTCCAATTCTGATGTTCATTTTCTATGGTTTAATGCCCTTTCTACCCCAGACATTCCACATTCTATGAGCTAAAGGCCCTTCCAGTTTTAACATTTTGCAGCCTGTGTTCTAAAAAGAAATATATTTCACATTGGCCTATTTATATAGCACTTAAAATATATTGCTTTGAATTTTTATTTTCTGTGGCTGTCACAGAAACCCAACAAGACTAGACTAAACTCATTCCTCTAGAAATGAGTGAGAGTTATTCTGTGGCAGCATTCTGTGGAAAGAATATATCTAGGAGTCAGAGACCCTGAAATAAAAAAGTTTTGCTTCAGGAGTTGGTGCACCTGGATTCGGAAACTTATTACTTTTGTGATATTGGGCACATTTCTTAACTTCTCTGGACCTGAGTTTCCCTATATGTATGACTATAGAACTAGATAGCTACTAAATGCTATTTCAGCTCTAAAATATGATCCTGTGATTTTTACCTATGCCTTTCTTGGTTTTTCTAACAATATTAATGCTCCATTTTCCAAGGTCTTCCCCAACTTTAAAATTCTGTGATTCATCCTTTAAAGGTAAGTTCAGTATGAAACAAAAAAACCACAAAAACAAAAACAAAAAAACCCAAACCCTTTGGCTCTTTATACATAGACTCTCCTTGGACTGGAATTGAGCCCAGCTTGCCTTGCTCTGCCTCCTGGATAACAAATAGTCACAGTGAGGATTCTCTGCAATAGGGCCTCTGTTCTAATGGCTTCTTACAAGGGCATAAGGGAAATCCATGCTGGGCAGCCTGTGCCTAACATTCAGATTCCAGCAACTCCCTTGTGTAGCCAAATCAACCTAATTGTGTTAATGCTGGTTGAAGTACTCTGACTATAGTGTTGAAAGAGGCTACCTAAGAACAACATGTTACTGACATTTTTCCAAGGCGTGGTTATTCAGCTGCTGCTGGTCCTCATTTGTCCTTATTTAGAGTTTTCATTCGTCTCGTAGTTCAAGGAGGAAGTTTAAAAAATGCTATGAGTGATGGTACTTCTGGTAGCCAAATGGTGGAAGGCATGGGCTGGTCAAAACAGTGCAGTTATGGTGGTCCATCTAGCCAGTAGCTGAGTGGGGGTTATGGAGGAGACTATGATGGGGAAAGCAGCATGAGTGGATATGGCCAAATTCTAGGGATTTTCAATCAAATGCTGCATAGGGAGTCAAGGAATGATGAATAGCAGCTACTACAGTAGCGGGAGCCATGCATGGGAGTGAATGGAATGGGAAGGATGTCTGGCATGTTCAATACAAGTGGTGGATGGAAAATGTAATCCTGATCATTGACTCTTAGTTAACTCTTAGCAAGGTTTAATACTTTTTCAATACAATCTTGTGGTTTTTTGCTTAGTATAAGTGAAATTGGGATTGTTTAAAAAGTTTAGATTCAATATTTTTGAGCACAGAAAAAATATTCATTTAGGATGTAATAACTGAGTTGAGTAAAAATTAAAACTGTTAAATAATTTCAGCTTTTTTCAAAGTACTTATGTTGTAGGAGTGTACTCAAGCAGTGTATTTAAGGTAAAACAGTTTCAATTATGTTAAATGTTGCTCTTATGCCACATTACATGGAATACTGTTTGAGATGCATATTGGAAGACATGCTTTTTGTGTAAAAACAAATGGAGGCCCTATGTCTGTGATTTTTAAAAAGTGAAACATTTAGCATGTTTGTTCTAGTTTACTTCATTCATTATCTTTGGGTAAGGCACATGTATTTAAGCTTTTTTTAAGTTAATGAAAACAATTTTGAGATTTAATATGACTACTTCAAGATTTGGGGTTTGTATTAAATTCTGAGGCCTTGATTTACATCTTTCATTGTGTTGGGATTTCCTTTTCGGAGTCTTGCACTAAATTTGTTAAATGAATAATCCCTTGTATTATACAAATCCCCATAATCCCTTAAAATTATCTGTTCTAAGATCCCTCTGTGCTCTGACATCCTATGTTCTAAGATCCCTCCCAATTCTAACATTCTAAGATTTTAAGAGAGAGAGGAAATATTCATTTCCTACCCCAGCAAAGCCTATCTTTCCCTAACCCAATCTCAAACTATTAGGAATATTTCCTAGACTTCTTGGCCCAGTTTGGGAGCCACAACTTGATGAAACTGTCCTTAAACACTGCCTCTGGCTTTAACAAGGAATATTTCAGGGTCTAGGGACTTCCCTCATGCTCTAGGCTGCAGGTCCTTATAGTTCTGATGCGCTATTTTCCATTTTCTCAGATGGAAATAAATTCTTGAAGCACATACTGTCCTGACCACTTATATAGTTCTTAAAATAAATTGCCTTGGATTTTGATTACCTGTGGATATGTCACATAGATCCAAGGAAATTGCAACTTCATTCCCTCAGGCATGAAACAAAACTAATAAGTGATTGTATACTACTGCAGAGGGAACTTTGAAGACCTCAAACAGAATAAGTGACTGGTGCAAAGTCATCCAGACAATGTCTGTAGTCTTGTTTGTTCAGTCATTTCCAACTCTTCCTGACACATTTTGGGTTTTGCTGGCAAAGATACTGGAGGATTTTGTTGCTTCCCCACCAGATCATTTTTACAGATAAGGAAACTGAGGCAAACAGAGTTAAATGACTTGCCCAGGGTCACACAGGTAGTAAGTGTCTGAGGTCAAATTTGAACTCAGGAAGGAGTCTACTTGACTGAGGGCAGTGTTTTATCCACTGTTCCATGTAGTGATTAGAAATCAGGAGGACCTGAGTTCAAATCTGGTCTCAGACACTTTAACACTTCCTAGCTGTGTGACTCTGGGCAAGTCACTTAACCCCAATTGCCTTAGCAAAAAAAAAAAAAAAGAAAGAAAGAAAGAAAGAAAGAAAGAAAGAAAGAAAGAAAGAAAGAAAAAGAAAAAGGAAATGTACTATTATCATAACTAAGAAACAGACCTTAACTTTCCTGTGGCATCTGACTTAAGTACTTATTGGACTGACAGTTCCTTAAGTGCAGATTTTATTCCTCCTAGTATCTTCCATGGTCTCCCATTTTGGGCACTGGGGGCAGAGTTAACTGAGTGTAAATCATAGTCAGACTGGGTAGAATATAACCTTCAGAAGACTTGGGATTATGTTTTTTTTTCTTAAGAAGTGGTAAGATGCCCAATAAGAAAAAAAATAAAGATATGGTCAAAATGACCCTTGATCAAATCAGTGGCACCCCTCAGCCACCTTCTCCCCCCAAAAAAACCAGGAGAGAGACCTCTTTTCTCTTCCCTAGCAGTGAGGAGGGAAGATGAGAAATCTTATATTGCAAAGTACAGAGAAAACCAAAATGAGCAAAAAGAAAGCATGGCAAAGGGCTATTTTCACATCCAGATTATATATGACAAAGGCTGACCTTTGTCTTATTTGTAGAATTGTAGATTACAGAATGTTAGGATATGAAGGGACTTGGAACATAGAAGAATGTCAGAGCTTCCTGGAGTGTGCTGGAGCCAGCTCTTGGTGGCTTTCATAGAGCTGTTGGTAAATTTTCAGTGTGAGCATTTATACCTAAAAAATTAGCAAATTCTACCAAATAGGGTTTGATTTATTGTTTTTTAATTGTCTACCATTAATAAAGTGATAGAAAAAGCAGTTAATAATACAGATTAAAATTTTAAATGATTTTGTAAATTTTTCCTCCTCCATTTCAAAAGCTGATTGTTAAATATTTATTAGCATGCCCTTGGCTAAGAAGTAGGATTTGAACTCAACTCCTCTGACTCTAGAATCAGTAATGACAGTTGTTCTGCTACTGGCATGCTTTTCTGTCTCATTCAGAACTCAAACATCTGAGATTCATTGTATGGAAGAGATGTCAAAGATCATCTAATCCAACCCTTCCTAAGCAGAAATCCCATGATCTGACAAAAAGCTCTTTAACCACTATTGGAAGACACACTATTGGAAGGGAGCTCACTACCTTTTTCAGGCAATTCATTCTTTTGTTGTAGAGCTCTGAGAGTTAAAAGTTGCTTCTTTACTGAGTTAAAGATCTCCTTCCCTGAAGCCTGTACCTAATGTTGCTAAGACAAGGAATGCCTTTTGGTGGAACAGAGGAAGTACTAGTCTTTATGTCAAAAGACTTTGGGTTTAAACCCCAGAACTGCCTCTTACTTACTGACCTTAGGCAAGGTGCTCAAACTCTCTGTTTCAGTTTCTTCATCTATAAAGTAGGGTTTATATTCCTTTTTCAATTTTGCAGGGTTGTATGGGGGAGGAGAGGAAGGAGGAATGGATAATATACAAATAAGTACTTCACAAGTATGATCTAAAGGTGGATAATTCTGCATCAGTGGAGAAATTCAACAGTTATTTGGTGCTTCTAATTGATACTGCAGGAGATAGTGATAAATAAGATGAATAAGACAGGGTTCCTCCCTTCAAGGAACTTGCAGTCTAGTAGGGAGGTAAAGCACATATATGGCACATGTAACTGTAACAGATCAAAATACTATTTAATCATTATAAATCTAAAGGAGCTCAAGAGGAGACATCTATTCAAATTAATGATGATGATTCTCATAAAATCATTGGATTTCCAAAATGAAATGTAGCATTAAATTGATCTAGTTATCTCCTTCTTCCAGTATTTGAGGCTCTCAAAGCAGCAAGACTCCCAAGGTCCCATCAATAAGGGACGGAACTGGGATTTGAATACAAGCCTTCTGTTTCTACATCAAAGGATTAAGGATGAATTCATGAAGAAAATCACACTAGACTTCAATAGATTGATGTGATTGGAAGAAAGATAAGAATATTCATTGAATATTACCTGATCACCTACTATGTTCCATGAAAGATAACCACTGGTTTAAGTAATAGCTGCATTCATCATAGCAACTTAGGGCAAATAGATTAAATATAGTGGACCTCATACAGAGGGCACATCTACAACATGGAGCTACAACAGGTATCACATACAATTCATTTTACATGAGGCAAAAATCATTTGAATCTGCTGAAGCTGAAAAAAATATTGTGAGGGTTTTCCTGAGTATATAAAACTGAGTCAAATGAGCTAGAGAGACCAATTGATCTTCAACCTAAGAGAATTGCATCTAGAGCAAAATTCACCTCCATTTCACTATTTTCATCATATGGTATATTAGACTTGAATCAATCAAACAATCAACAAGTATTCATTAATCATCTACTATATCATAAGCACTGTGCTAGGTGCTGAGGATACAAGTACAAAGATTGAGACAAAACCAAGAGATTTGAGTTTGAATCTTAATTCTGCCTCCTTATTAACACTGGACATATAAGACATTTCCTCTTTCTGGCTTCAGTTTTCCTTCCTATACAATGGGAATAATAAGAACTTACATTCCCTACCTCACAGAGATGCAAAGAAATGATTTTGTAAACTTTGAAATGCTATTGAAAGGTAAATTGTAAAATGAGTGATAAAATGAGATAACATTTGTAAAGGGTTTAGCACAGTACTTGGCACATAGTAGGCATTTAATAAATGTGTCTCCCTCTTTTCTCTTTCCTTTATTCTTCCTCTGAATCCTCTTAAAACTGTTATCCCAAAACAAAATGAATAACTGATAATGTCTGACTCTTCTCCTTTGTGGAATGATCAGTTTCTTCCAAATTTCTCATTATTTTTACCCAGTAAACACCTCTTCTTGTTGGTAAGGATTACCCCCTCATTTTAATAGTGATTAAATTGGATTTACTGGATTATATTTTATTATAAAGGAAACCCCCAGAAGACCAGAACTATAGATAATTTTTGTTAATTTGGATGGACTAGATGAGGAAGGAAGTGGGGGAGGGGAGGAGAAACACAGCTATGAATTAGTCACAAGTCTAATTATACAATATTATTAAACTACATGATATTTTATGGTTTTTCACACATATTGTAACTGGAATTATGATAAATTATTCCCAGGTAGAGGGCCTTAGAGGATTCAGTTTAAGAATGAGTTATCATAGCATCAAAAAACTCAACCTAAATAAGGAGGGCCTCTGCTCACATGGCAACTACAGTATGTGTGTGGAAATAAATCATTCTCAGATGCTTGGAAGGGTCCCTTCAGAGGACAAATCTTCTGGACATCTTGATTTATTTCACAGAAAGGGCAATGAATCCACAATTATAGGGTTTGGACTTAACTCCCTTAGGTGTATGACATTGGGTCAAGACCATTCCTCTTTCTGAACATCATCATGATCCATCTGTAAAATGGAGAGATTAAGGTTTACATTGCTTGTGGTTTATAGACTTTAAGCTGGAAAAAGTTTAGAGCTCATAAAAGTCCAATCATCAGATTTTACATTGGAAGAAATTTAGGACGTAGAAAATAAATTTACTTGTCCAAAGTTACCCAAGCAGGAGCCATAATTTGACTGCAGATGCTCTGACTCCAAATTCTAGAGTTCCATTGCCATGGCATCCCCATCTTGAGTCAGACTTCCCCTTCTTGCTTTCACCTTTTTCATGTGGGTTTGTAAAATCTACATTGGCTAGAAAAGTCCTTATACATCCACATCTGTCTCTTTAGACAATTTCCCTCTTATCAGAATTGTTTCTACTTGGATCTTTTGATTTCATTTTCCCATCTTCCCTGGACTGATTTCTCCTGTAGAATTTTAACCTATGAAATGCTAAGTAGTCTATGAGAGCATTATTCCTGGAATCAGGAAGACCTGAGTTAAAATTTCAGCTCAGATACTTGTTAGCTGTGTCACTTCTGTCTGCTTCAGTTTTCCTCAACTGTAAAATGGGAATAGTGATAGCAGCTATCTCACAGAATTACTGTGAGGATAAAATGAGACAATATTTGTAAAGGACCTAGCATAGTACTTGGCACATAGTAGGCATTTAATAAATGTGTGTTCCTCTTCTCCCTTTCCGTTATTCTTCCTCTGAATCCTCTTAAAACCATTATCCCAAAACAAAATGTATATCTGATAATGTCTGACTTTCTTCTCCTTTGTGGAATGATCAGTTTCTTCCAAATTTCTCATTATTTTTATCGAATAAACATCTCTTCTTATTGGTAAGGATTCGCCCCTTGCTTTTATTTCTACTTTTTGAAAGATGAAGTTATTACTAAAGTAAGTCAAGAAAATATTCACTGCTTTGCTTTTGGCAGAGAGAGACCTGAAGCAGCTACACAACTAATTGACAATCCCCATAATTATGATGTAATGTCTCCATTCCAGGCTAATGAGCTATTTCCTAAACTCTTCATCTCTTTCCTTTCTGAACCACCAACCTGTAGTATTCTCTCACTTATTATCTGTTTCTGCTCCCATTAATTGGAACACAAATGCTTTTTACCCTGGTTCCTTCCCCTCCTTCCCAGATTTCTTAATGTAAGTTTATCTTCTTTTGGCTGTTCTGATTTAGTTTGGTTTCCTTCTTTCCTTCCTTTCTCTCTTCCTTCTTTCCTTTCTGCCTTCTTTCTTTCCTTCTCCCCCCTTTCTTTCTTTCTTTTTTTTCCCGCTTTTTGCCGAGGCAATCGAGGTTAAGTGACTTGCCCAGGGTCACAAAGCTAGGAAATGTTAAGTGTCTGAGACCAGATTTGTACCCAGGTCCTCCTGACTTCAGGGCTGGTGCTCTATCCACTGCACCACCTAGGTGTCCCTCCCTATTTGATATAAATTGGAGGTACACTGAACCCAACCCCACTACTGATCAGTATGGGAATTTTAACTTGCTCAATTGTCAATCTAGGCTAGCTTCCCCCCTATTTGGGCAGTCTGGTAGTTTCCTAATTCAAGAGGCTCACCATATTAATGTTTGATTCAATGCAGACCAGCTTTTTCAGAACCTGAGAACTTAAGAGATCTACTGGCTTCAGACTCCAAGTAGCAGGGACTACCACCACGCCTGGTATGACCACATCTCTTAAATATAGGATACTAATTTCCCCATCTTTTAACTATCCTCTTCATTTTGGATAAAAACTATCTTTCAGGTAAGATGCGTATTTCATTAATGTCTACCATAAGATCTTTCATATTTTTGTTACCCATACTTTGGGTTGTGAAGGTGACTTGTTCACATAAGGTTCAGATCAGATGGCCTCCTATTTTGAAATTCTATGAGTCCTGAGCGACTCACCCATGGTCGCAAAGATAGGAAGGAGCAGAAGCAGTCTGAATGTGCATTCTCTGAATCCAAAACCATTGATACATTGGAAAGGGCTTGGAAGAACAAAGCATTCCATTGATGTGAACCATTAATATTATTATTCTTACAAATGCAAATCATAATTTGCTTAGCAAATAGTATGAAAAAATCCTAATGATGATAAGGAAAAGGCTTATATGAAAAAAATTACAAAATATTTTTGTTTTTGTTTTTTTAAAAACCAAGAGAAAACTCAAAAGATTAAGGAATATCTTTTGCTCATGGTTAGGCAAAGCAAATCAAATAACAATGTTGATATTTTTAAAGTGAATTAACATACTTAACAAAATACCAATAGGCTATTTTTATACAATTATATAAAGCAATAATAAAATTCATATGAAAAGTAGATTAGCAAGAATATCAAGAACTATGAATAGGAGAAACAACAAACAGAGTCTTTGTGAGGGGATTGTCTAGCCAAAATTTTGTAAGTATTATAAAATGATAATTACAAAAACTTCCTGGAAATGGAAAAGAATAAATAGTACATTACCAGAATAGAAAAGAGACCTCCCCCTGAAGAAGCAGAATTTAATGTCTAAAAAAAAATCTAGGGATTGATAAGTTGTTATTCAGTCATTTTAGTCATGTCCAACTCTTTGTGAGGCTATTTGGAGTTTTCTTGGTAGAGATACTGGAGTGGTTGCCATTTCATGCTCATTTTACAGATAAAGAAACTGAGGCAAACAAGGTAAGATGAATTGCCACAGTCACAAAACTAGTGTCTGAGTCAAATTTGACCTCAGAAAGTTGAGTCTTCCTGACTCAGGTTGCTGCTCTATGCACTCTATGCTTTATGCACTATGCCAACCTTAGTTGGCCCAGTGAATGATAAACTCATATCTAAAAAACAGAAAAAATAAAAATTATTATTCAAATTTTTAATTTACAAAACCATATTATCATTATATGGTGAAAAATATAGCTGGATCAATCCTGTGAATTTAAAATAATTTAAAACTGAAAGAAAAAGGAATTATATATGGCCCTTGAAAGTCATATTTCTGTTTTTGCCTTTGTCTTTCTATTGCTCATTACCATTGCCTTGAATTTAGTAAGCATTTAACAAATATGTATTGAGTTAAATTGAATATATCTATCTCAATTCTGGAAAAGAGGGACATTTTCATCAATTGAAAAAAAAAAATGGAAGAAATTATTGGAAACAAAAATCAAAGAGGGTGATTATACAAAAACAAAATTTCATACATCAGAAAGAATTCTCAAATTAAATGAAGCATATTGGGAAAGTAGGTACAGTAAATATACTAGACAAAAGTCAGGTGTGATCCTATAATATATATATATATTAATAAACTGAATAGGACAATTTTCATAAAAGAAATGAAGACTTCTTAATAACTTCACAAAATAATATTCAGTATTTCCATGCATTTTGTTTTCCTTCTTAGGTTGTTTTTTCTTCTTCTCTTTCTAGATCTGATGTTTCTTGTGCAGTAAGATAACTGTATAGATATGTATACATGTATTGTATTTGTCATATAATTTATCCTATTTAGCATGTATTAGATTACCTGTCATCTAGGGGTTGGGGGTGGGGGGAAGGAGGGGAAAAGCTTGGGAAAAAAAGTTTTTGCAAAGGTCAATGTTGAAAAATCACTCATATGTTTTGTAAATAAAAAGCTTTATATATAAAAAAGAGATAAGGCACGAAGAGTAAGACGCAACTGAAAAATGATCAAAACTGTAAGTAAATTCAATGTGGCTTTACAAAGGCTACTCCTACTAATAAAAGATTTTGTCATTCACATTTAAAAAAAATAATAATATTTAGGCAACTGAATAAATAGGAGAAATACAAATATATGTGACATTAAGATACCATATTAAACTCATGAGAATGGCAAAAAATATAAAAAAAATATAAAAAATCAATATTGATGGAGCTGGAGAAAAACAGAAACTATGTTACATTTTTAACTCATATAGCCACCAATGAATGATGCTACCCCATTATCCACTAACTAGTGATGCTGTAGAACTGGGACTTCTGGGATAGCATTGAGCATTCTTCTGAGAGAAAAACTCTGAACATCAGAAAAGCCATTTTGAGCACAGAACCAGCATTCGCCTTCCATCTTGGGACTGCATGGAGGGGTACTGTAGGATACTGATATTCTGTTCCACAATTATCTCCTCTTGAAAGACTCTGATGAGAGTGCAGTTGTTGCTGAAGCTGGTGATGAGGGTGTTTTCTGTGCTGATTGAACTATGTTTGGAGAGATAAGTCCATTGCTCATAAGAGACAATTTCCTTCTCCCATGACTCCAAGTTGAAGGGAAGAAATCTATAATTAATTGCTTCCCTCCTCCAGAGATTTATCTAAACTCTTACCCAAAGAGGAAGGAACTTAAAGTAGGTAGTGCCATAATGACCACATATAACCAAAGGCAGTCCTCCCTTTCTTTTCTTCCCCATCATTATATTATCATTATTTTTCTTCCCCTTATTATACAAAGAAAATAGAAAATTTTAGTCCCCATTTCTCGACTGATATTATCTGTGCCAGTAGAGATTAGTGAGAATGGGCAGTCTGGGAAAAGTAGAAAGCACAAATAGCCCCAGCATGAGTCATGGAAGTGACAGAGAAATTATTTCTCTTAGGAATCACTATTGCCTTTGTTTCAGTCTGTGAGAGTGTTTCTTGACCAGCTTAAAGTTGATTTACAGGGGGGCAAAGAATATAAGCAGAAAGAAATTAATAACATGATGTGAATCAATAACATGATGTGAACTTAATAACATGATGTGAAATCAATAGAAAAAATGTTACAAGCCAGTTCAATATCTTGGATAAAGAATGCCTTTCCATAAATGGAGGCAAAGATCCTCTTTTGAATCTTTCACATTATATGTAATATAAATATCATACATATATACATACCCACATATATATAAATTATGTATAAAATCCTTTACACCATATTTGTTGTTCTTCCTTTATAAACCTACTTCCTCTTCCAACTTGCAATTAGCTGAAGGTTAGCAGGATGAGGAACCTTCAATATGTACCTATCACTATTATCTACATAACATGTGGGAACACTCTCACCCCTTACCCATATCGACTGATGCCTCCATATATCTATAATTTATTGGTAATGAGCCTCCCCAGACTTTCCTAGGTTGTTGTAGTAGGGGTTGTGTGAAACTAAGTATAGGAAATAAGCTTGGAAATTTTTAGAAGGTAATTCTTGGCTGAAATTATGTCCTACTGGTACAACTTTAGTAATCTCAGAATGACCTCCATTGTATGATGAAAAATGCTTTTAGAAAAGGTCTTTTGTGAAGATAAGAGATTTTCATGTTAAAAAAATTAAAACGGAAAAACAAAGATTTATCTAGGGGAAAAAATGCACATGCTTTATTTATGACAAGAAAAAATATATACATCTAAAATTTGGGGAATGACTGACTAAATTATAGTATATTAATATGATGGAATATTATAGGGCTGCTAACAGATATACATACATGTGCATGTAGACAGACACATATGTGTTTATAGCTATATAAGTGTGCATATATGTATACATGCACACAACATACACATATGTGTATATACACATCCTATATATACATATGTATGCATATAATGGAAAGATCTATACAAATCATACCAATGATCACATTATAATTATATTTTAAAAAAAGAAAAAAAATGGGAGATAAATTTTTCCTCAAATGGACACAGAAGGGAATACCAGAACAAAAGTACTTTTTGTTTGTTGTTTATTTGTTCCTACTTTGTTAAAATGTTTGGCAGAACATTATTAACTAACTAAGAACATGGTAAGGGTTTTATGTAAGATTTTTATTTCCTAGTTTATTCTTCTTGCTCTTGTTGATGGTTATGAAGTTTATAATAAGGTTGTGTTTAGCTTTTTAAAGTTAAGGTAAGCTTTATGACCTCACATTACTGCTGAGTGCATTCTTATAGGATTGTAGGTATAGTGCTGGAAGGAATCTCACAGAATCCAAACTGTTCATTTTAATGATGGGAAAACTGAAACATCTTGTCTGAGGTCACACAAGTAGTAATTGGAAGAAGTGGGATTTGAACTCAGATCAGCTGATTGCAGAGCCAGAGCCCTTTCCACCAAGTCACAATTTACTACATGAATTTCTCTTAATATGTATCAAATGCAAATCTCCCACTTAGTATAATGATAGAAATAATAATAATAAACTCAGTTTACTCATCTGTTCAATGAAGATTCCATTACTTGCTCTGCCTAGCTATGAGGAAAGCCTTTTCCCAAACCTGAAAATGCTACATAAATGTAATTTTTTTTTATTATCACACAAGCCAGCAAAAGTATAACATTTATTATACTTAGTATAAACCCACCCTCGGTTTCTACTCTATGCACTTTGTAAATTACATTCACTCTCGTCTTCCATCTTTACCCTCAACCATGATCCCCTTATGGTTAGGAATGATCTTTTGTTTTGTTGCTTATCAATATGTCTTTACCCTCAACCATGATTCCCTTGTGGTTAGGAATGATCTTTTGTTTTCCTGCTTATCAATGACTCTGTGGCCTCAACTGCCCCATCTATAAAATTAAAGGTTTGGACCTACTGATCTCCTAGGTTCATTGCAATTCAAGAGCCCATAATTAACATCAACACAATTATGAGAAAATTATGTTCTCTTTTCATAAAAATAATTAGGAAGTTAGATAATAATGACTCAAATCTGCAGAACACTTAGAAAACACTTTCCATCCATTATCTCACTTGCTCCTCTTCAGCAGCAATCCAGTGAGGAAATAAAGGCTGCCATTATTATCCACATTTTGCAGATGGGGAAAGTAAAGCCCAGGAAATGGCATAAAGCCAGAGTTTTAGAGGTGGAAGGATCCTTAGAAACCTTAGTTTCATCTAAATTTTTTTTTATTTTGCCAGTTATTAACAACCAAAAAAAATGCAAAAAACGTAGATTGGGAAAGGAACAGAGACTTGCATAGCTAGTAAATGGTTAGGTGAAGATTAAAACCAAATTCTTCTGAATCCAAGTTCAGAGATCATTCTATAGCACTACCCAGCTAGAAAATAACAGAATCATCAAATCAACCCTCATGTCCTTGATCCCAAGTTTAATCTTCGTCCAGGGCAAGAGGATACTTCTTTAGATGATTCTGTTTGCATAAAGAAGAGTACTGGGAGAAAAAAAAAAGACTAGAAATACCAGCTATAGCCACAGGCTCTAGACTTGCAGGTTTAATTATTATACATCAATCTATAGGCCATGAGGAGCAAGGGGACTGATGTGTACCAAGTAATGCTTTAGAAAGATGGATTTGAAATTGGTGCAGTTACTAAAGGAATAAAAACATATATTCACCAAGAGATCTGAAGTTTAGGGAGCACTTTCCTCGTAATAACCTTGCTATCTAAATGTAAGACATAAGGAAAGTCACTTCATTTCTTGGGGCCTCCATTTCCTTTTCTATGTAACCAGGAGTTTGATGATGTCTAAGACCCCTTCCAGATTTGAACTCATGAAGATGAGTTTTCCTGATTTCAAACCCAATTTTCTATCTACTTCACTTCCCAAACTAGGAGATGCAATCCAGCAATGGAACATCCCTGGCTGCCAGTAGCCAAATTGTTTATACATTCAATACTATACTACAAAGGGAGGGGGACAATCTTTTATTAAGTACTTTGTGTCAAGCACTATGCTAAGTGCTTCACAAATGCTATTTCATTTGATCCTCACAAAAACCCTGGGAGGTGCATGCTATGATTACCCTCAGTTTATAGTTGAGGAAACTGAAGCAGACAAAAGTTAAATAAATTTCCCAGGGCCATGTAAGTAGTAAGTACTCAAGGCTCCATTTTTTACTTTGGTCTTTCTGACTTCAGGCCTAGAGTTTTGTCTGCTGTCCCTTCTGTAGCCTAAAAGAGTTATGAATGAATGATGGGAATGTGTAACCTTAGAACAGATAATCAAAATATAGATCTGGAAAAAACCTACTTTAGTCCCTCATTTTACAAACAATTGACCTAACCCTAATTCTAAATCCCAGACTTGCCCAGGGTTATACAAGTAATAGTTCAGAATCCAAATTCAGGTCCTTTATTTTCAAATCTAGGACTTTTTCCTACTTCATATTCTCTGTCAAAGCCAGAGAGACTTCAAAACAGAATATTAGGACTAGAAGAGATAATCAAAACTAGACAGGACCTCAGTCTAGTCTAACTCCTTCATATTTACAATGTGGACACTGAGACTCAGAGAAAAGAGATGAGTTTCCCAAAATAAGTACCAAAATCTTAGCTCACAATTGTATCTTCTCATCATCAAACAACTTCGATCAATGGAAACCTGAGGTGCCTCAATGGCAATTAGGTTGTGAGGTAATTGGAAAACTGTATTTAGAGACAGGAAGACTAAAATTTGATCCCTGCCTCAGACATTTGATGAGCTAGATGACATTTGCCCAGTTATATAGATGAATGTCCTCATCTGTCAAAGGGGGATAAAAATAGCACCTACTTTTTCAGGAGTTTTGTGAAGCTCAAATGAGATGTAAGCTCAAATATATGTAACTTGTTTTGCAAACTTTAAAGCTTATATAAATTATCATTATTATTATTAATTATTGTCAAGCATTATCAGACATCTTGGAGAGATGAAAGATACCTGTTGTCTTGAAAAGATTGCTAGACCTGGGGACAGAAAATTGGGATCTAAATGCTGATTTACCATTTGCTAGCTCTGAGAGCCTGGATAACTCATTTCAACTTTCTGAGACTCAGTTTACTCATCTGTTCAATAAAGATTCCATTACTTGCTCTGCCTAGCTATGAGGAAAGCCTTTTCCCAAACCTGAAAATGCTACATAAATGTAATTTTTTTTTATTATCACACAAGCCAGCAAAAGTATAACAACAAATTAAAACCTCGGCTGACAAGGCTGATTTTGACTGACACCTCAAACAACCAGGAACAAGAGTGGGAAGACAAGAGAGAACATTCTCCTCTAAGTACATTTTATGGGCCCTGTAACTATTTGTGGAATCTCATTAAAGTATAGCTCCTGCATATAGGACTGAAACAATAAACCATGCTATGAAATGTTGGCTTAAACTACATCAATAATTCTTAAAGTCTGGTTCTTAAAACTGTGGACCCCCTAAGGGACTATTTCAGGAAGTTTTTGAAGTCAAATCGATTTTTATCATCATACTAAGATGCTTGAATTTCTAATATGATAAATGTTAATAGATGTAACTCACATAAACAAAAACACTTTTGGGTCCTCCATGATTTTTTAAGAGTCTAAAAGCATCCTGAAACCAAAAAGTTTGAGAACCTTCAAGTCCCTTATATATTTTAGAACTGAAAAAAAAACCCTGATTCAGGACCCACTTCAACCATTTACTAGCTATTTTATCTCTCAGAGCCTCAGTTTCCTCTGTATTTAAAATTAGGAAATTAGGCTAGAAAATCTTTTTTATTGTAATATTCAGTAACTTTTATGTCTTGATTCATTATGCCCTGGATTGGATTACAATGGCTATTCAAACCAATCTACATATATTCCTTAACCCTACAAAATCATGCAGTGGTTGAATAGCCTTGAAGGATACAGGAGAAATCTACACTTTAATCTCCACCCTTTAAAAATCTCAGTTTTCTCATCTGTCAAATAAGGATAAAAATGGTAACAATTTTATGGAAGTGTTGTGAGGATGAAATGAGATTATATATGTTGGAGAAAGAAGGTCTACACTCAGGAAATAACAGCAAAATCTAGCATCATTAAGTGCCAAATGATGTGGAATGGAGTGTATATACATATGTCTGTGTTTCTAGGTATATGTGTGTGCATACATGTGTGTTTTTTACTATATATGCATGCATGTACATATGCTTCCATGTATATGTGAATGTATATGTATATATGTGTGTGCATATACACACAATGAATACATGCAAATAAAAATGATGACTTACATGATTTCAAACAGCCATGGAAAAATTTGTATGAATCGATGCACAGTGAAATACATAGAATTGAAAGATCAATCCATATAAGACATCAATATAATAAAAATGAACAATTTTAGAGTTGAATAAACTGATGAAGAAAAATGAGCAGTATCAGAAGGACAATTTATGATGTTAACAACATATAACACCTTTAAAACACCTTTAAAAATTTTAAGAATGTCCCATCCATGATTTCAGAAGACAAAAATGAATTGTGCTATCCACCTCCTAATAAAGCAGATTCAAGGCATAGAATGAGAAAACTAAAGAGAGATTTAGTTTTGCTCGACTATGTATATTTGCTAGAAGGAATTTTCTTTCTATAATTGGATGGGGGGAAACTAGATTTCGGTTAACTAGAATAATTAAATTTTCATTTAAAAATCTATACAAGATAATTGAAGGTAATGAGAGGAGGACAGAAAGGGAGGCAATAAGTGCTGGGTCTTTAGCTGAACCTTGAAGGCTTAAGAGACACAAGTGAGAAAGGAGTCCATTCTAGATATAGGGGCTAGTCAATGGGATAAGAGATGAAATGTTCATGTGTGAATTACAACAAGGAAGCCACTCTGACTGGTACTGTACATGAAGAAGAGAAATGTCTACTGAGGATGGAAAGGGAAAATAGAGTAGGTTATAAAGAACTTTAAATATTACAAAGTGAAATTGTGCAGCCAATAACTATGATCAAATAGTGAAGTCACATGATCAGACATATATCTTAGAGTCAGTTAGAACCTAAATTCAAATGACAATATAAGCATGTGGTTTGAGGACAGATTGAATCATTAAACCAAGTTCCTTAAGGCAAGGGTTGTATTTTACCTTTCTTTGTATATACCATGCTTAGCACAAAGCTCCATGCCTGGGGCATAGGAATCTCTTCATAAATGCTGATTGATTGACTGACTGAAAGTAATTAATGGATCAATATCAACTTGGAGGAAGGTCTCTAAGGAACCTGACTTTGATTCTTTCTGTCCAATATTTTATCCGTGATTCAGGTGAAGGGCAGAGATGTAACAATCAAACTGTTTATTCCCAAAGCTGGGGCTGGGAATGGGAAAACCTAAAACAAAAGATAGCCTAATTAAAGAAAATCATAACAGTCTAGAATGATGGGCTGAATCTAAGAAAATACAGTTCAAAAGAAACAAATATAAAGGATGACTCTCAGGTTTAAAAAGTCAATTGCTTGGTGCCACTACTGGATCTGGATCCCAAAGAGATCATAAAAAAGGAGAAAGGACCCTCATACGCAAAAATGTTTATGTAGTGGTAAGGAACTGGGAATGGAGTGGATGTCCATCAGTTGGAGAATGGCTAAATAAGTTATAAAAGTATAAGAAATGATGAACAGACTGATTTCAGAAAAGCCTGGAAAAACTTACATCAACTGATGCTGAGTGAAGTGAACCAAGATAATATTGTACACAACAAAAACAAGATTATGTGATGATCAACAGTGATGGACTTGGGTCTTTTCAACAATGAGGTAATTCAAGGGAATTTCAATAGATGTGATGGAAAGTACCATCAGCAAACAGAGGAGAGACATCCTTGGATAGTGAATATGAATCAAAGAATAATATTTTCACCTTACTTGTTGTTTGTTTGTTTCTTCCTTTCTTGTGTTTTTTTTTTCCCTTTTGGTCTGATTTTTCTTGTACAACATGACAAATATGGAAATATGTTTAAAAGGATTACTGATATTTGATCTATATCAGATTACTTGCTTTCTTGGAGAGGAGGTAGGTAAGATAGGGAGAGAGAAAACATAGAGTTTTACAAAAATGAGTATTAAAACCTATCTTTATGTTTATTTGGAAAATAAAATACTATGGAAATTTTTTAAAAAGTCAACTGCTTGAATAGATAATGAGTAATATTAAAAGGGCTTGGGGAGTTGAGTCATCTGCAGTCTCTTTATGAATCAGGGAGACAAAAAGGTAATATAAACTTAGGCTACAGGAGGAGGAAAGATCAAGAGAGGTGACTGATGGTCCTATAAGACTTTGCACTAGTTAGACTGACTCTATGTGAAATACTGATTTCATTTTTGAACACAAAAATTTAGTAAGAACACTGACCAGCTGCAGAATATCCAAGGAAATCTACAAGAATGATCAAGGTTCTAGAGAATTTGCCATATAAGGACTGGATGAAGGAACTGGAAATGGCTCACCTGAATAGAGAAAATTTAACAGGAAGTGCTATCTCACATAGAAGTGATTACATTTGAACAAGTTTTGGTTTAGGAATAATGGGGATGGGGGGGCGGAGCCAAGATGGTGGAGTGAAAACGTGACTCTGCCTCTCCTTCGATCTTCTCTCAAATCAACAATAAAATAAGACTCTGAACTGATCTTCAAGTCAACAAATTCAGAAATACTTGGATACTGCTTGCTGATATCTCTGAAGAACTTCACATCAGGTTTGTCTAACTCGGACAGAGGGATAAAGAGTGGTGTAGGCCGGAAGTGAGGGTGGGACTCTGCTCAGCTCATTGTGGCAAAAACTCCGAACTCCAAACTCCAAACACCTGGAGTTTATCTGAGGTACTGGGGACACTCTGCCCGGATTGGGGGCAGGTGTTCTGGCAGACTTGCCTTGTTTAAGGAGTAATTCAGACTTAGTCCTAGCCCCCACCGGCCCAGCACCTTAAGTTAATTCACCGAAGTGCCCCAGGGCAAACAGCTTTAGCCTCAGTTTTTCCAAACCGTAAAGAGATATACACGCTGTCTAAAAAAAAAATGAAGAAGCAAAAGAGAGCTCTCACCATAGACAGCTTTTATTGAGACAGAGAAGGGCTGACCCCAGATCCTGAGGTTCCTTTAGACAAAACTTCAGAGGATGTTATTAAGGACCATCACTGGTCCCCTTTTAAAAGGGCCTTTCTGGAAGATTGCATACAGAATCTCAAAAGAGATCTGGAGGATAAATGGGAAAATAAACTGAAGTCAGTGCAAGAAGCCCTCCAAAAGAGATATGATAAAGACACCAATTTATTGAAAAATAAAATTAGTGAAGTGGAAAAAGAGTGCAATGAACAAATTGGCCAGTTACAAAAGGAGCTTAAAAAGGTAACTGAAGAAAACAACACTTTAAAAATAAGAATTGAACAAATCCAAGTGAATGACTCAATAAGACTTCAAGAATCAGTCAAACAAAAACAAAAAAATGAAAAATTAGAAGAAAATATGAAATATCTCCTAGGAAAAACAAATGACTTGGAAAATAGATCTAGGAGAGACAATCTAAGGATTATTGGGCTTCCTGAAAGTCATGATGAAAAAAAGAATCTAAACACTATCTTTCAGGAAATCCTGAAAGAAAACTGCCCTGAGATTGTAGAATCAGAAGGCAAAATGACTATTGAAAGAATTCACCAATCACCTCCTGAAAGAGGCCCCAAAATTAAAACCCCAAGGAATATCGTGGCTAAATTTCAGGACTATAGCACCAAGGAAAAGATTCTGCTAGCAGCTAGAAAGAAACAATTCAAATACAGAGGATCAATAATTAGAATCACACACAATCTGTCAGCCTCCACATTGAAGGATCGAAGGGCCTGGAACCAGATATTCCGAAGGGCAAAGGAACTTAGATTACAGCCAAGAATAACCTATCCAGCTAGAATGAGCATTATCCTTCAGGGAAGAAGATGGTCATTCAATGATATAGGTGAATTTCACCTATTTCTAATGAAAAGACCAGATCTGAACAAAAAATTCGACATCCAAACACAGAACTCAAGAGATGCATAAAAAGGTAAAAAGGAAAGTACTCTTGAGAACTTTATTTTTACTAGGGGGATACTTAAAGTTTGGGGGTATAATTAACTAGATATTACTTTGATAATATGAAAAAGAGAACTAGAGGGGGAAAGGTTGTCATATTGGGGAAAAGAGGGAAAAAGTGGTAAAATAAGATCTAAAAAAAAAGGAGGTAAAAACAAGGTAAAATCTCTTGAGGAGGCAAAGAAAACCTAATATAATTGAGAGAAAGAGGGGAGGGAGATGAGCATTGTGTAAATCTTACTCTCATCAGGTTGGGCTCTAAAAGTGTATATCAGACACTTGATTTCACATAGAAACTTGTCTGTTGCTAGAGGGAAGTGGGAGGGAAAGGAGGAAAAGAAAGGGATAAACTAATAGAAGGGAAAATAGAAGAATCAGGGGAAAGGAGTAAAAACAGAGGGAGGGGACCTAAAGGGTGGAGTATTGTTTGGGGGAGGGGGTCATCAAAAGCAAAGTACTGAGGAGGGGGGAAGGGAGAAAGGGGAAAGGAAAGGGGAAAACATAACTCGGGTAAATATGATGGCAGGAAATAAAGAATTAGTTATTCTAACTGTGAATGTGAATGGGATGAACTCTCCCATAAAGCAGAAGCGGATATCAGACTGGATTAAAAACCAGAATCCCACAATATGTTGTCTACAAGAAACACATTTAAAACATAGTGACACATATAGGATGAAGGTAAAAGGCTGGAGCAGAAAATATTATGCTTCAGGTGAACACGAAAAAGCAGGGGTAGCAATCCTTATCTCGGATCAAGTAAAAGCCAAGATAGATCTAATCAAAAGAGATAAGGAAGGAAACTATATTTTATTAAAGGGTACCATAGATAATGTAGCACTATCAATACTAAATATGTACGCACCAAGTGCAATAGCATCCAAATTCCGAGGGGAGAAATTAAGAGAGATGCAAGAAGAAATAGACAGCCAAACTATACTAGTGGGGGATCTCAACCTTGCTCTCTCATAATTAGATAAATCAAACCACAAAATAAACAAGAAAGAAACTAGGGAGATAAACCAATTGTTAGAAAAGTTAGGTATGATAGATCTATGGAGAAAGTTGAATGGAGACAGTAGGGAGTTTACTTTTTTCTCAGCAATCCATGGAACCTATACAAAAATTGACCATGTATGTGTTAGGGCATAAAAACCTCAAAATCAAATGCAGAAAGGCAGAAATAGTAAATGCATCTTTTTCAGATCATGATGCAATAAAAATCACATGCAATATAAGGCCAGGAGAAAATAAACCAAAAGTTAATTGGAAATTAAATAATCTAATCCTGAAGAATGAATGGGTGAAAGAGCAAATCATAGACACAATCAATAATTTCATCCAGGAGAATGACAATAAGGAGACAACATACCAAAATTTGTGGGATATGGCCAAAGAGGTTATAAGGGGCAATTTTATATCTCTAGATGCTTACTTGCATAAAATAGAGAAAGAAAAGATCAACGAATTGGGCTTATTATTAAAAAAACTAGAAAAAGAACAAATTAAAAACCCTCAATTAAATACCAAATTGGAAACTGTAAAAATAAAAGGAGAAATTAATAAAATTGAAAATAAAACTATTGAATTAATAAATAAAACTAAGAGTTGGTTCAATGAAAAAACCAACAAAATAGATAAGCCTTTAGTTAATTTGATAGGAAAAAGGAAACAGAAAAATCAAATTGTTAGTCTCAAGAATGATAAGGAAGAACTTTCCTCCAATGAAGAGGAAATTAGAGCAATAATTAGGAGTTACTTTGCCCAACTTTATGCCAGTAAGGTTGATAATCTAAATGAAATGGAGGAATATCTACAAAAATATAGATTGCCCAGGTTAACAGAAGAGGATATAAATTGTTTAAATAGCCCCATATTAGAAAAAGAAATAGAACAAGCTATTAACCAATTCCCTAAGAAAAAATCTCCAGGACCAGATGGATTTACATGTGAATTCTACCAAATATTCAAAGAACAATTAATTCCAATACTATACAAACTATTTGAGAAAATAAGGACAGAAGGTATACTGACAAATTCCTTCTATGAGACCGATATGGTGCTGATAGCTAAACCAGGTAGGGTGAAAACAGAGAAAAAAAACTATAGACCCATTTCCCTAATGAATATTGATGCAAAAATTTTAAATAAAATATTAGCAATGAGATTACAGAAAGTCATCCTCAGGATAGTACATTATGACCAAGTAGGATTTATACCAGGGATGCAGGGCTGTTTCAATATTAGGAAAACTATCAGCATAATTAATTATATTAATAACCAAACTAACAAAAACCATATGATTATCTCAATAGATACAGAAAAAGCATTTGATAAAATCCAACACCCTTTCCTATTAAAAACACTAGAGAGTATAGGAATAAATGGGCTTTTCCTTAAAATGATCAGTAGCATCTATTTAAAACCATCAGCAAGCATCATATGTAATGGAGACAAACTAAAACCATTCCCAATAAGATCAGGAGTGAAACAAGGTTGCCCACTGTCACCATTACTATTTAATATTGTATTAGAAATGTTAGCTTTAGCAATAAGAGAAGAAAAAGAGATAAAAGGAGTCAGAGTAGGTAATGAAGAAACCAAATTATCACTCTTTGCAGATGACATGATGGTATACTTAGAGAACTCTAGAGACTCAATTAAAAAAACTACTAGAAACAATTCACAACTTTAGCAAAGTTGCAGGATTCAAAATTAGTCCACATAAATCATCAGCATTTTTATATATTACCAACAAAGTTCAGCAGCAAGAGATACAAAAAGAAATTCCATTTCAAATAACAGATGATAGGATAAAATATTTGGGAATCTATCTGCCAAGGAAAAGTCAGAAACTATACGAACTAAACTACAAAGCACTTTCCACACAAATAAAATCAGACCTAATCAATTGGAAAAACATTAAGTGCTCATGGGTAGGCAGAGCGAACATAATAAAAATGGCAATACTACCCAAACTAATCTACTTATTTAGTGCCATACCAATCAAACTCCCAAGAAATTATTTTACAGATCTAGAAAAAATAGTAGCAAAGTTCATTTGGAAGAACAAAAGATCAAGGATTTCAAGGGGATTAATGAAAAAAAAAGGCAGATGAAGATGGCCTTGCTGTACCAGATCTAAAACTATATTATAAAGCAGTGGTCATCAAAACTGTTTTGTATTGGCTAAGGAATAGAACAGTCGATCAGCGGTACAGGATAGGTTATCAGGACAATCTAGGAAATAACCTTAACAATTTAGTGTTTGACAAACCCAAAGACCCCAGCTTTTGGGATAAGTACTCACTATTCGGCAAAAACTGTTGGGAAAATTGGAAACTAGTGTGGAAGAAATTAGGGCTTGACCCATACCTAACACCACATACCAAGATCTAAATGGGTTCATGATCTATATATAAAGAGTGATTTTGTAAACAAGTTAGAGGAATGTAATATAGTTTACCTCTCAGACCTGTGGAGATGGAATAAATTTATGTCCAAAGAAGATCTGGAACTCCTAATTGATCACCAGATGGATAATTTTGATTATATTAAGGTAAAAAGTTTCTGTACAAATAAAACTAATGCAGACAAGATTAGGAGGGAAGCATCAAATTGGGAAATCATTTTTACATTTAATGGTTCTGATAAAGGCCTCATTTCTAAAATATATAGAGAATTCTCTCATATATATAAGAATTCAAGCCACTCTTCAATAGATAAGTGGTCAAGGGATATGAACAGACAATTTTCAGATGACGAAATTAAAACCATCTCTAGTCATATGAAAAGTTGCTCCAAATTACTATTGATCAGAGAAATGAAAATTAGGACAACTCTGAGGTACCACTACACACCTGTCAGATTGGCTAAAATGACAGGAAAAGATAAAGATGAATGTTGGAGGGGATGTGGGAAAACTGGGACACTAATACATTGTTGGTGGAACTGTGAGTGAAACAAGCATAACCAGGAGATCATTATACACAGCAACAATAATATTACATGATGATCAATTCTGATGGACATGGCTCTCCGCAACAAAGAATTATCTCAAACCAGTTCCAATTGTTCACTGAAGAAAACCATATACACCCA
>JAJPUD010000576.1:507823-602109 GCA_023553655.1 Myrmecobius fasciatus
CTCTTTGTCTGTCTTCTGCTATTTCTGTCTCTCTGTCTTCTCTCTCTTTTTCTCTCTGCTTTCTACAGCTCTGTCTATCTGTTGATCCATCTCTCTCTTCCTTTCTCTGTCTCCTCTCTTCTCTTCTATCTCCCCTTTCTCTGCTCTCTGTGTCTCTCTGTGTGTCTTTGTCTCTCTGTGTGTCTCTGTCTTTGTGTCTCTGCTCTCTCTGTCTCTGTCTCTCTCTCTGTGTCTATTTCTCTGTCTCTCTGTCTCTGGGTTTTTTCTCTGTCTCTTCCTCTCTCTGTCTTTTTTTCTGTCTATCCGTCTGTCTCTGTCTCTGTCTCTGTCTCTGTCTCTGTCTCTCTTCCTTTCTGTCTCTCTCTGTCAGTATTTTCTTCTCTTCTGTTCTGTCTCCCCTTTCTCTTCTCTCTGTCTCTCTGTATGCGTTTGTATGTGTGCATCTGTATGTCTTTGTCTCTGTGTCTCTGTTCTCTGTGTGTATGTCTCTATTCTCTGTGTGTATGTCTCTGTCTTTCTGTTTCTCTGTATCTGTCTCCCTCTGTCATCCTGTCATTCTGTCTCTGTCTCTGTGTCCCTGTCTCTGTGTCTCCCTCCCTCCCCTCCCTTCCCTTCTTCTCCCCCTCTCTCCACCTCTCTCTCCCCTTCCCTCCTTCCTCCCCCCCCTCTGTCTCTCCTCTGTCTCTCTCTTTCTCAGTTAATCAGAAATAGACCAATATTTGGACACAAAGAGATATTTCATGGACATTCTGTAGCAAGGAGATGTTTCCAACTAGGCTACCTACCACATGTGAAATGGATAGTGTCTTATATAAGCAGGATATAAACCAATCACAGGGAACACAGAAGCAATTATCCAAAGAACTCAAGCTGAAGACAATGTTTGCTTCCAGGCTGCATGGGGAGTACAGGCCAGAGGGTTTCTACAAAATTATCAGGATAATTGCATCTCTTCTCCTTTTCAATAATAGGTTAAATGGTATAGTGTAAAGTGTCCTGGCTGAGGAGTTTAAACACTTCTCCACTGGTTCCTACACATGTGACTTCAGGCCATTCCTTTAACCATCCTGGACTCAAACATCCGCAAGTAGAATATGAGGCATTTGAAAAGATGGTCTTGAATCCTTTCCAACTCAACATCCATGATCTTAATAAGAGCCTATATTTTTAGAGAGTCTTAATACTTACAAAGTAATTTCTTCACAACAATCCTTTAGGGTAGATGGTATAATAATTATTATGCCCACTTTACATATGAACAAACTGGAGCTTACAGAGGAAATCTATGGTTTGAACCCAGATCATGCAACAGTAAAAAGAGCACAGATTCTAGAGTCAGCTGCAGGTCAGATCCTACTTCTGAAACAACCTATGGAACTTTGTACAAGTCACACGGGCCTCATGCTTCTTATTTTTTTAAATGAATGGAATTAGACTAAATGGTTTTGAGTGCCTTTCTGGTTCTACACCAAATCATAAATCACTATAATTTTCTTCCTCCTCCTCCTCTTCTCCTTTTCCTCCTCCTTCTCCTTTTCCTTCTCCTCTTTCTTCTCTCCTCCTCCTCCTCCTTGTCCTCCTCCTCTTCTTCTTCTCTTCCTCCTCCTCCTCCTCATCATCCTCATTATCACCCTATTTCCCATTTATAATGCTTTCAGGTAAATATTTTATGTTATCTGACCTCTATGATCTTATGAAGGAGGTAGAAAAGGAATTATTGTTCCCATTTTACAGATGAAGAATCAAAGAGCAAATTGACTTCTAAAAGGGTACGTGACTCATAAGCATGAAGTTGGGACTATAATATAATAATAGCAAACATATATTAAGCCACTTGCCGTATGCAAAGCATGGTACATAGACTAAAAGGAGATATGCACTTTAAATAAATCACAGTCCTTGCTTACATGGAAAGTTGGAGTATAGAGAGGTCTCCTTATTCAAATATTCTTATAAAGTTCACTGCTATTTCCAGGAGATGAATTGTATGTCTGCCACTATGCTATGATATTTTTTTGAAGACAAGGACTGTGTCTACTGTAGCCTCCTACTGGATAGCAAATCCCTTGTGTATTTTTTTAAATCTTTTTTTAATTAAAAAAATATTTGTATGATTACAAAGTGCCTAAGCAGGGCTTCACAAATTATAGATGCTTAATAAACGTATGCTGAATTGATTAGCTCCTAAACGTCTTTGTATACAGCAGACCTTTAATAAATGTTTATTGAATTGAAATGGCATAGTAGAATGAAATCATCTAGCCTCATTTACCAAAGAGTTATGTGATTTGGGGCAAGTTATTTAATTTCTCTATGCCTCAGTTTCTTCATCTATAAAGTGAGGGGTTTGAACTTGATGACAATTGAAAGTCTCTTCTAAATCAATAATCCTATGCTTTACCTGCACAAAAACTTACGTGTAGGAGTAATGCAAATAGATACTTGATTGACTGATGACTGAACCAATATTATACATAACTTCACCTTGAATTGACAGTCATATATCAGTAATAAAACAATAAGAAGTACTATAGAATAATAGTTATTTAATAACATCAGTATCTTCCTGGTGATGCTATATAGTCTTTGAAACCTGAAGCACTAAGATGCTAGAAGAATTTAAATAAAAATAAATAAATAAAAAGCAATCCAAATTGGCAAGCATAATTAGGCTATAGTATTCTACTACATTAATTCTATCTAATGTTTGACAATGACCTCAATCAATCAATAAGCATTATACTTTGTGCCAAGCCCTCTGTTACATGCTGAGGACATGAAGACAGAAATGAAAGTCTTTGCCTCTTAAAAATTTACTGGGGAATCATTACAATGCCCATTTACTGATGGGGAAACTGAGGCTCAAAGATATGGAGTGAGTAGCCCACAGTTATATACCCAGTAAGAGTCATAGACTAGATCAGACTGAGCTCTTCTAGTTCTTCAGTGTTCTTTCCATTATGCCATTATGAAACTTAATCAGGACTTGTAGGAGTAGTGGATATAAATAACTAGAAAAAGAGAGAAAGTTTTGAAATGAAAATGACCACAGATGGGTAAACTAAATGCTACATCGGTGCCTCCAAGAAAATAATAGCTAATATTTATATAACACTTTATAGTTTGCAAAGCTCTTTACATACTATATCATTTCATCTTCACAAAAACCTTGTGAGATAGTTTATGGATGAGGAAAACCCATTTTAGAGATGAGGAAATTGAAACTAGTGATTTTCCAATTCCACATAGTTGGTGACAGAGGTAGAATTCAAATTTGGGTTTTTATGACTTCAAGTCCAATGCTCTATTCACTAAATTACCTATGACCAATGGAAGATTTCCATTTTGGCACAGCCAACCTAAGACTCTGTCTCCTGGATTCTTTCTAACCCAATTCAATATTAACAAACCTTTGATTTTCTACTTCATAAGCATAATTGGCACTGATCTAAAAACATGTCATTAATTATGCCCTTGGTCACAACAAATTGTAAGATTCTGGAGGGCAAGCTTTATGCTTTGGATCATAGAATATTAGAAGTAAAGGATACTTCTACTTACTTCTATTTTTTTCTTCCAAAGAACTTAGCCCATGGCTAGATATTCAGCAAATGCTCCATGAATCCTGGTTGAGGGAATGATTACCAAGAATACAAATTAAATCCAGACCTCTAAGTTGCCAATGTACACACTGATCTCCATAAAAACTAGATGGGACTATAGACTATAGAATGTTAGAGTTGGGTAGATTGGGGAAGGGTCTTTTTAGAAAGACCACATCTTTTCTCGCTCACTTCTTTCACAAGAAAATCAAGACCCAGGTAGATAAAATGACTGTCCAAGGTACCACATCAAGAAAAGACTAGAAATCAGTTCTTTTGGATGCTAGTTTAGCCTTTTTTCTATTATACCCTCTAATAAATCAAAGACATGGCAAATCAGACTTATTACCAGAAATACTCAGATAGCAATAATAATAGCTTATACTCCTAAAGAGATTTAAGTTTTGCAAATACCTTTCTCATCAATAACCCAGTAAGGGAGATAGCCAAGAATCCTTATCCTTCTTTTTAGGTCTACAGAAATGAAATTATTTGTTTTTTTTATCATATAGTTAGTATGAAATAAGTCTGAGCCTAAGTTTTTATGCTAGTCATATATTTTGTCTACTATAATCAGATACACATACCTAAAGGTAGACCAACAAAAATCTCATTTGATCCTCACAATGATTCTGAGAGATAAGGTGCTATTTTACAGATGAAAAAACTGAGGCAAATAGAGAAAAAAGCAACACTTAGTTATTTCATCTGTTCTTCAGAAATACCAGCTGGTAACAGTGTCTGGGCAAAGAAAGAGGCCCCAGTTCATCTAAAAAGGAAAGATGACACATTGCAAAAAAAAATGTACTCAGTCATAAGACCTCAGTGTAATTGCAGTTAGGACACTTCTTAATTAGCTGTCCTCAATGAACTTCAGTTTTCTCAGTTGTAAAATGAGGGAAAATAATCTCTACTTACTTAAGAACCAAGTAAGATAACAGATAAAAGAATACTTGGTCCATATAGAAGTTTTTGTTGTCACAAATTGAACATTGAATGAATACGGGAAATGGATCAAAATCAAGGAAACCTAAGAGATAGATTGATGAGTAAATGATTCTCATTTACTTATTGAGGCTAGTTCTGCACTTGAACAACTAAGTAGAGAACAGAATCATTTTCCTGATAATTTGATTACATTCTACTTTCCAATGAGGAAATTCAATTACTCTCCAGAATTTTCTATGGCCTCCAGAGGATATTTTTTCACTCCCACTCATTTCAATGGGAATGGTCTTAGAAGAGAATTCTCTTGGGTCTTTGAGGCTAGAGGAAAATCCTTGAACTTTTATGAAAGAATGAAAAGTGTACTGAATTTAAAGTTAGAGTCCCAGATTTAAATCCCAGGTCTGCCACTTATTAGCTCTGTGATCTTAGAAAAGTCCCTTAATTTCTCTGGAATTAAGTTGCCTCATTTGTAAAAAGGATAATTTCAAAGACCTCTGTCAGAATTCAACCCTATAATCTTGGGGAGAGGGGAAGGGAGAATGAAAAAGATGGTCATCTAGACTGTCTTTTCCCCCCCAAAGTACCAAATTCATTTCTCTTAACTTCCTATTATGACTTGAATGATGTGCAAGTTTTGAGTTAGATTTAAATAGAAACATAGGCTAAATATATAGCATTTCAATATGGTGGAACAGAATAGGATAACTAGGACCCAGGGGATAAATGGTGATTATTATCATTCAACAAGAAAATCAAAACAATATTATTGTAATACAACAATTTGGCAAAGATGATGAGTCATAATCACTGTTGAAAACAAGTGAACTTGCCTCCTATACTGGTGGAGCTGGGGATTGGTTCAACAATTCTGGAAAGCAATTTAGAAATATGCTAACTCTTTTACTAATGTTTCTGAGTCTCTTGACTCAGAGGTCCTAAGAAGGATATCATGTACTCCTAGAAGGACAAAGACAAACCAAAAAGTCCCTAAATATAATGAAATACTTAGAGCAACATGTATCAATCCATATATATATATATTCATAATTAATAAAGTTCTTTCTTATCCATTATCTCATTTGAGATGGTTTATGGCACAGAGGATTGGACTTGAACTTTAAAAGAGTGCTTGAATTGGGATCAAGAAGAACTGAGTTTGAATCCTGCCATAAACTCTTAAGCTCTGTGACCTGTACAAATTATATAAATTCTTTGTGCCTCATTTTCCTCATCTGTAAAATGGGAATAATGTGGGACTAAGAATAGAATCTGCCACTCTCACCCTCCAAGTTAGGAGGATCAAATACAAAAACATATCAAATGCCTTACAAATCTAAAAGTATTAGTTATTATTATTAATTATTTCACCTCTGACACTTAGGTGCAAGTATGAGCAGGTCACTTGACCCACTGTGGCCTTCATTCTTCATCCATCAAATGGAGATAACAATGCTGTTGTTGACATCACACAGTGATGTCTTGACTTGCACATGAATTGATTTAAGTGAAGCAGAGTTGCATAGACTTCAGCTCTTTTTTTCCAAAGTCATCCAAGTTCATTTGGGAAAAGGCTAGATGTAGTGGAGGATGTTGGTATGTTCAGTGTCTGACCAAGCTCTAAGTACTCCACAGTACCAGCTTCTGACATCGTCATGGGCATTGGAACAAAATATTCTCACCCACCCATTCCACCAAGGAAAGTCTTCACATGCTTGGGGTAGATACCCCACTAACTCACTGGCTATGAGATCCATCTATTACTCTTAATCTGGTTGAGCCTTTCTGCTGAGAAAGTTTATAGGGATATGACTGTGTATGCTTCAGTTTCTTAGAGCCACAGGTGAGAGTTAAATGAATCAGGTGGACACCAAAGGTGGATGAACAGCCCTGAAAAGGGCCCATACCAGTTCTCCCTGAGCACTCAATAAATCCAGGATGGAGCAATAATACCTGAGGGGTATTGAGAGACTCAAGCAAAAAAAATCTACATAAGGCAAACTATAAAGGAATATATGAGTATCAGTCATTATTATTATTATTTATTGTCTCAATTCTGTGAAGGAACCAAGTCTGGTGTCATCATCTCATCAGACAGATAAGAGACTTTGAGAGATCTAGTGATATCTTCCAATTCACACAGCTAGTAGGCACAGTGACCTAACCAGCAGGCAAGTTTCTTCATGCAATTTCCACTTTCAAGATAGATGCAAATCCATGTCTGAGGCTGACCCAGAAAGACATGAAAATGGATGGGAATTTGGGCTATTTGTTCTGTTATTCTGCTTGATAGCAAATGTGTCACCAAAACAATTAATTATTTATCCACTTTTTTGGGGACAGAGAAGAAAAGGAATAGAAAGAATCTGGATGAAAAGTGTGGGTCTTTCTTGGTAACTAATTACAAAGTGGCATAGAATTGTCAACTATTTTATTTATACATACATATATATACACATACATGCATATATATGTAATTATTATTCCATATTACTTTTGACCTTGAATTTCCAATTTTACCCACCAATGGAATTAAATGTTGTATTTGAGCACTTATCTTCATTTAAATTCAGTCCATAATATTTATATCATCCATCAGAAGATCTGGTCTAATTACAGATTTTTCATTTACTTCTTGTATGACCTTGAGGGAGTTATTTAATCTAGATTTCAGGTTTTCCATCTTTAAAGTGAGGTAGATGAAGTAATTTCATAAACTGTGGGTCCCGATCCCATGTGGGGGTCACATAACTGAATGTGGGAAGGGGTCATGGAATTAAAATTTATTATCAGTAAATGTTTAATTTTGTATACCTGTTTTATATGAGGTCATGTAAAAATTTCTTGGGCAAAAAGGAGCCAGAATAGAAAAAGTTTAAGAAGCCCTGCTCTAGCTGACCCAAGATTCCTCCCAGCTATGACATCATCTGTCTTTATTGTTGCTGTTTTGCTAATATTATATGTTGGAATAACTGCATTCAATTGGCAAAGGATGATAGTGTATACAGAACTGACCTCAGAATCAGGAAAACCTGGATTAAAGTCCTGGTCCTGACACAAAATGACCAAGTATCGCCTTGAACAAGTCATGTAACTTCTCAGAACCCCACCTTTCCTCCTAAACTCCACATCACTCTCTTAACACTATAAGCTATAAGGACAGAAGGAATACTCTATCTCTCTGTCTCTGTATCTATGTCTGCGTCTGTGTCTCTGTCTGGCGTCTATCTCTGTCTCTCTGTTTCTGTCTCTGTCTCTGTCTCTGTTTCCACATTTATATATATATATGTATATACATGTACATACATATATATAAAATAAGTTTGTATGTGTATGTATACAACAGACCTGTGATTCCATTATATATTTATGTATATATATATATATATTTATGTATATATGTATGCATATACACAGACATGTGTGCATATATATATGTACATGTATACACATTTATAACTATAGATCCTTTTGACTACAACATTTTTTGCTTTTTGTGGCACTGACAGTCTATATTTCATGTTTCAAAATCTCTCCCATATCTAATATTCCATGTTATGTTATTCCTTCTCTCTTAGGGACTTTTAACTTGGGGTTTACAAACTTTTTAAAAGAATATTTTTACATCTGTATTTCTATCTATGTGGTTTCTCTTGTAATCCTATGAATTGATTTTGTATGTTTAAAAACATGATTCTGAGGAGGGGTCCATAAGTTTTACCAGACTGACAAAGAAGTCTATTACCTTTAAGAAGTCATACTTCCATTTGTTCCATTAGTCCTAATATTCACTTACATATTTAGAACTGATATTATGTGTTCTAAGTCTCTTCTAGCCCTAATATGATATGTGTCCCCTCCCCACTTCCCTCACTCCTAACACCCAGTTTATGATCAATGTAACTTTGTCATATAAATGTAAATATATCATCCTAAGATCTTGCTAATGCGAGATTGCTAATTTCTCTTTTGGAGAGGAGTCAATTGCAGAATTAGGACCAATATGGACTTACAATAATTATTTTTCCTTTGAACCACACACTAAATTTGAATATTTCCATTAGCTCTACCAACGTGACACAAAATTACAATTGAGCATAAATATAGCCTAGAAAAACCTTCCTTTCAGAACAAGACAAATATGTTTCTCTGTAAGACTCCATCCACCCCCTAGAGCAGAAAGCATAAGACAGTTTTCAAAGATTTGATTTTTTTAAAGAGAATTAACAGCTCAATATGTTACAAGTACATTTACTTTTTAATTTCATCTCAAGGAGGAGTGGAATATATGAATTATATTATAGTTTTTTCTTCCCCCAACTGATACTTGAATAGAATTAAAACTCTCACCTTCTCCTTCTCCCTTTCACTCTCCTTTTCTCTGTCTCTCTCTCCCTCCTTCCCCCACTTCTTCCCTCCTTCCCTTCCTCTCTCTCTCTTTTTCTTTTTCTCTCTCTCTTTCTATCTCTCTCTTTCCTTTTATAATATTATATATAATAAAAATATAACATACATAAATGCATATTGTATCTGTAAATAGGCAACTAGATAGATAGATTGTGTAGTGGGTAGGTTGGAAGGTAGAGAAGCAGAATGGGAAAGTAGAAAAGCTGCTGGATTTTAAGTCAGGAGAATCTGAGGTCTATAATACATATCAATAGATACTGGGATATCTCAAATGTCTTAATATTGTTTTAAACCATTAAAATTTAAAATAGCACTACATCTTTTGGGACAGTACTGCATCTATGCATGTACATATATGTATGTAAATGCATATAAATATTTCTAAAATCCATCAAAATACGCATTGACTAAGCTAGTTGTTAAATAAGGTACTTTGTTGATTTTCAAAACGGGTGAAACTAGGAATTTTTAGTTTAGAGGAGACTTGAAGAATAAGATAAGTATCTTCATATATTATATATAATAGATTTAGAACTGAAAGAAAACTTAGAAGATCAGGTCCAAGATCAAATCCCACTCTATTATACACAAGAAAAAAACTGAGAGCCAAGGAGGAGAAAGAAAGGGAGGGGAGGGAGTATCCTTCCCTAAGCCACACATCTATTAATTGGCAGACCCAAGAATTCAGCCCAAGGCTTTGAATTAAAATTCGGGGCTCTTTCCATTAGATTACTTACCTTTCAGAGTGGCTATATATGGAAGACAAATGACACATACTTTTTGGACCCCAGAAATGGGGGTCAACAGGTGGGAATTTAAAGAGAAGTAGATTCTGACTCAATTCCAGGAAGAACATTCTCATAATTAAGAGTTATACAATAAGAGAAGGGAATATATTTAATGAGGCAGTAAGCTCCCTGCCATTAGAGATCTTTAAACAGGTCTGGATTGCCCCTCTCCCAGAATAGGAAAAGAGGTTCATATTACAGAGAAATATGGGCATGACTTCCAGGCCAATTTTCACTTTTTATAATTCTATGATTCTATAAAATTTCTCTGGAAGACTATTACTTCCATATTATGATTTACATAAGATGCCAAAGTGAAGTTTTAACTTGTCATCCAAATATTATAGTATTTTTTGGCTGGAAGCCTTAAAGAAGTGGATACTATTGAAAACCTGACTATTACTCCCCTTTAACAGATGAAGAAACTAAATAATGGAAGAACTACTTTATTCAAGGACAATGAGTTGTTTAATAAAAAGAGTCTTGATTATATTCTTGATCTACTGATTTCTGGACCAGGGCATTTTTCTCTTTATAAAATACTGATTAATTTAGAAATTCATTATTTTAATATTCAAGTCAAAATTTTAAATGTGCAGATGGTACAGAAATGATTTTATTATGCTCATCGGTAATTTACTTCACTTCTAAAACAGCACCTATTTTTATTATGGATGATATGTGTATTTATGTAGCATTTAGAAAAACACTTCCATTAAAGTATGTCATTTGGTTCTTATAACAAGGTAAATTTTTCAAGCATCATCCCCAATTTATAGATGAGAAAACTAACACTTAGCAGTTAGTGATTTATTTACTCAGGTTCATAAAGCTAATAAGAGGGAGAGCTAGTATGGGTCAATGTTTCTTTAAGTCAAAATCAGTTCCTTAATCAGGATCTCCTGGACAAAATTATGAAAAAGGCATCTTATCTTCTCTCCCTTCTCTTTAGGATTCTAACAATCATTTTATTCCCACCCTCAGCTCCTTTGAGTGGTGGAAAGAACAGGGTACTTGTAGTCAGAAGACTTGGAGTTACTCTCAGGTCTACTATTTATTATTTGGTGTGTTATTTCAGACAATTCATTTTACCTTATAAGTTTCAATTTCTTCATTTACGAAATGATACACTGATATTCTCCATCTCAAAAGTTGGTTATAAATGAAAGCATTTGGCAAATTCAAGTTATTTTGTAGATGCGAGCAAATTTCATATTAATATTCATGCATTTCCAAAGCAATGGGAATGGTGAGGGTCTTCTTGGTGCAAAGCAATGAGTTTCTAGTTGCAAATTTCAAAGTGAATTTTCATGCAACAAACTTCATGAGTGGGGAGAATATTTCTTTGAGGCTAGGGGCTTCTTAGTCTCTCTACATGTCCTCTAGGGCTGGATAATATGGGGGTACTCCAGAAATAGTTATGAGAAGTTAGGAAGCAGAGTAGAAACAGCACTGGATGTGGAGTTAGGCAACTTGGGTTTGAGCCCTGGGAACTGCCATTAATTTGCTGTATGACCTTAGGCAAGCAGGACCATTGGGTCTCTGCTTCCCTGTCCATCAAAAAATGGGACTGGACCATGCCATTCTCATTAGCCTCTTCTAGCTTTAAAATTCTGTGATGTCTAAGTCTCTGTATCCTCTTTCCTTCTGGCCTCCATCGTGTGCACTCAACATCTTTCAATGATCAATCTATGTCTTAACAATTTAAATGTCTTAAACCTATTGTAATTTCTCTTGCAAACTCAACACTACCCCCAATGAGGAAAGAAACAAGCATTTATTAAGTCCCTACTATTGACCAGGCACTTTGTGAAGTATTAACTCATTAATAGTCACAATAATCCTGGGAGGTGGGTAACATTATTATTCCTATTTTACAATTGAAGAATTGAGGCAAATAGAGGGTGATTTGTCCTGTATCACAGAACTAGTAAATTATATGGGAATGATGTCAGATTTGAACTCAGTTCTTTCTAACTCCAAGCCCATGGCTTTATACATTGTGCCCCCAACCTGTCCTAGCTTAATAATTATAATAATCACACTAATTAATTAGCTTATATTTCTATATCATATGGAGGTTTGCAAAATATTTTCCTCACATCAACCTTATGGGGAAAACTCAGGTAATACAGTTATCCTCATTTAACAGAGGAGCAAAATGAAGCTTGAGAAAGATGAGTGACAAAAAATAATGTAAGCAAGTATCTGAGTTGGGATTCCAAACTATGTTCCTGACTTGAAATTGAGTGTTTTCCCCCCACCTAACTGGACAGAACCTTTAGCTGTTTAGTCCTGCAACTAAATTTCTCCAGTAAGAACAGAGGTGGTGGTTGGAGGAATGCCTTAATTGGGAAAAATCTTAAGTTCAGAGCACTTAGTCCTATGTATGCCCAAATCTTAGCCCTTTGGAAGTGCCATGCTTTTAGCACCTAGAACGATCTAGAATTGATGCACAGAGTCAGGGAGGTCTTCCTGAAGATCTAAAGACTGGTGATATCCTTTAGGATTTGTATTACTTTACTAGTTTCACTCAGAACTTGGAGCCTGGGTTTAAAAGGTAAGAGGTCATGATGCTTTGAGGTAAAAATCCCCTTATGTTAGAGAAGACATAAAGAAGACACCTCTGTTCTCTTGCAGCTACTCTCCCATTTCTCTTTATCTTTTCAGGGTATCTGAAGAGAGAGAGGAGGGTGACTATTGGGGGCTGAACATTCCTTGGAACTATTACATAGGGAGTTCTCAGGAAAGAAGGATCTGTGATCCACTCAACATCTCTCCCCAAGTATATTCTTTAATCTGCAAACCAAACAACAACAACAACAAAAACAAAGAAAAAAAACTTTTTTAGCAGTCCAATTAGGCAGGAGATGGGATAGAGGAAAAGGAGAACTGGGGAAACCTGACTCTCATTTAGCCCAGAAATATTCAGAATAAAATAAATTCTTTCCTTTTCCCCCCTCCCCTTCATTTCTCTATCTTCGCCTCTTTATCAATTCATTCCATTTCTTCCTTACTTTTATTGTCTTCCCATTCTCCCCCTCCCCATTCTCTTTCCTTCTTTTAACCTCATTTCTCTTTCTTCATTCTTTAACATTCCTCTTTCCCTTCTGACCTTTCCTTTTCTCTCTTCATTGTATTTAGGCAGATGGAGAGCAGTACTTGGAGTCAAGTCTGAATTTTGCCTCAGATACATAGTAGATGTGTGATCCAGGGCAAGTCATTTAACCTTAGTCAGTTTCATCTTCTCATCTCTAAAATGGGAACAACAATATCACCTACTTTAATGGGTTATGAATAGCAAGTAAGTTGGTATATGTAAAATTTTGTAGATTTAAAAATACTATGTAATATTAGCTATTATTGTACCCCCTTTCTCTTTTTCCTTTTTTTCTTTCTCTTGTTCTTTTCCATTCTTTTCCTCATTCTCTTTTCTGCTATAAAATCAACCTTTTCAGCAGCCCTCTCTAAAACTAGAAAGGATCTCAGAGATTATTTACCCTAAACCCTTCATTTATAGATGAGGAAATTAGTGACTAGGGGGTTAGGTAATTGGCCTTAGGTAACAGGTAGTAGTCATCGGGGTAGAATTTGAACTCAGATCCTCTGACTCCAGAGCCAAAACATTTTTGAATATCTTTTCTCAATCTCCCAGTTTCCTCCTCCATTCATACCTCTTTTACCCCCCTTATCTTCCTAATTCCTTTTCCTTTCCATTGTCTGCAGAATTATGTATGGAATCACATGGGTTCCTCCTTGGCAAGTTGGAGCAGAGGTAACAAGGGACCTCTGGGTGATGAACTCCATCAGTTTTCTCCTTATCCCAGGTTACTTCTGTAAAAAAGAAATCTTCCTTTGGGAATGAGGGAAAGTGGCTATTTTTTAAGGAGATAAGGGAGAGGAGGAAAGTGGCCAAGCAAGCAAGCATCAAAGTCTAGTCAACCCAGAGTAAATCAACAGATTAACACCCCTAACTTTCCATCTAACTGGAAGTGCTGAGGATTAATTAGTTGTTTTGGGGGGTGGGGAAGGTGTACTGAGGCCAAGGGAAGTCTAATGCAGAAGTCATTCTGACCATGTGGAAACTACAGTTCCCATTCTACCCATACAGCCCTTTCAAAGTATCTTGGCTGAGAGTCAGAAGCAGTTGCAACCATCTTTGATGGACTAGCTTGTCTTTGGCTCAGAGTGGATTGCAGCCACCCTTTTACTCTTTGGTGTAGGCTTCCTTCTTCAGCCCAGTGTTACTGCCTTTGGGAAAAGAAGATCAGAAAATAATGTGGAGGAACAACATGGGGTGATTTTCTGTCTCTCTAGTCAAAGGGAAGACAAAAGGAGTGGTAAATGTTCTTAGTAAAGATCGGAAATTAGGCTGCTGATGGGATGACGTCTTCAAAGGGTGGGAAAGAGGGCCAGAAAGGGGGACAGCAAAACCAAGAATTCAAGCAAAGAAGTGGGGAATGAATGAGGGAAGGTCAGGGATAAAGATAATTAAGAGCAAAGCAACAGATGAAAGATAAATTAAGTGGAGGGGGAGAAAATGTATAAGGAGAAGAAGGGAAGACACTGGGAAAAGGAGAACAGGAGAAAGAATGAATAGAGGAAAGGTAAGATGGAGAAGGGGGAGAGGGAGAATTGGATGAATTGAAGTCTGGGAGACTTGAGGGGTGGATGGGGAGGGGGTGATAAAATGGTTGGAATAAAGGGGGAGCAGTTGGAAAAAGAAGAAGAATATAGAATAAAGAATGGGAGAGAGGAAGAGGATGAGGGAATGAGGACAGAAGGGAAGAAAAGGAGGGGCAGAGAGACAAGCAGAAAGCACAGAGACAGAACTCGAGACAGAGATATAGAGAGACTGAGAGAGAAAGAAAGAAAGGGAGAGACAGAAATTAAGGGAGACAGGTTCAGGGCGGCTTCAGGTGGACTCTAGGCTAGAGAGGCGGGTCTTGACTAGGAAGCTGCTAGGAGAGGCAGAGGAACCGGGAAGTAAATGGAGAGTCTTGATGAGAATGAATAGAAAACTGAAGGAATGAAAGGTAGATGGTTACAACAGAGAGGAAGAAAAAGGAGATTCTTGGGGAGAATGAAGAGGAAACTGAAAGAATGAAAGATAGATGGTTACTATAGAGAGGAAGAAAGCTCTGTAAGGAAGAGTTCCTAAGAAACTAAGCTAAGAAATGGTAAAAAGTTCAGGATTGTAAATTCCCACGGCCAGCTCTCTTATTCCCTCATTCCCTTTTCCCCCCAAAGTTGCAATACACTTTTATAGGTGTATTTTATAGGTGTGTATCCGTGTCTCAGGCCACATACAGTTTTTCGTTTATATGATAATCATATGTGAATTATCTAGCTGTGTATACATACACAATGTATACATGTATATAGAGTTTGAAAATGTGGATGATTAAACGCATGATGTAGACTGACTACAAATTGTCTGTCCCTCATCCATTCCAAAGTGGTGAGTGGGGGTGGGGGAGTGGGGAGGGGACTCCTCAGTTCTCAGTCTCTCCTAATTGTGTGTTTGTGTGTTTACTCGGGTACACGGGGGAGAGGGATAGTTTGTGGAGTCCAGAATATTAAGTGGAACTTCTCCAAGCTCCTAGAACTTAATCCCGTGGTAAATATTCCGCCCAGTTTCCCATCTCTCCCTCTCTGTTCGATCCTAAGGATTGGTGCAACCGAAAGGATTAGATTACAAAGATTTATTTAGAAAATACGTTTGGTTTCTTTTTTTTTTTTCCTCCTTTTTGGCAAACATTTTAAATACTTTCAGGTAATCAAAAGATTGTCGATGCCCTTCACGGTCAAGCCGGCCCTTTTTCCTTAATTTTTTCCCCTGCCTCATTTTCCTCTCCTTTCTCCAGCTATCCAAGTCTGGTCCCGCGGTCCGGCCAAACCTTACCCGCAGTGTGCGCCCTCGGCCGGAATCCGGCGGACTTGCACCGGACCGGCCGGCTTCTGAAGAGAGCTTTCCTGGAGACCTCGAACTAAGTAAGGTTTCTCCCTTTCCATCTTCCTTTCCTTTCCATCCTTCCCTCCTCCTCCTCCACCTTCTCCGCCAGTCCTCTGCAATCCCTTTTCCCTGCTCCTGCGCCCCCCACCCCTCAGGTGTCCTTCCATCTCTTTCTTCTCACACCTTGCCCAACTCCTGAGCCACCCCTTCAGTAGTTCCTCCAGCTCAGGTCCTGCCCGGCCGCCCCTTCGGGGCTCCCTTCATCCTGCCTCCTCCCAGCCCCACCCCGAGCCCACCGGGGGTCACTGCAAGAAGGTCTTCTTCTTCTTTTTGAACAGGATGTGCTTGAAGGACCTCCGGAAGTCTTGGTTGAAGATGGTATAGATAACCGGGTTGAGAGAGCTATTGCAATAACCGATCCAGAAAAAGAACTTGAATAGAGTTTCGGGCACCTGGCAGGCCTCCCTGCAGATGCCATACAGGCTGTAGGTGAAAAAGAAAGGGAACCAGCATACGACGAACACGCCCATGACCACAGCCAGCACGAAGGTGAAGCGCTTCTCTCGGGCCTGGGTCACCTTCCTGCGGCACAGGCTGCTGCGTTTGCGGCGCCGGTGGGACGAGAAGAACTCGAGGGAGCGGTTGCTGGCCCGGGACAGGCGGCTGCCAGCACCAGCCGATGGGCCTCCTTTGGTAGAGGAAAAGGAGAAGGAGAAGCCGCGGCTGCCCTTGCGGGCTGCAGCCTCCTCTCGGCTGCGCCGTCTGCGCCGGTTCTCAGAAGTGCTACTCTCTTCCAGCTCGATGTCCTCGAGCTCGGCACTCTTGCGCAGTTGGTGGTGGTGGTGGTGGTGGTGATGGTGAAGGTGGTGGTGGTGATGGTGGAGGTGGTAGTGCCCATTCTCCCCAGCCTGCAGGCGCAAGGAGGTGGTGGCGGCGGCAGCGGTCGACGGCCCTGCCCCCAAGGGCGGCCGGCTGAGCCCGTTCTCCGTCTGGGACGAGCCTTCGGGCACCGTGCGCTTCTCCGACAGCGTCCGTGTCCGTAGCTTGGCCACCCGGTAGATGCGCACATAGACCAGCACCATGATGATGCAGGGCGCAAAGAAGGAACCGATGCAGGACGAAAGGATGTACCACGTCTCATCGTTGAGCTCGCACTGGGGGTACTGGTCGTCCTCCGGGTCGCGGTACAGGGAGATGAGCGGAGGGAAGGAGATGACGGCCGAGATGAGCCACACCGTCACGATAATGCCTTTGATACGGCGCGGGGTACGCTTCAGATTGTATTCTACCGCCTGCGTCACGGACCAGTAGCGGTCCAGGCTGATGGCGCACAGGTGTACTATGGAGGAGGTGCAGAAGAGAACGTCCAGCGCCAGGTAGATGTCACACCACACCTTGCCGAAGTACCAGTAGTTCATGAGCTCGTTGGCCAGCGAAAAGGGCATGACCAAAGTGGCCACCAGAATGTCAGCGCTGGCCAGTGACACGAGAAACAAGTTTTGGGGTGCTTTCAGGGCACGGCTGGTCAACACAGCGATCACCACCAGCACGTTGCCTACGATGGTAAAGACGATAAGAAAGCTCACCACCGCCGCCAAGCCGGCCACCTCCGCGGGCGAATACTGGCTCGGGGGCTGCCTCGCCCCGGCCCACAGGGACTCGTTGGAGGACCCCCCGCGGTCGCCGGAGTGGGTGCTGTTGGTAGTCAGCTGGAGATCCATGACCCCACTACGAGAGCAGAAGCAGAGGGGTCCCCTCCTGGCCCCAAGGCTCTGAGCAGAGTCCGCTCGGGTACTGCCTATTAGGATTCAGTGTCTTCATTGCCGAATTCTCCTTCCACTGGCAGCGAGCGGCAGCTCCCCGCAGAAGCTTCCCTCCATCAGTGAACCGTGCCCACTGGAGACTAGGGCAACTCCGTCCCTTCTCCTCGTCTCGAAGCCCTCCCCGGCCCAAAGCAGCCCTAGCCCAACTCTGCCGGATGAGCCGTGCAGAGGAGGTATCAGTCCGAGAAGAGAACAGGACAAACCTACGTGGAAAAACCCCGAATTGGAGCTTCCCCTCAGTTCCCAAACCCCGCGAGCCTGCAGGGGCAAGCAAGGTTTGTAAGTGCAGAAGAGGAGGAAGAGGAGGAAGAGGCAACTAGAAGGGGGAGGGGAGGGGAGGGAGCATTAGGGGGTCATAGCTCAAAAGCGTGACCCGTCCAGCCCTCCCAAGCACACACACACACACACACACACACACACACACACACACACACACACACCCTCACTCCCCCGCCCCTTTGGCCCCTAGCTGGTCAGTAAGAAAACCTGGGTCGGGGAGGCAAGAAATGTACGCGATCTCGCCTGGCAGAGCTGGCTGGAGTTAAATGCGACCCGAGCTGTGGCGGCGGCGGCTGCAGCAATCCCATGGCGAAGTGCTTATCCTGCCGGGTCGGTTGGCTTTCTGCCCAACAGTCGATGCCCCTCGACGCGGGGCCCTACTGCTTGCACCGTGCTGTCCCAGGCAGGCTTGGACTCTAGCTCTCATACGGGCGGCGGCCGCTCCAGGGCAAGAATGGCGCTACTGCCCTGTCCGTCTCCGCCTAGCCTGGCGCCTCCACGGGCGCTACCTCCTCTTCCTTCTTCTTTCCCTCCTCCTCCTCCTCCTCTTCCCAGGCGCAGCGCCCCGAGTAGCGGCAGAGCTCACTGCCAGGCGCTGTCACGCCCACCTGCGCCGCGGAAACCTACTAGGAGCTTGGGGAAGGGGGAGGGGTCACAGGCGCGCCCCAGGTTCGGGGCGCCCACGGGATAAGGCAGTTCAGGAGCTTTGCTCCTCCTAGTTCAGCGTCGCACCTGCTCCAACTTTACTTTTCCGACCTTCTTCCACTCCGCGCTGCCTCCTCCTGGCCCCCAGCGGGGTGCTCTGGGCATTGTCCCTCCGCTGGTCACTTCCCTTTCTTCTCCAAGCGTTTGCTGTGCGTAATGAAGAGAGACTGAGGGAGACTGTCAGGAAAGGAAGCCCGCCGGCCGGATTCCGTAGCTCAGCCTTAAACTCCAGTGGAGACGTCTGGGTTTGGATTCCAACTTCATTTATTGTTTATTGTTCCGCACCTTGTGGTCTGTGTGTGTATGTCTGTGTGCGGAGGGGGCGGGGCGGGGGACTGAGGAGGCGGGGCTGAGGGAGCAGGGAGGAGGGAGGGGCAGGCAGGATCTGAGAATTTGGTTTTGGAGGTAGAGCCTTCACACACTTGAGGTCACTGTAACAAAGTGCATCAGTCCATCTGGTCGGGAAGAAGCTGAGGGATTTGATTCTAGTTTAACATTTTATGTTGTGTGTGTGTGTGTGTGTGTGTGTGTGTGTGTGTGTGTGAGAGAGAGAGAGAGAGAGAGAGAGAGAGAGAGAGAGAGTATGTGTGTGTGTGTGTGTGTGTTTTCTTTTGAGCCTTTCATTCTGTCACTGTTTTAACATTAACACTTACTGCAGCTTCTTCCTCCGCTTGTCGTTCTCGTAGATTCATGGACTCATAAAGACTCAGATTGTCTCAGCTGTGGGGGAATCATAGAACATAGATCCTAGAATTCCGGATCTAGAAGGAACCTTAGAACATGGAATTCAGTTCCTCAGGAAGAACCGTTAGAGATCAATAAATCCGATTCTCTTTTTCCACAGAGACCCAGAAGGGGGAAATTCACTTATCTAATTAGGGTCACACGGTAAATTCGTAATTAAAACGGAGACTCAAACCCAGTTCTCTGAACTTCTCATTCATAGCTCGTTCTATTACACTGCGATGGTTATTATTGACAACCCGAAGATTTCCAAACAGGCAGGCTCCCCCCAGCAGCCTAGCTCTGCCTGCTGCACATTTATAAGTGAAATCCTCTTGGAGTTACAATGGCAGAACCCCAACTACTCTCCATGGGGAGAATCCCTCTATCTCCTAATGATGAGCTTTTCTTATTGATTTCATCTTTATAAAAAAAAAAGCCAGCCAGCTTCCTTGTGGTTATTATTATTATTACAGGAGACTATTGAAAATCTACTTATTTATGAAAAGCATCAAGTTTCACAGCTTGGATTGAGGGGGGAGGTTTGGGAATGGAGGAGGTTTGGACTGGCTCCCCAACACATGATTTCAAGTGCACTTAGAAATCATATCCCAGCTTTTGGGAGTAGGAGACTATTAGGCAGTAGTACCCCTACATCAAGCACAGATATTTAAATGTGCATCTTTGGACCATATGCTCCTTTGATGGCAGCTTCCAAAACTGTATTTTTTTCTGAGCCATTGTCTGTCCCCCTTCAGGATGGTAGGAAGACAGGCTGCTATTTTTGCAGTGGTGTGGGAATCTGCCTTTGGATAGAACTGCACACACTATACCTTGGATGGGACTGCATACAAGATACCTTGATGAGGGAGCGAAGTGGGAGTAAAGACAGGAAGAAGAGAAAAGTACTAACTGAACTGAAAGATCAGGGTTTGACCCCATGTCAGGTCACCTGAGCTTCAGACTTGGCTCTCACTTTATTTATTAGACCTTCAGTTCCTCCACTGTTCCAAAGTATAAAAATAAAATTTGTGGTAACTGCCTCACAATGTTGTTTTGTGGGACTTTTAAAGCCAGAATTTGAACCCAGTTGTTCTGCTACCAAAATCACTGCACAACTGCTGGAGGCAGGATTCATCTGGGAATGCTTGCTGAGTATGTTTTCAGGGATGTCCATTCCATAATATTAGCAATTATTTCTCTAGCCCCCTCCTCAGCATCCCAGGCACACCCTTTTTGATATGCTGTCCATGTCCTGAGGTTATATAACTGAGCCTCAGGGAAAGTATTAAGAATGAAGAACAAGAATAAGAAGAACAACAGGAAGGAGAAGAAGAGAAAATAGAGAGTTGATACACAGGGATTGAAGCAATTAGAATGGATATTCTCTGTGCATAACCAGAGATAACTTTCTGACAGCAATGATATATATGATTACTGTTCAATAAGACCTTCTATGGATGTTTGCTATATAAGCAGAGTGAAGCCACATTTATCTCAGACATTTAAAATTGGCGTTGATAAAATATTATAGATTATCCATTAGCAAACTGCCCTTTGCCAACTGGGAGAAAAAGTAGATTGTTAACATTAAGTTACTGGCATCTGGGAAAGTATAAGATTGGATCAAAAAGTGGAGCCTGAAGAACATTGGGATCACCTCTTTTGATCCCTTTGTGACATCAAAAGACATATAACATGAAGGAAGGAATTGCTTGTCACCTCCAGGAGCTAGCCATGTGGGAAGGCACAGACATGATCTAAGCACATAAGTAATGTATATATTTTTATTATTTTTATATAGCATACAAATTCTGTGACCATAGACAAGTATTCATTTCTATGAAACTCAATTTTCTCATTTGCAAAATGAGAATAATGCTTGAATTATTTACCTGATAGAATTGTAATGAATAAAGGAAAGTCTAATGCCCTGAACATATTGATAAAATCATATTTTATTGTCATTTAATGGAAGGGAGCAAATAAATACTTACATAGCACATACTATGTGCCAGATGCTTCACTAAGTTATTATCTCATCTGTTATTCACAACAGAGCCAGGAGATAGATACTATTATTATCTGCATTTTGCAGATGAGAAAACTGAAGGAAACAAAGGTGAAATGACCAGGGCCACACAGGAAGTGTCTGAGCTCCAATGTGATCTCAGGGCTGCCTGATTCCAGGCTCAGCACTCTATCCACTGCACCATGTAGCTGTATCCATTCTTCCATTAAATTCTCCTCATCTGCCTCTATGTACCATGAAAGGGAAACTTGGTTCTTGAAGTCTATGCCAGGAAAACATTGACAGTTAAAGGCACGAAATAAAATATTGGTAAAAGCTGATGTCAACTTTTTAAGGACCAGCCTAGCTTATGTAAGTGCAGAGACTCATCACCAGCCAGTTGCCCTCTTAGCCATGAATTCTTTGGCCATGGCAACCCATGAAATTACAAAATGTTTCCCATTCTATGTAACTCCCTCCTGATTCTCCAGTGACTGTTACAGAACAGCAGGCAGGGAGTGCTAGGAATTATCCAGTTTTTAGGCCATCTGGAAACATGCACTTAACTGCTGGTCCTCTAAATTCAAGATCCTTATTGAGCAACCATTAGGAGGACCAGAGGAATTGAATTATATTGATCTTGGCATTCACATGATAAAATAAATCCAGAAGATGAAAAAGGAGTTGTGGCTAAATGGAAGGCTGGCTTACAGATCCTTGGAAGGAGAAACAAATAAATGGGTTGGCAGTTGTTCTTTTGCTTCCAAAAGCAACAAGCAATATTTCATAAAATATTGGGTCATCTTACTTGTTATCAGCATTTGCAAAATCAGATGAACAAACATAAAAAAAACCCTATCATCATATAATATATATGCTAGCTAGGCAAATATAGGCAAAGACTATTCTCACTAAATCTGTTTTCTTATCTGTATAATGGATATAAATAACACTTGCACTATGTCAGGGGGTTGTTGTGAAGAAGGAGCTTTGTAAACATTAGAGAATTAGAGCATTTTGAGCCATTGAAATCTGTTATCTCAGCTGCTCTCCTCATTTGACAAATTAGGGAACTAAAGTTTGAAGAAGGCTGACCTGGCCACATTACTAGTAACTAAGCCATGACTAAGACTAGGTTTCCTGATTGTTTCCACCCCCAGGTAATAAAAATGAAGATTAAGCCTAATGGTATAGAGTTGTTTGTTTTATATTTCTTTTGAAAAACTTACCAGGATGGGGGAAGCTGAAAGGAACTTCAAAAACCACTTAGACCAATGTCACATAGGCAAATCCCATTTCCAACATGTTTTTCATGTACTATTTCTTCCAGGGTACCCCATTTCATTTTTGGTTATGAGGTACCTGAAACACTTCTAATCATTAGAGCCTTGGAAAGCAACTACAGATAGCCACTCAAAACCAAAGAAATGGAACCAACTAGAGTGGGTGTCACATATCATATTCCAAGTTTACAGGCAGAGATGTATCACTGATTATGTTTCGCCATGAATCATTTCACATATATTGCCATGAACCCTGCCACTGTTTCACCTTTACTAGACATAAAAGGGACATAATCAATACAAAGCAAAGACATTTAATGAAATAGAATAGTAAGAAAAAGAAGATTCCCCCCATATAGCTGGGGCATACTCTCCCACAATTTCACACACCATCTGTGAAAAGAGTGAACACAACTTGGGAACACTAGTGACTACATATGGTTGAACATGCATATGGAGAGACAACTCCCACATTTAACTCTGCAGATGTCTTCTGTGACATCACATTACTATCTGCTGCTCTTGACTGCTCTCTGCTGTCACCTACTGGGCTTCAGGACTGGAGTCCTGAGCATCCTTGTAATATCTTCCTTATATGATGAAAAATGGACTCTGCATTCTCACTTTTAGCTCAAGGTTCAGAAACTAAATTTCTGCTGTTTTTTTAGAGAAGCGGGATACTCACTCATGCAGCTGTTTTAGGAGAAAAGTAAATTTCTGTAGAAAAAGAGGGAGATCTGGAAGTTTCTTCCCCTATAGGGACCAAATTCTTTTATAATATTACATTTATTCTATCTTTGAATCTAGTTCCTCCTGCTGGCAGTATTACCATCTCTGTCCTGATTCTCTATTGGTTTAAGATTAGTGAGTTTGGATGTTTCTTGCTTGAATCCTTATAGGGATTCTGTCTCCCAAAATCCATTTCAAGGGGTTCCACCAAAGAAGCTTTACCACAGTTTCCCTCAACAAAGCAAGACCTTTTGGGATTTTCTATTTAAACTGATAGGAAAATGAATACAAGAATCAAAGAAGCTGGCTAGATGAGGCTGTTGAAAGGGTACATTACCTTGCTTCAAGACTTTTGTTCCAGATTTCTCCTTTTTAGATGCAAGTGTGACTGAACCCTTTTCACCCCATCCCCACTTTGATCAACCCAAAAGATAGCCCAAGTGGAAATTTTATCTGTATTGTACCATCATATTTTCTTCCCCATTAGAATATAAACTCTTTGGGAGTAGAGATTGTTTCATTTATATTTGAATCCCAAGTGCTTCACACAATATCTGGCATATAGTAAGTGTTTACTGAATTTTTGGTTGATAGATTCTTTAATGAGAATCAGAATGTCAAAGGGAAAAGAACACTGTCTTTGGAACTCAAGAGCCTGATTTCAGATGCTGAGTCTATAGTCATCCCAGATTCTTAGTTTCTTATTTCCTAAATTAAGGGTTTAGAAGAGATTTCACTTAGGGTCCCTTCTTAATCCAATCTGTGGTCATAGGATTCTTAGTGGGCTAGTGGAAGTGAGGGGAGGAAGCATACACAACTGAGAAATTGTAAAAAAAGAAAAAAAAAAGATTTCATACTACAATGAGGAATGTAGCTCTGTTGTCTCAGCCCTAGGCAGGAAACTATTATAATCATTTAATGAAGCATTAAGATAGAGCAACTTGGAGGAAGAAGACCCACATCCAGGCTCCTTCTCAGTTTCTCACTAGCCTGTTGGCTATCTCTAAGCCTCATTTTCTCATTTGTGAAGCAAATATAATAATTCCTAACTTGGCAGCCATGCTGGGTTACTGTTCAGATCCAATGAGCTGATAGTTTTGGGGGGTGTGTGTATGTGTGTGTGTGTGTGTGTGTGTGTGTGTGAGAGAGAGAGAGAGAGAGAGAGAAAGAGAGAGAGAGAGAGAGAGAGAGAGAGAGAGAGAGAGAGAGAGAGAGGGAGGGAGAGATGAAAACAACCAAATTAAAGGACATGAACTTGTCTCTCCTCTTATCTTTTTCCTGGCTTCTTTCAAGTCCCAGCTAAAATCCTTCCTTTTATGAGAAGCCTTTTCTGATCCCAGCTTAATGCTAGCAACTTATCTTTGCTGATTAGTCCAATTTATCCATTATATTTTGTTTGTATATAGTTTAGACTATGAGCTCCTTTAAAAAAGGGACACTTTTTGTCTTTGTATAACAGTATCTAATACAGTGCCTGTCACACAGTAGGTGTTTAATAAATTAATAAATTCATTCTTAATAAAAAGTGGATTTGACTTGAACACAAATCAGTGATTCATTCATTCAATAAACATTAGCTGAGAAGATGTAATGAAGACTGAGAGAGAAGAGAGAATAATATTAATAACATATTTATAAATGTAGCCCACCCTTTTTGGTTACCCCTTCTCATTTGGAACTCAAAGATTATGTCCAGGAGGTGGTGACTTTCCCTACATTCTAAAAAAAGTTCTCTGTCTACACTACCAAAACTATTATTCATGTGTTCTCAAAAGTTTATTTATCTTTGCATACCTAAAATTAGCTCAAAGCAAAGGCTTTTATTGAGAAAACATTGTATGAACAATTATAAAAAAAATATTGCATCTTTCCTAATAGGACAGGGAAAACTCTCCAACCACACAAATCATGGGTGGGAAGAATGGGCACATAGAGAGTACACTGGACAAAGATGCACAGAGAGAAAACAGATATGGTGCACCATCTTATATCTCTAGCACGGCAGGTCTCCAATATTTTTTCTTCTCTCATATTACCCTCATGTTTTCTCCAAGAAGATAGAGCATCTTTGCTAGGCAAGTCACTGCTGGACTGTCCTCTGCAATTCAAGCTCATGTACCTCTCTTCTTTACTTATTGAGCTTACATTCCTCTGAACTGTTTCTTAACTTGGTTGTTGAACCTGCGCCAGACTCAATATATAGTTAGCTCTTCCACATTTCCAAACATTAGGAGTGTAGTGTCCCCCACAATCTGGAAAAACTACATAATTTTTTGTCATCCCTTCATACCAGAGAAGAAGTCTGTGTTATTATGGTATTAAAAGATAAAATATTGGGGCAGCTAGGTGGTGCAATGGATAGAAGACCCCCCTGAAGTCAGGAGGACCTGAGTTCAAATCTGGTCTCAGACACGTAATACTTCCTAGTTGTGTGACCCTGGGCAAGTCACTTAATCCCCAATTGCCTCAGCAAAAATAAACAAATACATAAAATGTGTTGATATAATATAATGCTATACATATATTGTATACATTTCTGGACTATTTCTGTATCATCTGCTGGCCTTCTCATTTTGCCTGTAACTTCTGCAAAACTCTCCCTAAGTTACCATTTAGTTTTTTACATTGACCCTCAGTATATTGATACCTTCATGGGAAAGATCAAGATTAGAAGGCATAGTGACTGAGTAGCTTCACTGAAAGATGGTTTAGCTCATAGGGAAAGAGGAGGAGAGAGAAAGAAATCTCTTCCCACCTCCAAGAGTCTGATGAGTCAGGTCCCTCCATAGCTGTCTTTCTTTTCTGCTCCCAGAGATAACATACAGAACTTTATTCGGCCTCTACTAATTTCCTAGAGGATGCATCATTTTGAAAAGTCACTACAACACTACAAAAGTCAGCTATCCCTGGTCTGCTCTCTAATCCTATTAATCTTTACTGAATAATTCCTTCCTACCTTGTAAGAGGTAAGAATGTATAAACTTTTCTTTGTACTTTAAGACTTTAGCACTTGTTATCTGTCTCTCTTATTTGCTCCTTACATTTTGTAATTTTATCAACTGGATTTTAGGGGACATTTGATCAGGGATCCTTTGGTAAATCTCTTCTCCCTTATTAATTCCTTGTTAAAGTTTTGGTTCCCTTTGATTTATTTTTAAGGTCTTTTTATTGCTTACTTAGAGAACTTGTTTGTCATCAGTATTGTCAAATTTAATCACTAGTTTAAACAAAAATTTTTAGGTTTTATTTGTTTGTTTTCTGGGAGGCAATTTTCAGACTCTTTTAATGGGCACTCTGTTTCTCTGCTGAAGAGTCTTGGTCAATTTTTTAATTATTATCCCATGTATTATGGTGTTTGGAGTTTTTAATTGCCTTATTCTTCTGGGACACTTGTGATCCTTAAATTGTCTCTACACATTCTCTCTTCAAGATTAATATATGGAAATCTTGTTTTTCTTTAGTTTTGTTACTTTTTCTTTCTCTTAGTACAGTTTCATTTTAAAATGTTCATTTTAATTTTTTATCATTTATTTCCTTTTTGTTTCTTTGGTGAGACTTGCCACTGCAGATTCTAGATTTTCTATACTATGAATTTTTTTGTCTTTATAGGCCATAAATTCTGCTTTTACAATTTTATTTCTCTTTAAACCATTCAGGAACATCTACTATTATTTCATGCTGTCTTGGGGAATTCTCAGACTCCTCTGTGTCATCAGATATTGTTTCATTTTTCTTTGTTTTACAATATTTGTTCTCTTCATAAATGCCTAGATATTTTTAGCTGCTCCAAAGGCATTTCTTTCTGTATTTAATATTTTTACTGTTGGTTTATCAGTTTGTGTTCAAGTTCTTTTTTATTAATACTTTTTATTTTCAAAACATATGTATGGGTAATTCTTCAACATTAACCCTTACAAAGCTTTCTGTTACAAATCCCCCCCCTCCTTACTCCTCCCCCTGATGGCAGGATATCCACTACATGTTAATTATGTTAAAATACTTGACAAATCAAATATATGTATACTTATTTCCACACATCATTTTTTTGCAGGAGACATCGTATCTGCAAGAAAGAATAATCAAATAAAGGAAATGCAATGCAAGCAAACATCAATAGAGAGCATGAAAATGATATGTTATGGTCCACATTTCACATCCCTCTCTCTGGGTATATATAGCTTTCTTCACTATGTTCAAGTTCTTTAACAGAGTTTTCTTCTAAGACCTTTGGAATTTTCTTTTTTTCATTATTTTACCCTATTCTTCATTTTTTGGCTCCTTCCCCCTTTGATTTCATTTCCTTGGGTGCTAGACCTTAAAGCCACCTCAGCTATCTCCTATATTGAACAATGAACATTTCAGTGGCTCCAGTTTTTGCCCCATCTGACTTCTGGCAGGAGGAGGAAGATGTTCCCATCTGGATGCTTTCTACTCTCTTCACTTTGCAGATGAAGCTTAAAGAGAAGAAGTGATTTGTCCATAGTTACAAATGCAAAAAGTTATATGTCAGGTTTGAAGTCAGGCTCTCTGGTTCCAATGCTCTTGCCATTGCACTATGATAATTATGGCTAACCTTTATAGAGCACTTTAAAGTTTACAAAGTATTACACATTACCTCATTTAATCAGAACATCCACTCTGAGAGAGTAGTAAAATTCTGTGGAGAGAAAATAAATAATGAGAACTTAGATTTTGGCTCCAAAAATTAATTTCCACCTTACCTGTCACACCAAATGAGCTAATAACATCTGCTCTGCTTGGAAATCTTCCATCTTCCTAACATGAGGAGAAGAGAATTAGAGCTCTGGACAATGTCCCACTAATTGGGATGAAGAAGACTTGAGTTCTTATCCCTGGGATGACAATGTGTGGTTTGGGGTTCTCTTTTCTGGGACTTTACTTTCTCCTCTGTTGGATGAAAGTATCAGATGAGATAATTTTTCGCATTTTCTCTAGCTTTGCTATCCAATGCTTCAAATTGCCTCCTAGTCCCAACATTATATTTTAGAAGTCATTTGTTCCTTTCAGTGTCTCTCATTGAGTGAATTACAAGATCTATGACACTTCAAATCCCAGGGGATTCGGTCCCCATTCTGTTCCAAATGAGGAACTTAAGATAGTCATAAAAGAAAAGATTTTCCCTGTTTTTAATAAAACACACAGAGTGTCCACTATGATAAGAAGGGAGCTTGGAATTCTTCGAATAGAGGTTTCACCAGGACATGAGGTGAATGTAGGGATTATACAAGTGAGTCAAACTTGAAAAAAAAAGAAACTTTACTGACAGATGGAATTCTGGGGAAAAGAAAGAGAAATAATAAATGGAAAGCAGTATAGAAAAAATTATGAGATTTCTATTTAGAACTGAAATTAATTTCAGGGGCAGTGGAGTCTCCTCCCTACCTTATTTGGCAGATGATGAAATAAAGGGTTAATTGCACAGAGAGATTAAATAATTTCCTTAGGGTCATCCAGTTATCAAGGGTCTGAAACAGAATTTGAAAGCAGGTCTTCTTGACTTCAGGTCCCAGGACTTTCTAATATGGCATGTGATCACTCTGGTAAATAAACTTATCATCTTGGGAGTCCTCAGACATTTCCAAGGTGTTATTATCCAGAGAGAGAAAAAAGTATTCTAGGTGATGCTGTTGCAGCATTTGCAAAGCCAAGAATACTGATAGAATGCTAATGACTTTGGAATCTAGCTGAGACTGTATCATCTAGTCTGCCCTGAAAAAGCTAATCTTCATACTGACCAATGACAAGGTATAATTGGTGATTTCCTCATGCCATTCCTCCATATGTTGATGGATGATTTGCCTCTCCTTTTATGAGAAGATTTCTATCCCATCCTTTCAACTCTAGAAGCTACCAGGGTCATCTCCATTTGTTTTTGGGGTTAAAAGGATGATTTTCCATTACCTGTTTTAGTCTATTTTGTGTGTCTTGTTTTTATGTCTTAATTAAGTGCTTTTACTATTGGATTTATGACAGGGCAAATAGGTGATCGAATGGACAGTGTTGAGTCTGGAATCAGAAAGACTTAAATTCAAATTTGACTTTATATAGTTAATAACTGTGTGAGTCTGAGCAAGTCCCTTAACCTTATTTGCCTCAGTTTCCTCAGAAAAGTGTAAAATGAGCTGGAGAAGAAAATGGTAAACCACTCCAGACTCTTTGCCAAGAAAATCCCAAATGATTTCACAAAAAGTTAGAGTCAACCGAAATGCCTAAATGATTATGATTTAACATGATCTGGTAATAGAGACTTTTGGTCTAGTTGTTATACCATCAAATCCTTCCTTCTACCTCCATCCCCCACATGTTAACAATGACCATTTGGGGATGTATTTCCAGGCTTTAAACTTGTGGTTTGGCTTATGTCTGTGTTCTTATTAGAAAAACAATCCCATAGTAGATCTGCAATAAAGATACAGGTCCCACTTCCTTGGAGAGCAACCTCCTGAAATTTAAGTCCTTTGTGCTCAATGCCTGCCAAATTTGATTATAGTCTCTATGGTTTAGGTAATAAAGTATCCAATTCTTAGATGTGGACTTTACATTTATTTATTATGAGCAATATTGACTTTGTCATTAAGGAAGGAGCCAGCTTCATTTTTAAAATCTACTTAAAGTATGGCAAAAAGTGTGTGTGTGTGTGTGTGTGTGTGCATGCACATGTGTATTTTTGGCAAGTTGTTCCATATATTATGACTATTAACTTTAGATGGGTAGGACAATTAATAAAATGACCATGGCTACATGTTCACTATTTGAGAATGTGACTCTACGGAATCTAAAGGACTTCCTGATTGCCAATTAGTTAGTCAACAAGCATTTATTAAACACCTACTCTTTGTCAGACCCTGAGCTAAATGCTGGGATTACAGAAAACAGGCAAAAGATAATCTCTGCTCTTGATGAGTTCAAAGATTAATTAAAAAGATGGCATGAAAACAGCTTCATCCAAATAAGCTCTATGCAGAATAAATTAGAGATAACTCACAGAGGGAAGGTGTTTGTATTAAAGGGAATTAGGGAGGGTTTCTTGTAGAAGGTGAGATTTTTAGCTTGAAGGAAGCCAGGGAAACCAGGAGGGGGAGAAAGAATTGCAGTTATGGAGGATAACCAATGGAAATTCATGGAGTCTGGAGGTTGAGCATCTTGTATGAGGCACAGCTAGGAGAAAAACTAAGGATTGTACCTAGGCAGAGAGGCCTGGGAATTAAGGGATCAGCTCTAATGCTTATCACCTGTGTGCCTCTGGGTACCTCTATAAGCCTCAGTCTTTTCATCTGTAAACTAGAGATGATACCCACATGGTATAGATTATAGAGAACCTGCCTCTGCTAAAAACAAGCTGTGGGACCTTGGCAAATTTCTTCCCTTCTTAATGTCCCAGAGGAGAAAGTGTTGTTCTTCTTTAGTTGAAAAAGTCCATCACCCACAGAAGAAATCATAGATTTAGGCCCCTCACCCCATCAAAAATGCTTCATACCTACTTGTTGGACAGGTAGGTGATACAAAAGATGCAGGGCCAGACTTGAAGTCAGAAAGACTCATCTTCCTGGATTCAAATCCAATCTCAGACACTTACTATCTGTCTGATCCTGGGAAAATCAATTAACCCTGTTTGCCTGAGTTTCCTCATCTGGAAAATGAGTTGGAGAAGGAAATGGTAAACTACTCCAGTATCTTTTCCAAGAAAACTCCAAATGGGATCACAAAGAGACACAAAATGACTAAATACCAAATACTTTCATATATCTTCTTTCATTTGGACCTCACCACAACCCTGTGAGATGACTAGTGCAAGCATTATCATTATCCCCCTTTTGCAGAGAAGGAATATAAAGTTCAGCAAGATCCCTCAGACTGGTCCAAAGTCACGTGAGTTTCAGAGCCGAAAACCAAGTCCTTATTCCAAAATTGTTACCCTTGGCAACCAAGAAGCTTAGAGCTGAAGGAATCTTCTAAGATCCTCCATTCTAATGGTTCTCAACCATTTTGTTCTCTGGACCCTTTTATACAAAAAGAGCTTTAGTCTATGTGACATATATATATATATATGTATATGTATATATAAATAAAATATATAATATACACACATGTGTATATTATAAATATGAAGATATTTACCTTATTAGTAATTTAAATTTTTGCATTATTATGAAAATAACTTTGACCTTCCAGGTCCTGTGAAAGTAGAAGGGAAATGACTACTTAACTCAGTCTTGCACTGAATTAGAAGATAGACAATCCTGATACAGGTCTTCTGACTCCTTATCCCAGAGTTTTTTATTCCACACTTTATATAGAACAATAAATTGGGGGCCAAGAAGGACCTTAGAGATCTTCAGGTCTAGCCCCCTCATTTTACAGACAAACAAACTGAGGCACAAAGAAGTTAAATGATTTTCTTAGCATCACACAATTAAGTGTTTGAGATGGGATTTTAAGCCAGTTTTTTTTTCTGATAAAAAGTCTGGCATCTGATGCTCTATAATATATTGCTCTGTGACAACCTAAAAGAGCGTGCTTTTTCTTTCCTTGTCTTCCCAGTTCTATCTTTATCAGAAAAGGTCCCCAAAGGTTGAAATAAAAGCAGTTCACTCATCATTATTGCCAGGATGAAGTAGCAGTGAGGATAATAATTTTCAACTTCTGATTCTTTAAGGCTTATAGAATGTTGCTTTCCTCTCAACAGCCTTATGAAGTAAGCTGTGTAAACATTATCCCCATTTTACAGCTGAGGAAACTAAGCCTCTGGGGGCCCCAAAGAAGGCAGCTACTCTAGAAATCAAAAAAGAAATTTATTTTCAAGTGATCTTCTTGGGGATAGTGCAGGCTCCTGACCACTTTTAGGGCCTAGGATATCTCAGCAATTTGGAAATACCTATGAACTTGATTTAGGCATTAGAATATAGTGAAGACATTGGACTAATATTCAAGGGTGTCAGGGAACATAACTACCTCTCAGAGCAGCCCACACCTCTTCCCTGCCTATGACAATGTAAGCAAATTTATTTTTCCCCTCCACTGAATCTAACTCTTCCTCTGTATAATACACTCCCTGTTACCATTGTTACTAATTTTGGCTCAGTGGGGCCCAAGGAGCTCTTCCAAATGACAACCATTTAAATTAAATTAAATTAAACACAGCCCTGCCTCCCACATCATAGCCTTATTATCTCACCCAATCCTTCCATTTTACAGATAAGAAAATGGAGGCCCCCAAAAGAAGAAACGACTTATGTGAAGTTGCATATGGATTTAGGTAGGAAGTAGTAGAGATGGGCTTCAAGCCTGGATCATCCAACCCCACATGCAATGTTCTTTTTGTTTGCTACAACAGGCTAATTTTCTTTTCTTACATTTTATTCTTAATTATAGACTAAGCCATCACTTAGATTGAAAGTGGCAGAGCTAACAGTATTTCCTGTGCCAGGTATCAGGTGAACAACTGTAGTCTGGTTGGCCCTCTTCAGTCAGACAATGTGGTACTTTTCACTCCTTTTTCTCCTATGATCCAGAGATGGATAAGTCAGATCTTCAAAGAAAAAAGAAACTGGAAAGTTGCATAACAGTGAACTAGACCATTCAATGCAAAACTCCACCCTCTAATAGATTGATTCTTTTGTCTGATTATTCAGATGATGACTCCCAATCAGTTTAATTCATCAAAGTTATAAGCATCTACTACATGCAAGCCATGATGCTAAATGATAGAGATTATGAACTAGACCAGAATTGGTCTCTAATCTATAAGTGGCCAGAGTTACACAAAACAGGTTGGAGACAAAAGAGTCAGGGCACAAAGAGAAATTTAATTAATTTTAGAGTGAGGAAAACAATACTTGCAAATGGAAGCCCCCCCTTCCTGGGAAGAACAACATATCTTTCTGGGGGAAAGGCAGAATTCACATATGTAAAAAAAAATTCAATGCATAAAAAGTGGACTGGACTGTGACATAGTCATTCTTAAGTCTTGAGTAGCATTTCCCATGACAGGCTCATGCATGAACAATATAAGCATTCCTGGGCTTGTGGGAACAGTTTCAAAGTTGATAGTCTCACATCGGGGTACAGAACCAGCAAGAAAAGGAGTGCAGTACCTGGTTCAGTTCACTTGGCAGTAACAAGGAACAGGGATCATGAGCTTATCAAGAGAGGTAATGGATGGCTTTTGGCCATAGCACATTGGCTCTCAGGTCTCTGGAAAGTAGGGGACATAAATCCCTTAATGAAGAGTTAGTTCTAGTCAAAGCAATACATTTTGCCTGGGTAGTGAGATTATCCAGAGCTCAAAGGATGGCTTTATTGAGCTCAGGGCAGAGTATGCTTTCTGGACCTTCCCTCTGGGAAGCAGGGTGTTTCTAAAATGTTTTCACATTAGATAGAAGCAAAGAGAAAACAGTGTCTGAATTTGGAAACTCCAGGTGAAATTGTCAGCAGAGGATCTCAGAATGTCATCGCTAGAAGAGACAACAGAATATTAAATGTCAGAAGTAGGAAGTACATAATAACATTAATAATAATTTTTAAACATAGCATTTATATAGGGCTTTAGGGTTTTTAAAGATTTTTTTAATGATTGTGTACACACACACACACATATATATGTACCCATGTGTACATGTATATATACACAAATATTATCTCATTTGAGTCTCATAACATGCCTTGTAAGATAGGTAGTATTATTCCTCCTTCCCCCCTTTTTTCTACAGATAAGGAAACTAAAGCTGGAAGAAATTTAATGACTGGTCCAGAGTCCCACAGCTAGTAAAGTGTCTGAGGCTGAATTTGAACTCAAGGATTCCTATTTACCCACTATACCAATGGAGAACATCAGATTTAGAGGGTATATAATTAGAACAATAAATGTTGGGCCTGAAGACACCCCCCCCCATCCAAGATAATAGAAAACAGTAAATATTAAGGGTGGGTCTGTAAAATATAGAATATTAAAGCTGGAAAGGAACTTAGAACATAAATCATAGAACATAAGAAGTAAAATGGCTCAAAGATAATAGAATATATAACACCTACTCCAATCCCTTTATTTTGAGAAGAATGGAGACCTTCCCAGAAAAAGGATTTGTCCAAGGACTTACAATGAGAATTTGAATGAACTGAGATAGTCAACCAAGATTCCTAATCTCTGTGAAAGTCCTGTTTCCATCATTCTCTATTGGATAAGTTCTCAAATTAGCATTAAGAAGTTTTTATGGTTTTTATGAAGTATCAGAAAGAATTATTGGATAAAGCAAAGAAGCTGTTTAGACTAGGGAAGAGCTCTAAAAATTCTTTCCAGTTTCAAAGCCTGTATTTTTAAGAGGAAGCTTGAGAGGAGGAAAGGTGATAGCAATATTCATACCTTTGATGGACTGGAGATGTCCCTGGTAAAGGGATTAGCCTTTTTTGCTTTGCCATAGAGGGCAGGATGAGGAACAATAGGGGTGAGGGAGCCTGGATTTCATGCAAAATAAAGACAAATTTAATGTTTAAGAGTTGTCCAATAATAAAATTGTCTGCCTTTGAGATTGTAAGCTACTTCTTGCTGAAGGTCTGCAAGGGGAATCTGGGATGAAGCAGACAACATTTCAGTTCAAGAATGTGTTGAGATACCTTGGGACCTGGAGTTCTATGTTTCTGTAATTCAGTTCTGTATTGAGGTATAGTGAAAAAGTCTTTAGATGAACATATAAGAGACCTGTGAGAGGCAGCAGAGTTTAATAAAATCTTATACTTTTGAGTCAGATTTGGATTCAAGTTCTTATCCTGCCATAGCATTTCTTTTATTTTTCCCAAATGTCCATTTTATTGTCAATTTAGAATACAAAGTATTCTATTATATATATAGAATATATATATATATAATACAATAAAATACAAACTATTATATATATAGAATATATATAATACAAAGTATCTATTATAAAGATACAAAGTATCTTTATAAATCTGCAACTTAAAACCAACATATCCTAGATGAACTAAAATGTTTCTCAGGTCCTGTTAAAGATGATTTTGGAACTGAGCTTATTTACATGTAACACAAAAAGCAACTTAATAAAAACCCTTAATTGGTAACATCACTATTTTGATGAACTGTGATTAGATTAACTGATCAATCTCAGCTGGTAGCATCTCTTTTTTCCTGGGTAGGAGTTAAAAAAATTCTAAAATAGAACATGGGAACTAGTTTTATCCTGAAGATTTCTTAATAAATGTCTCCTAAAAAGTATATACCATATTCACAATCTATCTTTGTTTTTTCCAATTTCATCCACTTTGGAAATATGAGTCAAAATATTCACCATGCCATGTCTTTCACCAATAGGGGAAAAAATCTGACTAGCATTGAGTTATGGGCACCTTCTAATTATTTTGATTACCTTACTCATATTGACATAATGTGACATGAGGAACATGGTTTTGTCTAGAACTTGACCTGGTGTTTTTCCATTATCACTGATATTTTGGTAGGATGCTGCTTTCAAATAAATCTCCCACTTTCTACTTTTTGTTCAAAGAGGGTATTAGTTTAATATCTTCTCTGAAGATATCACATGGGAGAAGGCCAAAATGGAGAAGGGAGAGGAGTCATTGTCTGAGAGTTGAAGTCCCCCTCTGACTTCAACTGCAGTAAAATGGACCACATAATAATATTTAAACCATCTATATCAAAGTATTTTTATGAAAAAATGGTTGAGATACTTTCATGTGCTGTAGAAATAGGAGCCATTATGGGATATAATACAAACAGCCCTATTTCCTTTGGTTGTTCTAGTATTGTAACATAATCACTGATTTTATTATACTGCCTTTGCTGAGGAGATAGCAATACATCCTCTTGTCTAGAAAATACACTCAATTCCTTATCTTTGCATTCAAGATTTAAGTAACTGCTCTCTGGGCCTCAGTTTCCCTATCTGCAAAATGGAGATGATGCTTGCTTTAAAAGTTGTGAGCATGAAATGAAATAGTTTATGTAAAGTGCTTTATAACTTTAATATATATATATATATATAATAACTGTTCCTATCATTATCTAGTGCTTCAGTCTCCCCTGACTTGGTCCTGGTTGAATATCTACTGGTCAATAAATGAGTTGCCATTTTCTGATTTTCTGATTGCTGATATCAATGTAATATCACTATAGATAATTGATAGCTCCCAGTTCTTTAAAGCTTTAAGGTTTACAAAATGCATTCTTTACAACATCCCTCTGGAATAAACAGAAAATGTTGTTATATTAATCTTTTAAGTGTGGAAATAGAGCTTCAGAGAAGGAGAATAAGTTGCCCAAGTAGTTAATAAGTAACTCAATGCTCTACTTGGCATTTTATTTTTCTACAGAAATGTCATTGCCTTTAGTTGAATGGGAGCCCCTTGAGAAAATGGGCTACTTCATTTTTACTTTTTTTTTGACTGAAGCAATTTGGGTAAAGTGACTTGCTCAGGGTCACACAGCTAGGAAGTGTTAAGTGTCTGAGGCCAGATTTGAACTCAGGTTCTCCTGACTTCAAGGCTGGTGCTCTATCCACTGCATCATCTAACTGCCCCTTCATTTTTACTTTAACCCAATGCCTGGCGCATAGTAGGAGATTAACTGCTACTTGTGATTGCATGGAACAAGATCTCCTGGGCATCAGTTCAGCACTCATGCTTTATGAAATGAATGACTCCCTTACCAACACTGTTTTTGGGTAGACACAACCTCAGACAATAATGGCCCCAGGAATATCTGGCTTGGATGACTTGGAAAAGACAGAGAGGCTGAACATGCAATATGCTTCTTCGTTTTATCCTTAAAGTAAATTTTAATAATGCAGATGAGACAAAGTGCTTGTGTCAACTTCAGCAGAGTGCTTTTCAGGGAAATTGTCTATTGATCAACTCCCCCAGTCATAGGGATGCCCTTCTGTTCTTGGAACAGCAAAATTACTGGAGTTACACTATTTTAGGATTGTGTTTTGGAAATGTTTGGAATAACTGCCCAGCAATCAGAAAAGAAGATTCATAATGATTCTTTCTTCCAAAAGAATGAGACACAGCATAATGTCATGAAGTAGCAGACATCTATGTCAGGTAACAAGGTCTAGGATAGAAGAATAAGATAAAATGTTGTATTTGGAGTCAGGAAGACATGACTTAAAATGCTGTATTAGATATTTACTAGCAGTGTGACCTTAAGCAAGTCTCTTAATCTCTCAGCCTCAGTTTCCTTATCTGTCATGTGAATAATAATGGCACCTTACATCAGTGATGATGATAATGAAAAATGATGGGTGGTTTATTTTCAAGTGGTACTCCTTCAAGGCATACTGTCTCCAATATAGTAGTTGGTATTTGGGGAAGCCTTGAGAAATGATGCAACTCAATAGGTACACAGGATACATGGGGCTTAAGTTCTTATCTACAGCTTTGCCACCGACTTGGGGCAAGGACTATGTGCCTTTAGTTGAATGGGAGCCCCTTGAGAAAATGGGCTACTTCATTTTTACTTTTTTTTTGACTGAAGCAATTTGGGTAAAGTGACTTGCTCAGGGTCACACAGCTAGGACTGATCAATTAAAGAAGATTTGGGAAAAAATCAAAACATTGTAAACTTTGGCTGCATTGAAAGACTCTAATATGTACAGCAAGGTACTATATCCCAAGTTCCATTTAGTCCCCATCTAGACTTTTGGTTTCAGTGCTAGGTCCTATATTTTAGAATGGAGAATAGTAAGACAGAACCCAAGGGAAACCAGGAAAATGAGGAAACTGTAGAACATTCTCTGTGAATATTGGTCAAAAGAGTAGAGAATGTTTAGTTGGTTGAAGAGATGACTTATAACAAACTTGACAGCTGCCTCAAAGATTTGAAAGATTGATATGTGGAGAAGGAGTTAGGGTAGTGCTGTCTGGCTTCAGATGGGAGAACTAGATATAATAGGCAATTGGGGGGAGTTAGTTCTGATGAGTTACAGAAAGAGAGAGAGAAAGAGACAGAGACAGAGACAGAGAGAGACAGATTCAGTATAAGGAAGACTTCCCTGACAATTAGAGCTGTTTAGAAATGAAATGGGAGAGCATGAATTTCCTGTCACTAAATGTCTTCAAGTAGACCTTGGATGATAGACCACCTGTCAGGAATGCTGTTTTATGTAGGAGGTTTCCTAAGTCATCTCTAAGGTGCCTTTTAGTTCTAAGTCTTTGAGCCATACACTCTATATTCAATTCACTAATTCTCTAGAATTCTTTAATTCTGGATTCAAAGATTCTAGGATTTTTTAATTCTATAAGATTCTTTGTCAGTTGTTCTTGGATTCCAATTCTCTTCCTTTCTATTATTAGATTTCATGACGTATGGAATTAAAATGGCACTCTTCACTGGTTTTGAAAAGTGACTAATTAAAAGGATGATAAATTGCTAAATAAAATTAGTGTTGGACAATCCCCCCAACACTTCTGCTACCTTGAATTAGTTCATCTTCATGCGCTTCATCAACACTAAATTTCCTTCTGATAGCATGTTGAAATGGCTATGAAAATTATCTCCCTGGAGGCTAAAAATGACCAGTATGATAAGAACTGAAATAGTTCTTTTTATGAACTTAACAGTTCTCCAAAAAAAATGTGAGTAGGATTCGGTCTGAACACTACTCCATTTTGTGGTTTTACTTTATTTTCTTGAGCACCAGTTATAATCCTCTCCACTTGTAATTCACATTCTGCCCAATGAGACCCAAAGGTGCAAAAATAGCTTGTATTTCTATAAAGACTGAACGATTAGAAGTCATGTGTTTTTTTGCAATTACCATATAAGCAAAGTAATACAAATGTAGAAATAAGCCTGCATACAAAGAATTGCTTGAAGGGAGGCAAAGTATACATCTCTACCACCTAATTCCCTCTACCTTTTTTCAAGGAAGATATTAATTTCTACCAGAAGGAGAAGCAAAAAATTGAGGTTGGGAGTCACTCTGATCGTGTGTGTGTGTGTGTGTGTGTGTGTGTGTGTGTGTGTGTGTGTGTAGGCAGTAATACCAGGTTAGAATTATATCTGCTTCCTCAAATACTATTGGTTCAGAGAATATGATCAATTCAACTTCTGATCACTTTGGGTTTTTTTTTAGGAGGGAAGGAAACTCCTAGTTCTATATCTAAGGTTTGATCCTTTTCTCACTTAATACCAATTCTACAATAAACATGAATATCAAATAGAAAAATAACAACAAAAATCCAATAATAATATTTATCCAAACTGTAACAAAACAGGAATCAGAGAAAGTTTATGTAGAAGAATATTTACCAGATAATAGAAAGTGAAGAAGCTCTCCCACTGAGAGCAAGATAACTCAACTCAATCAAGAAAGAGAATCCTAAGTCCCACCCAGAGGGGAAATTCCCCAAAAGCTCTACTGTAAAAAGGTGGAAATGGGAACATAATAGAATATATTGCCTCCTCTTATGTTTCCTCAGAGGTTTTTTCCTCCAAAAACTAGAAGTGGAATTGTTTTCTTCCATATTCTTTTTGGAAGCTGCCAACTTCACTCCACCTCTCATGGAAAACAGGACATTCATCTCCATCAATAATAAGAAGTGAGTCTCATACAAATGGATTTTTGGATAGGGACTACTTTCCCTAATTATTTTTGTTCTGAACCTGTGATCTTATCAATGGGAAGAACTCCTGATGAGCCAAAAATCTTTCCACCAATGCAGATGGTCAGCTGTTCTGTAACTTTTAGTCTTAAGAGTATTGCTTAGAGCCCTAAATGGTTAATATCTTGCCTACAGATAAACAATCAGTATGTGTCATGAGAAACTTGAATCCAGTTTTTCTACTAATTCTCCCCAATTTACAGAAAAGGAAATCAGGGTTTGGAGAAAGAAAGACGTGTGACCAAAGGTCAGAGACAAAGATTCAAATACAAGTGTTCTGATCCAAGGTCCAACATTTTTTCATTTTTTTCTATCACACCAGTAGTCTCCTTTCTCAAACTACAGATCCTGAGAATATTTGAAAAAGGAACATAGGCCATTTTAACTTTACATCCTCTCATCCTCATGACATTATTATTCAGTTATTCAACACTGAATTTCTTCTTGAAAGCCTCTACCACTTATTCCACTTGTAACCTTGAACAAAGAATTTTCCTTGATTGACCTCAGTTTCTTCATCAGTCAAATGAGGATTAAAATGATCTCTATTGTTTTTTTGGACCCTGTGTACTCTGATATCAATATACTTCCTTTCTCTAAGTCAGCTTCCTCTACCATAAAATGGGACTAAGAATCATAAGTTCAGAGATCTAGATGTAGAAGGGACCTTACAACTCAACTAATCCAAATCATTCATTTTACAGACTGGGAAACTAAGTTCCAGAAAGATAATATGGTTTATCCAAGTAGGAAGAATCAAAACTAGAATTTAACACATGATCCTTTCCTTACAAATGTCCTTATATTCCCCCACTCATAGAAGTCTTTATATCAGCAAAAGAATGAACCACTATAAAAATAAATCGACCAATAAACATTTATTAAACACTGAATATGTATTAAGTATTGTGCCAAATGCTAGAGAGAGAAAAAGAGGCCACAGTCCCTGCCCTCAAGAACCTTACAATCTAATGAGGGAGACAACGTGCAAAAAACAAAATGTTAAAAACAAGCTTTATGCAGGGTAAATAGGAAATAACAGAGGGAAGGCACTAGAATTTTTGTTTTTTTGTTTTTGTTTTTTGCTGAGGCATTGGGGATAAGTGACTTGCCAAGGGTCACACTGCTAGGAAGTGTTAAATGTCTGAGATCAGATTTTGAATTCAGGTTTTACTGACTTCAGGACTGGTGCTCTATCCACTGCTGCCCTGGCACTAGAATTAAGAGGGGTTGGGGAAAGCTTCTTGAAGAAGGTGGGATTTTAGTTGAGACTAAAATTAAGCTAGAGAGGTCAGTACTCAGAACAAGGAAGGATAAGCATTTCATGCATGAGGAAGAGCCATAGAAAGAGAGATGGAATGTCTTATTTGTGGACCAGCCCTGCAGGAGGTTACTGCCACTGGATCCAAGAATACATTTCGGGCAATAACAAGACAGGAAAGGTAGGAAGAGGCTAGATTGTGAATGGTTTTGAATGTCAAACAGAATTTTGCATATAATCCTGGAGGAAATAGGGAGCCACTAGAATTTATTAAGTAGGGGGGAAGGAGAAATTGGCAGAATCAGACATGCATCCTTGACTTTGATATGCTCATACTCTCATCTATTCTTTTTCTTTTCCTTCCCTTCCCTGATTTAGAAGGCTTTCCCTGAGTACCATTAGGAATTTCTCCTCACTTGCTTAGAATCCTTACATTCCCTTACCATCTACCTCATTAGACCTCTATCCTCTTTATAATTTTAAAATGTGATCATAAGGCACAATAACAGTTGATGTAGCAGGTGGGTTAAAAATACGAGAAGGTACCTTTATTTTTTAAATGGAAGGGAACAAAAGATTCCACATCTTCTGACAGTCTCAAGATTGTTCTAAGAGAGACTATTTAAAAACTAAAATGCCTTTTTATACTAATATGAATAGAAACAGTACTTTCAGATTGCATTTTATTGCAACAAAAGGTTAGTATGATGGGATGTGCTATGGTCCAATTTCTAGGAAAGAGAATAGTAATTAAGTGCCTAACTTTAGATATTGTTTCGATTACATTAGGAATATCCATGTACCATCCCCCACTTTCCCATGAGGAAGCAAATAATTTATTTTAATTCCCTAGAACCAGAGCACATAACAGTGAGAGCAGTCCCTAACAGACTTAATAATAAATCCCAGGCTGACACCTACCTCCTCCTACCAATGATTCCTTCAGGAGGTGAGACACATCTTGTCCTTCTGGTTTGGAGGATTATTTGGTGGTAATTAAGTCAAATTACATTTGATTATATTGACCACTTATATTTTGAACATTTTTACATAAATAAACATAATCATGATCATTTGAGATCAAGCTTTCACGACAGAGCTGCATGACTTCCACAATCTAAGGTCCCTAGTCTTATCTCAGACTAGCCCCTATATACTCTATATTCCATGCTTATTGGTCTAATCCCTTGCCAATGGACTTGTCCTTCTTACACACATATCTCTTTCTTCGTTTTTGCTGTTTTATCAGTGAGGTACAATGGGAAGAGACCTAAAGTCAGTTACCAGACCTGAGTTTGAGTCCCCATTTTATAAATTTCATTTTTGCTATTTGTGATGACCCCTCTGATCTTGAGGAAAGTAATTAACTATTATGACTCCCAATTTCCTTCTTTGTAAAATGGTTGGGGTGGGGAAGCAGGTTGATCTCCAAGGTTCCTTCCAGTACAAGATCTATTATTCTCATGTTTTCCCTCCCTCTTTTGATTCTTTACCTATCAGTTAGGTTTCAAATTCAATATTATCATCTTTAGGAAGCCTCTCTGATTGGTAATGACTTTCATTCCCTTTGACACTTCATGTGACATATTGCTGTACTTCTCCAAGATGATTATTGTCAGGGCAATAACCAGAGTGCTCCAATCAGGGCTTTCCCCCAGGGTTTCCAAAATTTAGAAGATGTAGGCAGCTTTGTCCCAAACATATTTTCTATCCATCATGGTTATTCTCCCCCAGCCCTATCTCTCTCATCAGCACCATAGAAACTTTGTGGTGTTATAGACCTACATTTTCCCTTAAAGTCACACTACATGTCACACCTTCCTTGTTCCACTTCACTTCTCCCATTCTTGTCCCTACTTTGCACAAAAAAGAATTATCTGCACTTACATCATATTTCCCTATAAACAATAAGTTCCATGTAGAAATTTTTAATCTAATTTTTAATCTAATTTTTTCCCTGGCAAATAGTATGAACTTAAGGGTTTTTTAAATGTTTTTAATTATTTCATTAAATATTTCTCAATCATATGTAAAAAAAATTAAGTCATTTAAAAAATTTTTGAATTCCAAATTTTCTCCCTCCCTCTCACTTCTCCTTTTTTTGAGAAGGCAAATATATACAAAACTGATTAAAAAATAAAGTGAAGTCATGCAAAACATATTTCCATATTAGCTATGTTGAAAAAGTCTTTCTTTTCTCTCTTTCTCCCTCCCTCTCACTCTCTCTTTTTCTCTCTGTCTCTCTCTGTGTGTCTCTCTAATACACACACACACACACACACACACACACACACACACACACACACACACAAAATAAAGGTTAAAAAAGATTCTTCAATCTGCACTCAGAATTCACTATTTCTCTCTTTGAAGGTAAGCAGCAATTTTCACCATGAATCTATTGGAATTGCCTTGTATCACTACCCTAATTGATGTGGCCAACGTTTTTCATAGTCAATCATCTTCACAATGTTGCTGTTAACTGTTTACAGAATTCTCCTAGTTCTTCTCACTTCACTTTGCAACAGTCCATCTAAGTCTTTCCAAATTTTTTCAGAAATCATACTGCTTGCCATTTTTTTGTAGCACAATAGTATTCCATCCCAATTACATAGTATAATTTGTTCAGACATTCTCCAATTGATAGTCAATCCCTCAGTTTCCAACTCTTTGCCACCATAAAAAGAGCTGCTAAGAGTGTTTTTGTATATATGGGTCTTTTCCATTTTCTTTGATATCTTGAATTACAGACCTAGTAGTAGTATTGCTGGGTCAAAGAATATGCACAGTTTGATAGCCCTTTGGGCATAATTCGAAATTGTTCTCCAGAATGCTTAGATTAGTTCACCATTGTACCAACAATGTATCAGTGTCTCAATTTTTTTCATCCTCTCAAACATTTATAGTTTTTCTTTTCTGTCATTTTAACCAAACTGAGAAATATGAGGTTATATCTCAGAGTTGTTTTAATTTTCATTTTTCTAATGATTAGTGATTTAGATAATTTTTATGTGGTTATTGATAGTTTTAATTTATTCTTTTGAAAACTTCCTGTTTATATCTTTTGATCACTTATCATTTGTGTTCATGTTTTTATAAGTTGGCTCAGTTCCCTATATATTTGAGATGTTTATCAGAAAACTGTAACTTCCCCCAGTTTCCTGTTTTCCTTCTAATGTTTGCAGCATTAGTTTTGTTTGCACAAAACCTTTTTTTTAATTTCAGCTAACCAAAGTTATCTAGTTTAATTTCCATGATCCTCCATATCTTTTTGCAAAACTTAAAGCCTATATCAATATTAGCTATTATTATTAGTTGATCCCCCCAACACAGGAAAACTAATTGAGTAGTTGTTCATTTCTTCTGCCAGTTCTAGAAGCTTTGCCTTCTAGGCTGAAGATGGGTAAGGCAGCTCAGCTCTTCAGGAAGAGGAAGAGCCTCTGTACCAGTTGAAACCACAAGGCAGTTTGTTTTCTTAAATGTTCCATCCTTGAAGTCCCTGTTTGACTTGGCTGTTTTCCTGCCCCAGCCTTTTACTCAGTTCTGGCTTTTATTTCCATTTTCTCCCATCTGGCTTGGTTGGCTTTTCTCACTATCAGTCTTAGGGCTGACTCACTTTGAACTCCTGTGCCTGAATATACTCAGAACCTTAGAATAATGAATCATAGGATGATAGAATGGAAGGAAGAGCTGAAAGGAACCTGAGAACAATGAACATAGGATAGATCCTTAAAATTTAGAATGGAACTTGGAGCTGGAAAGGGTCCTAGAACTTAGAACACAGAAAGTTAGAGATGGAGGCACCTTTGAGATTACCTAGTCCAAACTTTTCATTTTATAGATGAGAAAAGTGATACTCAGAGAGGTAATGTGATTTACTCAAAGTTATACAGTAAAGCTGGAAAAACAGCAATGCACAAAAGTTCCCAAAAGCACTTGGGGAAAGATTCATAAGAAAAGTAACATTAATAATAATTATAGACTATCTCTTAAAAATAAATTCAAGGTGGGGAAGCTAGGTGGGGCAGTGGATAGAGCACCAACCCTGAAGTCAGGAAGACTTGAGTTCAAATGTGACCTCAGACACTTAACACTTCCTAGTTGTGTGACCTTGGGCAAGTCACTTAATCCCAATTGCCTCAGCAAAAAAGCAAAAAAAAAAAGAAGAAAATTCAAGGGGCTGCTAAGTGGCACAGTGGTTAGAGCACCAGCCCTGAAGTCAGGAGGACTTGAGTTCAAATATGGCCTCAGATACAGTGACACTTCCTAGCTCTGTGACTCTGAGGCAATTGCCTCAGCTAATAACAATAATAATAAATTCAAGTGACTAAGATGTGAAGAAATCAGAGTCCCCTGAATAAAAGCATGTCTGCTTTGTAGGAGGTTTGGGAGTTTGGGTATTCATCTATGATGCAAAAGCCAGAGAAAAAAGCCTAATAATAATGTGGATTCTTAAATCTCCTTAAAGTTTGCAATGCACTTTACACATATTGCTTTATTTCATCTATACAACAATGTTCCAGAATAGACATTATTGCTATTCCCATTTTACAGATGAGAAAATTGAGGCAGAGAACATTTAAGAGGCTTGCCCAGCATCACAGAGCTTGTATCCAAGGCAAGATTATGAAATCAAGTTTTCCTAGCTCAAAGTCCAAAACTTCATTCTTTATGCCACAGAGCGGCCTTTAACAGCTTAATATTTTAGCTAATTATTCTTGCTAAGTGCTATCCTCAGTCACTTTTATTTGCTGTAGTAATATAAATGCTGTCAGCACCCTTGAGATTTTGGTACCCTGGGGGAAAGTTTCAATTATCTCACCTTTGTAATGACCTTGACTCACAGAAATTGGAATCCAGGTATCCTGCCTCTTATTTCATGGTTCTTAGTGGGTGCTTCTCATGGACCTTCCTCCCACAAATAGTACCACTCAAATTCACTCACAAGGTAAAATGGACAGGCTATTAACCAGAGATGACATCTCCCCTGTACACCTGAGATATAAGCAATTGTTGCTATAATATCCATGGATTTGCAAATGCTCCTAGCCCTGAGAATATACCCAGAGCTCTCCCAATCTTATTCTCATTTTTCAAGCCCATTTGCATTTTGAGGAAATTTTGATCTCCATTATCACTGACTCATGCTACTTAAATCAACATATTGTGCTCATGAGTGAGATGGCTCTTCCTAAGCCTGCCAAACCTTTTATATATCTAAATGAAGAGGCTGCATTTTTCTCAGGAAATAAATAAAGAAATGAACCAACAGACACTGAAAGGACCAGCTAAACCAAACAGAAAAATAGGCAAAGCACTGAAAACCAGGGATGAATCATGCTCATTCCTCCCATTCCTATCATGCTTTGCAGTTGGCAAAGCACCTTCCTCCTAAGCAAGGGAGGTACCTAGACAAGGATCAATACTCCCATTTTACAGATGAAGAAACTTAAGATCAGCCCTACTTCATGCATTCAGTTATAGAACCAAGATTTCTTACTCACTTTTTCTGATGGGATGTCAAGCCCTAAATTCCTACAATAAGCAAAGCTACTTTTATAAAAATATTCACCATAATATTTATTTTGAAGGCTGACATTCTATTCTCTAAGCTGGATTTCTTTTTTGGCAAGACAATTGGGATAAAGTGACTTACCTACTGTCACACAGCTAGTAAATCATATCACCTATGATGCAGAAGCCAGGGGGGAAAGCCTAATAATAATGAGGATTCTTAAAGCTCTTTAAAGTTTGCAATGCACTCGACACATATTGCCTTATTTCACCTACATAACAATGTTACAGAATAGACATTATTGCTATTCCCATTTTACAGGTGAGGCCAGATTTGAACTCAGGTATTCCTACCTTTAGGGTTGGTTCTTTAAACTGGATTTTAATCCCCATTTGCTAAATGGAATGTTAAAGAAGCAGGAGCCAACCTTGGGAAGATAGTCTAGACCAAACAAGTCATTTAGGATTTCTGACTGATGTCGATGAAGGCAGAGAGATCCTGAGATGCACTGAAACTATGTCTTTACAAATCAAGTGCTGAAGAATTTATGAACAATTTGGGGTCACCTCAGCCCAAGGATTGTAAGAACTCTCTCCACCAATACTCTTACCTGTTGGTTGATGTTTGTCCTAAGAGGGCCATGACATCAGGGAGGGGATGCCATAACATTCAAGTAAATTGGATTTAAGTGAGGAAGGGCTATGCAAGGGCAGGCACCTGCCTCACTTTCCTGTCCAAAGTCATCTGGGTTTATAGGTCAAGTAGATAAATCCCAGAAAATTGTCTGCATTCTAGATTTGCATATGGTCATATATATCAAAGGAGGGACTTGAACCTACAATCCTCCCAATTTTTTGGGAATTCATATCCAGTGTTCTATGCATTATGCTCCATTGTCTTTATCATATAAATCACGTAAAGCAAAGAAATAGCTGCTCTGCATCCCTTTTTTGGCCTTTGGTGGATGTCTTCTTCCAATGTCCTATCAAAGCCTAGACGTGATCCTGGATGCTTAAAAGCTAACCTAATGGAAGAAAAACTCAAGCAGGTCTTGTCAGACTGGACAAAGACAAACCAATGCTGGACTGTGTATCTGTCATCCTAAAACTGTACCATAGAATGTCATTGTGGAAAAATCTGGATTTAGGGTCAAGGTCTGAGTTCTAGTTTTGTTACTTAGATACCTGCTTAATTTTAAGTAGGTGACATAATCTCTATCCTTCAGATTAATCTTCTGCTACCCTTAACATCCCATTCAGTCTAAATTCCATGATTCGAGAAGATGTTCTCTGCCAGAAGGTTAGCCAGCTGCTGCTGATGTTTTAGAGGCTTAACAATCGATGGAGTTGTCTCCTAAGGAGTTATGCTTTGTATCCATGGGAAGGGAAAGTCCACCAAGGAAGACTTTCAATCAATAATTGAGCACTTATTATGTGCCAGTCATCATGCTAAGTGATAGGGATACAAAAGAGGCAAAAGATAGTCCCTCTCTCAAGAAACTCACAATCGAGTGAGAGAAACAGCAAAGAAACAAGTATGTACAAACAAGCTACGTACACAGAGAGATAGAATATTTTATTTGTGAAATATTCAGGAGGCCAACAACACTGGATCAAAGAGTAGAAGGTGGGGAACATATAAGAAGATTGAAAAAGTAGGACAGGACTAAGTTCTAAAGGGCTTTGAATGCCAATCAGAAAATTTTGTATTTGAACCTGAAGGCAATAGAGAGTCACTGGAGATTACGAAGTACAAGGGTGATATGATCAGACGTGTATTTGAGGAAAACTACCTTGATGACTAAAGGGAGGATGGACTAGAGTGGGGAATCAGTAATCTAGTAAGGTAACTGATGCAGAAGTAGTCCCACTCCATATTTCATGGGACTGAGAAGCACAAAAGATGTTTGTCATCATTCTAATCTAAACCTTCTCATTTCTCAGAGAAATAACTTGCAATTATAGCCTAGAGAACTTCAACTGTCTAGATTGCATTGCTAGTAATGACAGAGGGAAGATCTGGTCTTGGTTCTTCTGCATCCAGATTCAGCCCTCTTTTTCTATCTGAGGTCTTCTTATAATTCCCCCCACCATCTTTTAATCTCCATTATTGTTGAAGGCACCACAGTCCTTCCAGTCATCAAAGTTCACAACCTCAATGTCCTCGTTGACTCATCACTTTCACTCTCCTCATCTAGATGGCATGTTAGAGATGGCTATCTTTTTTCAATCCCTTTCTGTCATCCACTCAAAGAGTATGATTATTTTGTAGCTTTTGTAGTCTTTTGGTAATAATAATGTTAGTACTTGTAGTTTTATAAAGCTATAATAAACTAGTTGCATAGTCTACCTTCCTAATATTTCTCCTATCTCTATTTCTCTATTCAAACAGATATCACCCCAATTCTGGTTTGCATCATTTCTTTCATATACTTTTACAATAATTTCCTAATTGATTTCTCTTCCTTAAGCATCTTCTCCCTCTAATCCATTTTCCGCACAACTGCCAAAATGACTTTTCTTAAAAATAGCTTTATCTATATCGTTTCCGTCTTCTGTTAACTATATCAGTTTTGTATTGCTTTTAAGATCTTCCCCTCTTAAGTTGATTTTTTTTTGACTAAGTACAAAGGGTCATCTTTTACCTCAGTTCTTTCCTTAAATCATTGAATGGGTCTTGCCTCAGACAAACTAAGAGCTGGGAAATACCTTAGCTCAAAAAAGCCAAGAAGTCTTACTGTATCTGGATCATCTCCAGTTGTTCTAATCTATGTCTTCTCATTGGACCCAAATGGCTTCCATAAAGAGAGTAAGAAAGCCATGCCTTACTTAAATTCAATTCACTTGTAAGTCAAGACATCACCTTTCTGATATCCTTAGCATTCTTCTAGAACAAAGGGAATATAAGCATGAGTGAATGGACAATACAAAAACTAATAGGGTAGCTCTTATAAAGACCTAGTTTCAAAGCCTTTATTGGCACTACTAGTCATGGGATCTGGGCAAGTCATTTCTCCCTGGACTTCAGTTTCCTTTAAGAAGACTCATCTTCATGAGTTCAAATTTAGCATCAATTACTTATTAATTGTGGAACTCAGGGCAAGTCACTTAACTGTTTCCCTCAGTTTCCTCATATGTAATATGATTTGGGGAAGGAAATGGCAAACCACTGCAGTATCTTTGTCAAGAAAATCCCAAGTGGAGAAGGAGCCACATATGCAAAAATGTTTGTGGCAGCCCTTTTTCTAGTGGCAAAGAACTGGAAATTGAGTGGATGCCCATCAGTTGGGGAATGGTTGAATAAGTGATGGTATATGACTGCAATGGAATATTATTGTTCTATAAAAAATGATCAGCAGGCTGATTTCAAAAAGGCCTGGAGAGACTTACATGAACTGGTAATAAGTCAAGTGAGTAGAACCATGAGAACATTGTACACAGTCACAACAAGATTATATGATGATCCAGCATTCTTATATATTACCAACAAAGTTGAGCAGCAAGAGATAGAAAAAGAAATTCCATTCAGAATAACGGATGATAGCATAAAATATTTGGGAATCTATCTGCCAAGAAAATGTCAGAAACTATATGAACTAAACTATAAAACACTTTCCACACAAATAAAATCAGACCTTGTCAATTGGAAAAACAATAAGTGCTCATGGGTAGGCAGAGCGAATATAATAAAAATGACAATACTACCCAAACTAATTTACTTATTTAGCGCCATACCAATCAAACTCCCAAGAAATTATTTTACAGATCTAGAAAAATAGTAGCAAAGTTCATTTGGAAGAACAAAAGGTCAAGAATTTCAAGGGAATTAATGAAAAAAAAAAAAGACAGATGAAGATGGCCTTGCTGTACCAGATCTAAAACTATATTATAAAGCAGCGGTCATCAAAACCATTTGGTACTGGCTGAGAAATAGAGCAGTTGTTCAGTGGCATAGGATAGGATATCAGGACAAGCTAGGTAATAATGTTAGCAATTTAGTGTTTGATAAACCCAAAGACCCCAGCTTTTGGGATAAGTACTCACTATTCGGCAAAAAACTGTTGGGAAAATTGGAAACTAGTGTGGAAGAAATTAAGGCTGGATCCACACCTAACACCGCACACCAAGATAAAATCTAAATGGGTTCATGATCTAGATATAAAGAGTGATATTGTAACCAAATTAGAGGAACATAGGATAGTTTACCTCTCAGACCTGAGGAGATAGAATAAATTTATGTCCAAAGAAGATCTGGAACTCTTAATTGAACACCAGATAGATAATTTTGATTATATTAAGTTAAAAAGTTTCTGTACTAACAAAACTAATGCAGACAAGATTAGGAGGGAAGCATCAAATTGGGAAATCATCTTTACATTTAAGGGTTCTGATAAAGGTCTCATCTCTAAGATTTATAGAGAATTATCTCATATTTATAAGAATTCAAGCCATTCTCCAATCAATAAATGGTCAAAGGATATGAACCGACAATTTTCAGATGATGAAATTAAAACTAATTATAATCATATGAAAAGGTGCTCCAAATCACTATTGATCAGAGAAATGCAAATTAAGACAACTCTGAGGTACCACTACACACCTGTCAGATTGGCTAAAATGACAGGAAAGGATAACGACAGGTGTTGGAGGGGATGTGGGAAGCCTGGGACACTGCTGTATTGTTGGTGGAGCTGTGAACGGATCAAACCATTCTGGAGAGCAATTTGGAACTATGCTCAAAAAGTTATCAAACTATGCATACCCTTTGACCCAGCAGTGTTTCTATTGGGCTTATATTCTAAAGAAATCATAAAAGAAGGAAAGGACCCCACATGTGAAAGAATGTTTGTGGCAGCCCTTTCTGTAGTGGCTAGAAACTGGAAATTGAATGGATGCCCATCAATTGGAGAGTGGCTGAGTAGATTATGGTATATAAATGTTATGGAATATTATTGCTCTGTAAGAAATGACCAGCAGGATGATTTCAGAGAGGCCTGGAGAGACTTGCATGAACTGATGCTCAGTGAAGTGAGCAGAACCAGGAGATCATTATTTACGGCAACAACAATGCTATATGAGGATCAGTTCTAATAGACATGACTCTCTTCAACAATGAAATGCTTCAAACCAGTTCCAATTGTTCGGTGAGGAGAGCCATATACACCCAGAGAAAGGGATGTGAAATGTGGACCACAACATAACATTTTCATATTCTCTATTGAGGTTTGCTTGCATTGTATTTCCTTTATCAGATTATTCTTTCTTATAGATACGATTTCTCCTGCACAAAAAATGATGTCTGGCAATAACTATATATATATATTTGATTTCTTAAGTATTGTAACATAATTATCATGTAGTGGATATCCTGCCATCTAGGGGAGGGGTGGGGAGTAGGAGGGGAAATTTGTAACAGAAAGCTTTGTAAGGGTTAATGTTTAGGAATTACCCATACATATGTTTTGAAAATAAAAATATATATATATATATATAAATAAAAAAATAAAAAAAGATTATATGATGATCAACTGTTGTGAATTTGGTTCTTTTCAACAATGAGGTGATTCAAGGCAATTCAAATAGAATTGTGATGGGAAGTGCCATCCTACATCCACAGAGAGAATTATGGAGACCGAATGTGGATCAAAGTTTTGAGCTCCATTCTTAAGTGTGGTCCTCAACATCAAAGCATGGTATTTCCACCTTTTTGAGTATTGTTTTGTTTCATTTTTTTCTTTCTTGTGTTTTTTTCCCTTTTGATTTGATTTTTCCTGTGCAGCATGATAAACATGGAAATATGTTTAGAAGAATTGCACATATTTAAACTACAGTGGATTACTTACTGTCTTGGGGAAAGGGAAAGGAGAAGGGAGGGAGAAAAATTTGGAACATAAGCTTTTGCAAAAAATGATTGTTGAAAACTATCTTTGCATAGTCATATACATCCAGAGAGAGGCCTGTGGGAACTGAGAATGAACCACAACACAGCATTTTAACGCTTTCTGTGAATATTTCCATGCATTTTGTTTTCCTTCTTAGGTTGTTTTTTTTCTTCTTCTCTTTCTAGATCTGATGTTTCTTGTGCAGTAAGATAACTGTATAGATATGTATACATGTATTGTATTTGTCATATAATTTCTCCTATCTAGCATGTATTAGATTACCTGTCATCTAGGGGTAGGGGGTGGGGGGAAGGAAAGGAAAAGCTTGGGAAAAAAAGTTTTTTTGCAAAGGTCAATGTTGAAAGGTCATTCATATGTTTTGTAAATAAAAAGCTTTATAAAAAAAGAAAAGAAAACTATCTTTGCATGTATTTGGGAGAAAAATAAAAAGCAATTACTATTAAAAAAGAAAAGAAAAATTTCCAAATGGGATCATGGAAAGTTGGACATGACTGAAAATAATTAAAAACCAATAAAAATATAAAATGAAGGTGTCTGGTTAGGTGATGATATCTAAGGCCTGCCCTCTCCTCTTTATTCTATAATTCTAAATATTGAAGCTATTGAAATATCAAAGTAACTGGTCAAAATAACCCCATTCTCCATTTCACTTACTTAGTGGAGTTCTAGCTCTAATACAACTAGTGGTAAAAGTGAATAGAACATTCATGAACTGATGCTGAGTGAAATCAGCAGAACCAGGAGAACATTATACATAGCAACAAGACTATACGATGATCAATTCTGTTGGACATGGCTCTCTTCAACAATGAGATGTTTCAAACCAGTTCCTATTGTTCAGGGATGAAGATAGTCATATACATCCAGAGAGAGGGCTGAGGAAACTGAGTGTGGACCACAAAATAGCATTTTATCGCTTTCTGTGAATATTTCCATGCATTTTGTTTTCCTTCTTAGGTTGTTTTTTTTCTTCTCTCTTTCTAGATCTGATGTTTCTTGTGCAGTAATATAACTGTATAGATATGTATACATATATTGGATTTGTCATATAATTTATCATATTTAGTATGTATTAGATTACCTATCATCTAGGGGTAGGGAGTGGGGGGAAGGAGGGGAAAAGCTTGGAACAAAAAAAAAGTTTTTGCAAAGGTCAATGTAGAAAAATCACTCATATGTTTTGTAAATAAAAAGCTTTTAATAAAAAAAAGAGTAAAAAAGTGAATAGAACATTAAGCTGGAGTCAGGGAGGTTTGGGTTCAGATTCAGCCTCTGAAGTTCCCTAGCTACATGACCTGGGCTAGTCACTTAACCTTTATCTCAATTTCCTCTCCTGTAAAATGGGAATCATAATAGTGCCTCCCTCTCAGAGTTGTTCCTAGAATCAAATGAGATAATATTTGAAGATCACTTATCATAGGGTCTGACATATAGTAGATGCTTATTAAACACTTATTTTCTTCTCTTTATGTGTTTTTTCCCTGGATATTTTCAAAATTTAGGAGAGTTCAAGCTCTGTAAATTTTTCCATGTCTTTGTGCTTAACAAATATATTAGAATGTCCTGGCTTGGAAGTCCAGACTGCAGCCAGCTTCCTTGTTCTCCTACCTTCAGGCAATAGGATCTGATTATGGACTTTGGTAAGAAATGCTGTGGCAGATAGGATTAGTTTTACCTTTAGCCTGGAGGTAAAGTAAATATTGTTAAAAATGAACTGTCTCCCCAGTACTCTCCATAATCTTAGTGATTTGGGTGTCTGGATTATTTTTTTCCCTTTCAAAATATCTTTGAGAATTACCAGAATAATATCCCCCACCCCTTCTCAAATGGATGGTCAGAAGTACATAGGGGAAAAAAATCTTACCTACAAAAGGAAAATGATTCTGAATTAACATCCGTGGAAAGTAAGCCCAGCAGATATTATCTTGAGTTTTAGGGAGTACCATCAATTACTCTGAACCTGATCACTAACAGGTTCAGGGTATATAATTGTATCATGCTGGATTTTAGAGTTGGAGAATCTGAGTTTAAATCTCAGTTCTACCTACGGAAGTTGGATGGCCTCAGAGTTCTATGGTGCTATGACCTGCACAAGACTACACAGCTAGCAAGTATGCAAGGTCAGATTTGAACTCATGAAGATAAATCTTGATTCCTAGCCCAGTGCTCTATCCACTGTACCATCTAGCTGGTCTACCAGGTCCCTTAAATAGATTTATGGTGTTAAGATCCTATGATCTTGATTCAAATACTGGCTCTGCCACATGTGACCTAAATGACTTTGTCTCATTTCTCCTCTAGAAAATTAAGAGATCATGTTATATGATTTTAAGGTCCTTGTTAGCTCAAAATTCCAGATCCAAATGAAGGGTTTTTCATCCTTTGGGTATTATCTTTCTTTTCCTTTGCTTTCTAGAGTTTGACTTTGTAAACAATGTCTTACAGAATAGGGAATGAAAAAATATTAGTCCCATCTCTACCAGTTATTATTGTATGACTTTGGGTAAATTAGTTAATTCCTTACGGCCCCAATTTCCTCATTTGTAAAATAAAGTATTGGACTAAGGTCAATTTTAAGATTTCTTCTTACTCTAACATTCTCTGAACTAAAGTCCCATAAAGCTCTGGTACTCTGTGACCCCATGGATGGTAATCCAGAATCATTTGCCTTTTGTGGGTAATATTTTCCCCCATGTACTCCTTATCATCGGAAGGGTATATGGCACTTTAAAATTCCTTTAACTTTTGACTATCTATTTTCTTGTATTTTTTTAGCTTTGATATTCTAGGTATCTAGGAGTCTTTCCACTAAGGTCAAGTCTAATCCTAATCCTTTTTGAGTCCAAATGTTCCATTCTGACTCAAAAGACTTAGAGGATATGGTCTCATATCTAGGCCATATAATTTGGGGTCCAAGCCCCTTCACATTTGTAGACCTTTATTTCTTTGCATGTAAAAGAAAAGGATTGGACTAAATAATCACTGAGACCTCTTACAGTGGTAACATTTTTTGGTCTAAGGTCCCTTCCACCTCTATTTAACATTCTTTCCAGTTCTCTGATTCTATGGTTGGTACATACAGTCCTTAATTGTCATTTTAATTTAATTTCAATTTCTTTCTGCTAAAGAAAATTCTCTGGTGGAAGAATCTTTCCAAATGACTGATCTGAATAACTCCCCATACACTGACTTGGCCCCCGCATTATTCTAAATAAAAACAATATATGCCGTGACATATTAATTGAAAGGATTAGGGGACTTCCACTTCACTGGTCTGACAAGCATTCCCAGACTATATTGCTGATTAAAGGACATATCTTCAGTCTTCTTTGCTCAGCTCAATAAAGCATTCAATTGATAGCAAAGCCATTGACAGCTAATGTAGCCAAATGACTCTTGCCCTTTTACTTCAGCTCAGGCACTTAGGTCAGAGCACTTGGAGTCGTTCCTTCTTGGTTCCTTGAGGGATATGACATAAGATGGAAGAAGTGCAGAATTTGCCAAAAACCTTAGATCTGAAGGGACTGAACGATATTGCTTGAGATAGAAGGTCTCATCTCCCTCTTCTTCCCCTATCTCTCCCTCCCATTCCCACTCCACATCCCCACCTCAGTTTTTTCTATTACTACAACATATACTGAAAAAATTCTTATTCTATCAAGACTGGAAGAAAACTTGGAAAATGAAGAAATTGGGACCCAGGGACTTGCTGAAGATCAAGGAAGTATTAGATAGCAGAAGCAAGCTCAGAACCTAACTCCTCGGACTTTGAATTTAATGCCCTTTCCATTATACTTCTTTTGATAAATGGCAGTGCTGGAACTTAAATCCAGGACTTCTAACGCCACGTCTAATACTTGTTCCATGGGACTACATTCTCAGTGAACTTGTCCAGCCCTCAGTGGTCCCTGTAGCTCAGAGTTCTATTCTATCTATGGCAGAGGAATGGATTGTGGAAGGGATTTTTTTTTGTTAGTCTACTTTACTTCACCTGAGTTGCAAGTAGTGAGACAGACAGAGTATAGGAGCAGAATGGATAATGATTCTACTTTATGTTTTACTGAACAGTGATCCTGAAATGGATATTTCTGCACTTCATAGCTACCTCATTATTGCAAGAGTTTAGGAGTTTCTAGGAACAGATATTAGTTTCTCATCAAGAGGTGATCTCAAGAATTTCTCTGAAGAGAAGGATCTTAAATGAGTTGCTCAGTTATTATGAAAAATTCAATTATCTTTTCAGAAGTACCATACAGTTTCTCATGTTCTGTCAACTACTATGAAGAGCAAATTAGGAGTAATGGGTTATAGCTTCTTGTTTCAAGTTCTTCATCCATGTGTGCTTATAGCTCTTTTTGTTTTAAACATTTAGTCTTTCATGGAGAAAATAAATAGCTGTCCCATACATGATCTTTTTTGCACTTTTGAATATCGTTCTGAAAGATACCTTATACATATTCCTATGCTTTATCTTAGATTGTCCCCAAAGACCTTCTCTAGGGTAGGGGCATAATAAGCTACAATAAAGGAAGGATTGCTATCCTTTCTTTGAAGTAAGACACTTCCAGAGCTGAATCTATTCTATCAGGCCAGAACTGGGGTCCCTTGATGGAGAGAAGGCCCTATTTCACTCACACTGTCTTTAAGCCTTATGTTTTATGTTGCATTTGTTTTTAAATATTTTATTCTCAATATAAAGTATAGTCTTTGAAAGCAGAAACTAGTTTTCATTGCATCTTTGTATTTTCAGTTCTTCTATACTACTTTGAACATATTAGGTGCACAAGAAAGGTTTGTTGAATTGAAATTAATTTGATGCAATCCAATTACACAAATTTTATTGGCAAATATGCTTGCCAAATCCTGTACTTAGTATGGGGAGAAGCACAGGAATACATAAGATACAGTGACTACCCTGCATAGCAAATGGTTTAGAAAGAAAGACAAGACCAATTCAAGGTTGATAGTCATACCAATTGCCTTATGAAAGCATTCAGGTGGTACAAATACAGATTATTATTGTTTAGTCATTTTAGTCATGTCCAACTTTTCACAATGCCATTGGTATTTTCTTGGCAAAGACACTAGAATGGTTTGCCATTTCTTTCTCCAACTCATTTTACAAATGAGAAAACTAATGCAGAGTTAAGTAGCTTGCCCAGAGTCACATACTGACCTGGGGTCAGAGTTGAACTCAGGAAGATGAATTTTTCAGATTGCAGGTCAGAGCTATAATCTAACCCATACTGGAACAGAAATCATCTTCAAATTGCCCCTGACAAATATCTATTTTATATCTAATAATCATAAATAAGATCTACTATAATATTTACCTGAGAAGCTATGTATGTGGGTGTAAATATTTAACAATCAGCTTTATGTTAAAAAGTACATATGACACCTTTTTAAGTTTAATCTTCATTATTAACACTTTCACTATCACTTTCTTGAGATCAATCAACAAGAAAATAAACCAAGTCCAAATCCAAAGCATTTGTAGATTTCCAATGTATAAATTTTCATACTATAAATTGAACAATGAACTCTCTAGAGGCAATACAAGCTACCTATAACATATTGCCCCCAAATATTCATCTAACTTGATATTGTTATATTGATTCCACCAGCCTAAAATGCACCTTATCTTTTCATCTTGTCCACGGGAATATCTTAAGAAATTTTATCAAATGCTAAAACAAATGTGAACTAGGACTGCAGAATTCTATGGAATTATTTTCCTAATGTCCACTTAGGATAACAGATTTGAGTCCTCTAAGTATGGTCACTGCTTTTCCCCTCAGGATACTAGGGATAACCTTGAGGGGTTGAGGGTTTCTATAATACTCTGTCAGTCAGGAATACTATCTAAAAAGGAAATGCAATTAGTCTGGCATGTTCATGATGAAGCTGTCCTGACTCTTTGTGATCACTGGTTTTCCTTTTCTAATTGTACATAAGCCATTCATGTATCTATACATTGTAGAAGATTGTTGCTTACCTCAAAATGTCAGGATACATTTGTTTCTATAGAGCTGAAAGTAGGAACATTATCTAAAGTTTTCCTTTCCTCCAGAGCTGAACATGGGGCTCTGTCCACAGCAGGTGCTTGATAACATTTGTTGAATTTCAGTTGGAAATTGTTCACTTTCACTTGCTGATCATATAGCTTTAGTCATCAACAACTCTGTTCTTTTCTAAAGAAATTTGCTGATTACATAGCCCATTAGTCTTTACTTCATGGTACAAAAATGAGGACCTTTGACAAGATGTCACATCAGCCTGACATAGTGGAAAGAATGTTGGCTCTTGGCAAAGAGTAGGTGGCTCAGATTGGAAAATTAGTTCTGACACTTGCTTAACTGTGTGATCATGGGTGAATCCTTTTCCCTTTCTGGGTTCCATTTTCCTCAGCTTCAAAATGGAGATAATAATGCCTTTCTCACACGATTGTCATGAAGAAAGTGCTTTGTAACCATCACTTGTTTAGTTGGGCAATTGGCTGATACAGAGCATACCATATAAAATATGCCATGGCTGTTGCATACATGGAAGCTTAATGAGGCTGCTTCTAGAAGGAAGATGAAAGGAAATAAACATTAACATAGTGTCTGGATCTATACTAAGAACTTTTGTTTTTTAAATAAATATTATCTCATTTGCTTCTCACAACAGCCTTTTGAGATAGGTGCTATTATTATTATTCACATTTTACAATTGAGAAAGCAAAGGCAAACAAAGGTTAAATGACTTTCTAGGGTCATACAGCTAGGAAATGTCTGAGGACAGATTTGAACTCAAGTCTTCTTGACCCCACCATGCTAGCAGATACCTCAGAAGTATGTAATAGAGAGGTCCTTGTCTATCCTGGTTAAGAGGATGAGCACATATTCTGTGACAGCTTCCCACTGAGTAGTTCATATTATGAAAAGTCTGGCTGTTGAGTCAGAAGTAAGCATGCATCCAAAAGGCTCAAACAAATGGAAGAACCATCTCTATGGTTTTCAAGTGAAGAGAAAAAAACTGGCAACTACAATATCCATTCCCTATTGATCCACGGATACATGGCATTCCTCCCTCTTCTTGTCTCTGTTGGGCTTAGTTCTTTTCCATTCTTAGATGATGAATATCAGAAATAGAATGAACCAGGTTACAATCATGTGATCTTTGAAAGGTTTGGAAGAACCACCAGAGGTCCAGCGACTGGAATCCATCATAGTCTGATGGTAACCACAGTAACAGAAGTCATTAAGGAAGCAGCCCTGAGAAGTGACTTGCTTGACTCAGCCTAGCAGTAAATTAACCCAACAGCCAAGACAGCAGGATCTACAAGCAAAAGAGATGCATGTTTATAATCTCTGCCATACATAGAAGTCAACTTAATTTGGCAGTCATCTCTTTAAGCTTGAGCCCACTTTCCCCAAAGACCAAGTCAATTTATAAAGACAACTATACATAGAAGTCAACTTAATTTGGCAGTCATCTCTTTAAGCTTGAGGCCACTTTCCCCAGAGACTAAGTCAATTTATAGAGACAACCATACCATGGTTAAAGGGTGGGTGGGTGTGGGTGTGTTTGGTGAAATGGAAGGGGAAAAGACAGGGAAGACAGGGAATTTTGTCTTTGTTACACTTTCTCATAAATATTTCTTTGTCAAAGCGAATTGATTAATTGATATTAGGGAAATATCAGTTGGTAGATGATAAAGGAAAGATATAAACTGGTGATTGATAACCCTTTGCTAAAGCTTCTGATTGATACAGCATAATAGAAGCCTCAACCCCTCAAGGTTATCCCTAGTACCCTGAGGAGAAAAAATAGTGACCATACTTGGAGGACTCAATCTTCTATCCCAACTGGTCATTAGGAAAATAAACTCTGAACCTTAGATATTGCACTAGGGTTCCATTGTCTATGTATATTGTGGATTACACAGATTAGAGATCTGAGAAGAAAATTATTACATCTCCTTCAATTCCACATCTGGTCAAAAGGATTACTCCTGGAAATTTCCTTAAAGATTTTCAGAAACAGAGATTTTCCAATCTCCTTTTGAAATGCTTTCTGGTATTTCATAGCCCAGAGAGCTGAGAATTTCTTACTGGTGACTCATGAAATAGTATGAACTACTAATAGCACAAATTAATACAGCTCTTTAATTTTTGCCCAACATATTATATACATTATCACATTAGTTCCTCACAATAATCTTGGGAGGTAAGGACTATTATTACTATTATTATTGTCATCATCATCCATATTTTACAGATAAAAAAGGGTAACAGAGAGTAAATAGCATAACCATGTGGTAATTGTTTATGGTAAAATTCAAACTCAGGTCTTCTTGCCTCTGACTCCAGCCCTGTATCCGCTGTGCCAACCCACACCTGTTAGTATTTTAAATCATTCCTTATAATCTGCACTTAGAAGATACTAGAGAATAACTTGTGTCCCACTGTCTATATGTTTTCCTATAGCTATTTTTATGAGAAACTTGATACACAGTGTAGTAGACAGAATGCTTATTTGGAGTCCCAGAATCTAGGTTCATATTCTGATACTACTATTTACCACCTAAATAACATTGGGCAGCTAAGTAACATAGTGTATAGAAAGTTAGGCCAGGAGTTAGGAAGACTCTTCATCTTCCTGAGTTCAAATCTGATATCAGATACTAACTGTGTGACCCTGGGCAAGTCACCTAACCATGTTTGCTTCACTTTACTCATCTGTACAGTTAGCTGGAGAAGGAAATGGCCAACTACTCCAATATCTTTACCAAGAAAAGAACAAATATGGTCACAATGAATTGAACACAACTGAAAAATGACTGAACAACAACAAAAGTGATATTAGAAAAGATATTTTTCTTCTTTGGCCTAAAATGTTTATGGTAGACTAGATTGGTCATATAGAAATGATGACCATTAAGCCATATATAAGGATCCCTTTAGGGTACATATTTCCTTGGATAAGCACATGTTAATATTATCTACGATTCATTGTATTTTTACTTGTTTTGTTAAACATTTTCCAATTCCATTTTAATTTGGTTTGCACCATATTTAAGAATGTTGTGAGCCTCATGCAGCCAGGGAATTATATACTTGACACTTCTGGACTAAATGCTATCTGTGGTCCTTTCTAGCTTTTTTTTGTTGAAAGTTCAGCCCTTATTCATTGTTCATTTCTAGGTGACCTGTGAAATAGGGAAAAGATGGCTATTTGAAAAGAACAACAGGTGAAGAGGATCGATGCTTTGATAATTTGTGGGTGAGGTGGATTTAAAAGCTTAATTGGCTCCTCTCCAGCAGATAGCATGATGATATGAATCTGAATAGAACAGTAATTCTCTCATCAAACATGGAAAATGGAATTTGGGCAGTAACATGGGCTATGTATAAACGTCTGACTAAAGGAAACATATTGATCAATCTCCCAAATGAAAATAATTAATAGAATAACATTCTATTAATAATTAGAATAATAGAATTAACAAAGTAGTTAGAAAAATAATAAATAGAATAATAAACATGGCACTCCTTCATGTTAGTCCTCTACTTCCCACATTCCTGTTGCCATATTGAATCTCCAAAGAGCAACAAGGTTCTAGAGGCAACCCTATGGGTCAATATTTTTAACATTGGCACTTATTACCTGCCCCTACCCTCCTCCCACTGAGTGCTTACAGTTAACAAAGTAGGAAGATTAGCTCAAAGCAAAGACGTTTACTAGATTGACATAGTAAGAGCAATACCTATAAACAATTGCTCAGTTAAACCTGCAATGTGCCCTTTCCTAAAGACACCCAGCATCTGTGATAGATAGGTACAAACTTTGAGCACAATGATAATGAGGTACATGTGTTTGGAACATATGTTGCTAGGATGACTCACAGTTTTGGATCCTCAGGGTTTCTAAAAGTCTTTCCTGGGAGGTCTTCATAAAGTTTCCCCAAGGGCATGACATTTGATGTACAGTTTGCTCAGCTCAGCTTCCAGCATCTTCTCTTATCTGTAGCTCAAATCTGGATTGCCAGCTAGCTGTCTCTTGAGTCCATAGTCAGCTCTCTTTTCTGCTGCCAGTAATACCATTTTTCAAATTTACTACTGTCATCAAGTAACTGATGGCTTTTCTGTATCTATCTCTATTTGGATCTAAGTGTGGGGAGTTCAGTTGCTTCAACTATTTTTTTAAACTCTCTTCAAACTCTGCATGATATGTTACTTGCTCTAAGATTAGATGTCATCATTCCTTCTTCTCTTACTCTCTTTCTTCCAAGAGTCTCCTCCACAAAGCATAACTAAAGTCCCTTCCAGTTCTAATATCTTATGTTCTATATTATAAGATGTCTTCTCTGACATTTTATATTCAATGTTCTTAATATTACAAAAACTCTTTTCACGAGGGTTTGCTGGGACATGAGATTGATTTGTATTCTCCTTACCTGTGGTCTAATGGTGAGTGTTGTAATAGGATATGTAGAAGGAGGCTCCATATGGCACAAATATTGAAAACATGCTATGACCAATTCTAAAACACCAGTCAGAATATAGTGTCCTATTCTAAGCCTTGGCATTTCAGGAATACTGTTGATGGGTTTCCTTATTTTTGAATACCATCCCACTGCTCTAAGATTTTATCTAACAGTTGTTTTCTGTTTATTTATTTCTGTTATTATTGGTATTTTTTAAACTTCCCATTTCTTTCCTAGAAATCTTGCTCAAAAATAAACATTTAAGTTCTGTTTGGTTGATATAATTGAGTACTTTTATAGGAATGCAATATTGGAAAATTTAAAATTTCATTTTTTCCCTCCAGCAAATTTCCACAGCTTACTCCTCTACCTTTTTATTCAGGAGTTTCCATTATCTAGCCTGCTATGCCTATCCAAACTCACTTGCTATAATTCTCCTTCCCCTGTATTGGATACCAATGAAGTGCCAACATTTCACCCTATTCTTTTTTCATCCCCACATCTTTACTTATATTTTGCCATCCTTATCTAAATTCTAAGCAATCTTCAAAATATACCCCAAATCTCCTCTTCTCTGGGAAATCTTCCCTGAGAACTAAAGTTCAAGGGTGCCGAGGGAAGGCACCATACTTATAATCAGAAGACCAAAGCTTTTGTCTTAGCTTTGTGGATTGTTAACATGGCACGGTGTAGCTGTGTGACCATCGATCACTTTGCCTTTCTTTGAATTCAAATTCCTCTTTCTGCAAAATGACAATTACAAGACTTGCCCCACTTACCTCAAATGCTTGTTATGAGGAAAGTACTTTGTAAACCACAAAGTTATATAGAAATTTGAGATGGAATTATTATATAAAGCATCTTTGAAATCTTTGAGCTTGAATCTTAGTCTTCTGTCTCCTTGGCTCTGGCTCCAAGGCTTACTGGGGTATAAAGACTTTTTTAATTAATTAACTTTTTATTATTAATTAATAAAAATCTATTTATTAATTAAATTAGAATTTTTAATTTTAAAATTAATATTAAATAAAATTAACAAACTAAAAGTATTTATTAAATTAAATTAATTATTAAGCTTTTTAAATTAGTAGAACATAAGGTAAAAGTCAAGGACTATGTTGCTGGCATATATATGATAGATAGATAGATAGACAGACAGATAGATGGATGGATGGACCTAAACTAGCACTATGGGCTAGGAAGGTGAAGAAAAATGGTTGACACTTCTTCCCTCAGCCTTTGCTCTCAAAAAAGTTCTATTTGTGCCTTTTGTTTTTACCTAATTGCTACATATAGCCTTTCCCATCTCCTTATCTTCTGTACCAAGTGGGGCTTATTCTGTAACAAGGAAGAAAAATTATATACATTTATTAGTCTTTGTTCTTAACAATTTTTTGCCTTCTAATAAAACAGGATCTTGAAAGTGAAGTGGGCTTCATAGCACTAAGTACTACACAACTTCTGTGTTGTATGGTTTTGTTTTGATTTGCTTGGGGGGGTGCTTTGTTTGGTGTTTATAAGCATAGTATCCCACAAAAAAGCTAAGTGGAAATTATAAGTAATTTGTAACCAAAAATAAGATAGTTTTTGGAACTATAGACTTCAAATCAGTCCCAGACCCAGGCAATCAAAAAAAATAGACTTAATTTTAGTACCTGTGAACTCTGGGTTATTTTGGCTGCTTTTTTAGCTTGGTGTGGTAGTTTATAGTTTCATTTATGGATTCAGACCCATCAGCCTGTCCTTGGCTGTGGAAAGGGAAGTTCTTCTAGTGACTGAATCCTAATAGGTAAGAGCTAAGCTAGCAATTATTCTAAAGTACCTCAGTACCAGAGAGAAACTTGGGTCCTGTGACATTATCAAGGTCCCCTAGAATAAAAAACAAAACATCTGTCAGAGAACACAGATGCAAAACCCAGCAGAGGAGAGGATCATGATGACATCACCCCATAACGGCATAAATGTAATTTGTCCTTGTCACCCAAGTGCTTCCCTTTCCTCTCCCCACTTTTGATCCATGTTGTGCATACCTATATCTATAAGCATCCCCCCTCACCTTCCAACCTCAAATAAAAATTTCCAGGTTATAGGGATAATTGAATTTTGTCTTTGTATCCTCAGTGCATATACCACATGATACTAAGTGCTTGTTGACTGCATTAGCCATAAACATATTCCTTACATTCATTTCCACCTTGTATATTCCCTGGTTGAGCACATTCTCTCTGTGTATGTTCTTCCACATTGGTAGTGTGGTGACCTATGGGAGAGCATACCCCAAGTGTTTTTGGGAGGTGGTGAGAGATCTTTGCTTGTCATTTTATTTGCTATGTTTTTTGATTAAAATTAAGCCTAAGAATGGGTGGAAATCATAGCCATGATTTCTGTGTTGTTTTTTTTTTATGGGAGTGACAATAGATCATGAACCTGAGGTAGCTTTTTTAAGGGCCACTAGATGAGAGAAGTGCTGCAGGTATTACTTAGGACAAGTTACTTCATCTTTATGTAATTAATATGGACCTAAGTATCCAAAGCATCTCTTTTCAAAACCATAGCAGCATGCAATTATGCCCTTGGCTGGCAGAACAACCAGAAACCTTATACTTTAAGAAAGGGCAACGAGGAAAATGGAATCCCAGTTCTAGGCACACATATAGGGTTCTAATTACTTCTCTCCCCTCCTGAACAGCATCATGATTGTTCTGAACCTGAACTTCTGAAGAACCTCAGTGAGAAATAAATAATAAAGCCTTCACAGTCAGATTCACATAATTGTTGCTAAGAAAATGCTTTATAAAAAGAAAAGCACTGTAGATATGAGTGCTGTTATTATTTTAGCTATATTGATCTCTCCATGTTCCTTTCTGAAATCCTTTGGTGCTAACATTTAACACATAATTTAGTACATAATAACATGCTTCCTTCTTGTCAGTCAATCAACAAACAGTTATTAAACCAGACACTTTGCTAATACTTGGAAATGGCAAAAAACAGTCCCTGCCCTAAAAGAGCTTACATTCTAATAAGGGAGACAATGTATAAATAACTAGGTACTTGCAAGCTATCTACAGAGTAAAAGAAAAGGAAGATGAGATGAGAAGCTACTAGTAGTTGTGGAGACAAGTAAATCCTCCTGCAGAAGATAGAATTTGAGGGGAGTCTTAAAGGGAGACAGGGAAACTAAGAGCTAGGGAATGAAGGGGCAGAGCATTCAGATATGAAAGCAAACCAGTAGAAGGGTAGGGAGATAGAAGATAGAGTGTCATATCTAAAGAACTTCAAGTAGGTCAACAATGCTGATCCACAGAGTGCATTGAAGGGAGTAAAATGTAAAAAAATAATGGAAAGGTAGGCAGAAGCTTTAAATATTAAACAGAGAACTTTGTATTTGGTCCTGGGGGTAATTGGGAGTTTCCAAAGTTCATTGAACAAGGAGTGACATGGTCAAAATTATGCTTTTAAAAAATCACATTGTCAGCTTAATGAAGGATGGACTAGAGTAAAAAGAAGAAAAAAAAGAGAGAAAGAGATATAAGGAAAGGAGACCAGTTAGAATATTATTGCAATTGTGCAGATCAGAAGTAATGAGGACTTGAATTAAAGTAGAGGTTTCACTTGTGGAGAGAAGTGGTCACATATAAGAGATATGAAAGTAGACATGACAAAATGGACAACAGATTAGATATATAAAGTGATTATGAATCATGAGTCAAGTATGACATTGAGGTTTTATTATTGGGTACCTAGGAGGATAACAGTAACAGGGAAATTTGAAAGAAGGGTAGATTGAGAGGAATGATAATGAATTCTATTTGAGACACATTGAATTTGAGATTCCTTCAGGACATCAGTTGGAAATGTCCAAAGAGCAGTTGGCCATGTGTCACTATGACATAAGGAAGATATTGGGGCTGGATATCTACATCTATGATGTTTTTGTTCAGTTGTTTAGTCATATATGACTCATGAACCTATATGTGATTGTTCTTGTCAAAGATGCTGAAGTGGTTCACCAGTTCCTTCTTTACTGAATTAAGGGAAACAGAAATTAAATGACTTGTTAAGATCACACAGCTAGTGAGTGTCTGAGGCCATATTTGGACTTAGGAATTCTTGACTCCAGGCCCAGTATTCTATCCACTGAACCATCTAGATATCTATATCTGTGTTTATATCTATGAATATCTGTGTTTATATTTATGTGTTTATATCTGTATTTTTATCTATGAATAAGACACAATTGTCCTTAATATCTCATTGATATTGACATATTTAGGAATCTTCTAGATTGAGATAATAAAACTCATGATGAAATCACTGACAAATAGAGTAGCGTAGGCAAAAGTAGAAAAGGGTCCAGGATATAACCTTTTGGGTACTCCCTTCACTCTACAAATATGGCTATAATGTGTTTGAGGGCAGGCATTTTTCATATGTATATTTTCCATAGTACTATAAAACAAGTCCTACTCAAAAGGAGGTGTTCAAAAACATTTTATTGAGTCACTGGTTTTTCCTGTTCTACAAAAAATAGTCATCTGTCATTTTCAATAATAAAATTATTGAATAGGTCTAATAAATACTGCCCAAGTCTTGTTCTGTTTCCTCCCAAGTGATCCACTTTTACCAAATACTAAGTTATTGTGAGGGTGGAGAAAGTCAACAAAATAAGAAATAGTTTTTGAAGCTAGTGGCCACTGGGAGCTTTTGAGTCCATCACTGTCATTGTGCGTAGCAGGTACTGGCAGGCAAGACACTGAATACCTTGTTCCCTCAATTTTCTTGTTGGATGAAATTGGGTAATGCTGGCTTGTCAAGCATTTGGGGATTCCCTGATGGGCACTAAGTACATGGTGTGTGGACAATAGACATTTAGTTCTACATCCTTCAGCAGGGGATTGAAAGTAACTATTTTCAGGGAGCAGGTACACCAAGAATTTAATAGGGTTTCACTGGGATTTGGAAAGATTTAACATAAATTCTGGACTTGCTGGAGGGAGCAGAGAATGATAAAAAAAAATACTGAATTTGTGGTGTGAGGATCTGAGATCACATCTTATTTATGCCTTTTACTGCAAATAACTTTACAGCTCTCTGTCTCTAGTTGAGAAAGAGCTAAACTTGAAGGCAAGAAGACCTGAGTTCAAATGCAGATCCTAGCTTCATGAACCTGATAAAGTCACTTAATGTTTCCTGACTCAATTTCCTCATATGAAAATGAGGGTAGTAATAGCTAGTATTACTTCCCAGGGTTGCTTCGAGGATCAAATCAGATAATGCTTGTAAAATATTTTGCAAACTTTAAAGTACTTTAATAATAATAATCTTCTCTAAACTTTAGTTTTCTCCTTTAGAAAATAGGGAGTTGTATCTGATGATCCTTAATGATCCTTCCAGCTCAGCAGCATAGTGAAATAGAAAAAGTTCCAGAATCAGAAGAGTAGGGTTCAAATTCTGCGTCTGGTGCTTCCTATCTTTGTGACCTTAGAAAGCCACTTTACCTTCAAGTTTTTTATTTGTAAAATGAGGATACTGTAATACATGTCTTTTGAGATTCCTTTCAGCTCTGAGCCTATGAATACAATTGACTTCTAAGACTGTACATTGCTGAAAGTGGAGTCAGTGATCAGCAAGGCTGATTTTTGCAGGATGCTGGGAAGACTCCTTAAGGCAGGAGCTCACATTTATGTAATAATGTTTCTCTTATGAAACAAGAATATGAAGGATTACATATGAATGTTATAGAATACAAAATACATGAAGCACATAATTATTACATCTATTTTATGGATAAGGAATATGAGACAAAATATAATGACAATGGATTTCAATGACAGTGGTTAACATTTACCTAGCACTTTAAGGTTTACAAATTGCTTTACAAATATTATCTCATTTGATTCTAACAACAATCCTAGGTACTATTATCATCCTCATTTTACAAATGAGGAAACTGAGACAGAAAAAGATTAAGTGATTCATCCAGGTCCATACAGCTAAAAAGTTTCTGAAGCCAGATTTGAATCTATTTGATATATTCATATGCTTAATAAAACATGCAAAGGGAACTTGAACTAGTTCTTCTGACTCCCAGACACAGTTTTTTATTTCACCAAGCCACCATGTCTCCCCCTCGTTACTGTGAGGGGGGAGAAAATCAATAAAATAAGAAATAGTTTTTGAAACTAGTAGCCAATGGGAGTCTTTGAATCCATCACTGACATTGTGCATAGCAGGTACTGGCAGGCAAGACACTGAATATTCCTTTTTTTTTTTTTTTTTGCTAAAGCAATTGGGGTTAAGTGACTTGCCCAGGGACATACAGCTAGGATGTTTTAAGTATCTCAGGCTAGATTTGAACTCAGGTCCTCCTGACTTCAAGGCTGGTGCTCTATCCACTGTGTCACCTTGCTGCCCCCTGAATATTCCATTGTTAAGAATTCATTCCTTTGGCTTGAAAGACAGCATAACACCAGGAAGACTTGGATTTATATTTCACTTCCAAAACTTCATGATAGTGTGATCCTGAACAACTCACTTAATCTTTAAGTATTTTATGCAAATCCCTAAAGTTCCAAGTTACAGGCTTTCACTAGTCTGAGGAATTTCTTTATCTAGTGAAATTACCCAACTAGTCCCAGTCTTTTTCCTTTCTGCAATTCTTTGTTTTAGGATTTGGTCCTCCTTAGCATGCAAATCATCCTTTTCCCCCTGGATAATCTTCTTCTTGTTGTTTATCCTTAGTTCTCAAAAAGGACCATGAAATCAGGGAGGTGATGCTGTGACAAGCAAATGGAATGGATTAAGTGAGGGAAGGCTGTGCAAGGCCAACTGCCTAACTTTTCCCTCCAATTATCTGGGTCTAGTGGCCAGATATAGACTGGCTTGAATGGAAATGGCCCTGGATGCAGTGGGAGAACTTGGCCTTTTAAAACTAATATCTTTCCCAAATCCCAGTCTGACTGACCCAATCAGTGATTAAAGCTAGATAAGAAATGAGGCAGAAGTAGATAGAGCACCAGCCCTAAAGTCAGGAGGACCTGAGTTCAAATGTGGCCTCAGATACTTAACACTTCCTGGCTGTGTGATCCTGAGCAAGTCACTTAATCCCAATTGCCTGAGCAAAAAAATAAATAATAAATAAAAACATTAAAAAGAAATGATAAAGAGAATGGCCTCTTTTACCACACTCACCTGTATCTATGTATATAAACACACATGTATATATTTATACAATAAATATTTACAGTTACATGTATGTGTATATATGTATACACATATGTATATAAATCTGGGAGGGAAAGACCCTCAAAATTTCTGGCCAAAACAGAAACAATTGCTATATTTAATAATAATAATCTTCTCTGAATTTTAGTTTCCTCATTTAGAAAATAGGAAGTTGTATCTAATGATTCTTAATGATCCTTTCAGCTCAGCAGCACAGTAAAATAGAGTTTCAGAATCAGAAGAGTTAGGTTCAAATTCACAAAGCAGTTTGATATGAATGAAATGATGAGATTTTTTTTCCTGAAAGCAAGTTTTGTATATTGGAAGAAAGTAGGGAGGGAGAGACCAATACAATAGGGACAAAGAAAGAAAGAGACAGAAACCAGGAGAGACATAAACACAGAAAAACAAAGGGGGATCAGACACAGAAACTGAGCTGGAAAGAATCCCACAAAGTGGAGAGGAGAGCCTGAATTTGCTGAACCCTTCTCTCTTCCATCATTGAAACACCTAGTTTGCTGTCTGGCTTTCCGTGTGTGGTGCTACATACTTTGGACTTCTTAAGGATACTAAGAAAAATATCTGAGAGATAATGGTAGTTCAGGGCACATTCTCATCCTATGTGGGATGGATGGAAATACTGGTTGGTCCTTCATGGTCCATCTTCCTCAGACTCACACTGTCTTTGCTCCCTTCCCTTTGTGTGATGAGACCCAAGTTCTAGTCAAAGCCACTATGGTGACTGGGGGGAGGATGAGATAAAGATATCGCCCAAGGAGACCCCCACCCATCCAATGTCCTTTTTTATATACAAGGAATTGGATACTCCATTCATTCAAAATGGAAGAAGTGATTTTCTATTGTAGGGAAAGCAGGGATTTTGTCACTATGAGGGAAATAGACAAAAATCAGCTGAGTCTTAAGGTCTTGCTTGGGGTAGGGCAAAGAATTAGCATGAACTATAACTGATCTGTTGAGAATAGAAATGAGTTAAAAAGAATTTTTTCACTTAAAGTCAAATAAGTAACTTGGACTCACAGAGTAGGAGGTCAGATGGACTCAAAGGAATTCAAAAGAGATTTAGCCTAAACCTAAGATCTTCTATGGACTAGTGGGCTGACTGTGGCTGAGGTTTAATTACAAAAGAGTAAAATAGCCAGCCCCTGGAGTTCAGTACGAAAGAGCTCAAAATGCCTTCCTGATGGGAGAAAAAAAGGCCATATATTTCAATGAAAGGCAGAATTACAGAATAGCAGAGAACCCACACTGAGAAGCTCAACTATGGAAGATGAGCAGATAGCTAAGTAAGAGAGTCTAGTGATACAACCTAGCAGCTCAGGCAAGCAGACCACATATCTTGACATCACCAGGCCACCTGCATGATAACAATGGCTCTATTAAGGGATTAAGGGTCAATATCAGAAGCAAAGAAGGGTTCCAACAGGGATGCTATTCCAGGGGATTTACTTTGGCTATTTGTGTTTGTATGAATACATGTGCCCTTCTTGATTCATCCTTACTTTCTCTTCATTTGTAGGGTGAATTGTGGAGGACAATGCATTGTAAATATGTAGGCAAAATCTATTCTCTATTTGGCAATATCATTTAATTAAATGTCTTATGTTTTTAAATAATGTGCTTTTGGTTTGTCAGACTCAGCTAACTGAATTTGACTTTGTTCCCAATCTTAGACTCATGAATGGCCTAAGGCTGACTAAATATTGTCACTCAGAACCTCAGAATATTTTGTAAAAATCCTAAGCTCTCCTCTCCAGAGTTTCCCAAGCTTTCTTTATGGACTTTTTGCTTGTAGTGAAAAACAACTTAATCTAGTGTAACTGTGAGATGCCCCTAACTCCTCCTACTTGCAGCTGACCATTCCCTCTGCCTTAGTACCCCATATAAAACTTGTTCCCAGTCCCTCCTTGGGTACTCCAGCATTTGTTGATGGCACTCTTAGCTGCAACTCACTTGCCCCAATTAAAAACCTCCATTTTTCTATATTGACTTTGAATTTAGATTAACTGATGATAGTAAAAGGAACATCTCTGGGGGCTCATGAACTGGTTTTGAGAGGATGTTGGTGCAGATTGTCTTGAAATTGGGATAGTTTTCAGGGGCCCACAATTAAACAAAGGCCTGAGTGATACTACCAAAGAAGCTAGACCTGGACTCAAATAGTTTAGGATCAATTTCTGCTTCTGCTTGGTTCAACCTATGTGACATTAGGTAAGTTATGTTTACTTTATGGATCTCAATTTCCTTATTTTTAAGGAAGGTAGTAGTAAGGTAAATTTTTCATTTTTTAAAATAATAATAGTTTTTTATTTTTCAAAATACATGCAAAGATAGTTTTCAACATTCACCCTTGCAAAACTTTGTATTTCAAATTTTTCTTCTTCCCTCCACCCCTCTCTTCTTCCCTAAATAGCAAACAATGTAGGTTAAACATGGGCAATTATTCTAAACATATTTCCACATTTATCATACTGCACAAGAAAAATCAGATCCAAAGGGTGGGGGAAAACATGAGAAAGAAAGAAAAAACAAGCAAACAACAGCAATTGTGAAAATACTATGCTTTAATCCACATTCAGTCTTCATAGTTCTCTTTCTAGATCTGGATGACTCCTTCCATCACAAGTTTATTGGAATTGCCTTGAATCACTTCATTCATAAAATGAGCCAAGTTCAGGTAAACTTATTTTTTTAAAGCTTTTTATTTTCAAAACATATGCATGGGTAATTTTTCAATATTGACCCTTGCATAGCCTTGTGTTTCAGATTTTCCCTTCCTTCCCCCACCCCCTCCCCTAGTTGGCAAGCAATCCAATATATGTTATACATGTTAAAATATATGTTAAATCCAATATGTGTAAACATATTTATACAATTCTCTTACTGCACAAGAAAAATGAGATCAAAAAAAAGAAAATAAATGAGTAAGAAAACAAAATGCAATTGAACAACAACAAAACGAGTGAGAATGTTATGTTGGGATCCACATTCAGTTCCCACAGTCCTCTCTCTGGGTGTAGATGACTTAGCACAAAATCATTGGAACTGGCATCAATCATCTTATTGTTGGAAAGAGCCACATCCATCAGAATTGATAGTCACATAATCTTCTAATTGCATGTGCAATGATCTCCTGGTTCTGCTCATTTCACTTAGTATCAGTCCATGTAAGTCTCTCCAGGCCTCTCTAAAATCATCCTCCTGATCATTTCTTATAAAACAATAATATTCCATAACATTAATATATAGGGTAAACTTTTTCCACAAAGAAACTTCATTGTTTTTGTTTGCTCCATCTTTAAATTCTCAGGGATTGTCACATTGCCTTTCACATAGTCTGAGCTTAATAAGTGCCTTTGATTTTCATTGAATTTCTCCCCCCTCCCAGAAAGATACTGTTCAAATGTCATTCTGCCTGCTGTCCCTCCTCCACATCCTCCCAAGCAGGAGAAACCATGAGACAGAAGTAATACACATGGAGGGATGGAAGTAAACCATTTCTCAGTATTGCCATGGACCAATCTTTCCCCAGGACCAAAACAAATTTAACTAAGTTCTTGGCCAAACTCCCCCCTACAGTATCTCTCTCCCTCCAGGTAGAGACCTCCTCATTTTGTTTCACACCAGTCTTCTCTCCACAAATCCCCTTCCAGCCAAAGCACCACAAATCCTTTCTTGTTCCAGGCCCACCTACTGTGGACTGTTTTGCCCAAATCTTCCCTGGCATCATCACCACACTCAGAAATGAACTGAACTGACTCTTGAAGCCGGGAGAGCAGAGTTTTTGGCTGTCTGAGTTTGATTGGATTTCTATCTCTCTCTGTTTCACCAACGACCACAACCTGGCTGGAGTTGAGAGGCAAGATTGGTTCAGGTCTGATTTGTATTCCAGGCTACCACCTCAGGCTCTCCATCAGTCAGTTTATCTCAGTACATCTACCTCCACAATACACTGGTTAAAATGCCTCCTCAATTTCTTTAGACTCAGGGAATTGTGAAAACAATATTTTCTGTCTGTGAACTAACTCTATAGCCTTAGGCAAATGAGTTTCCTTCTCTGGTTCCCAGTTTTTGCCTTAATGGAAATAACCAAATTTGGAATTAAAAACTTAATGTTTGGTTCTGGCTCTGCCATTGTCAGCTGAGTGAATCTCTGTCACAAACTATATCACCTCTCTAGGTCTCAGTTTTCTCATCTATGAGATGAAGGGGTGGACTGTCCCTGGTATCTTAATTTTTTGAGTATATGACTATGGCTGTGCTGATAGAGGATCAAAATGTCATCGTGACATTGGGAACAAGGTACAATTTATCTGACTAGCTGATCAGACCAGCTTAAGCTCAGAGTCTCCACCATAGCACAAATAATCCATAGGCACAATTGGAGGAGATAACCTATGACTAGATCATATCTTTTTTTACTCTATATTTCAAGGTTCCTGGGTAGGAAAGAGGATAGACCCTGGGACTGGAATCAGGAGGACTCATCTTTATGAATTCAGATATGGTGTCAGACATAAGCTTTGTGACCCTGGACAAGTCACTTAACCTTGTTCCCCTTCATTTCTTTATCTGTAAAATAAGCTGGAGAAGGAAATGGCAGACTACATCATTATTTTTGCCTAGAAAATCCCAAATGGAGTCACAAAGAGTTGGACATGACTGAACAAGAGTTCTGTATTTCTCAATTTGTGTATTTTGAATGAGCATGGTGAGAATCTATTATTCCCAACAAAACTTTGTTCAGTTTTTATTTATGGCTAAAATTATCAGAAATGATCTAGTCATGGGAAGTACACTACTTTACAACATCAATGACTTTAATTAAAAGAAACATTGAGTTCTTCCCTCCCCTCCCTCTCCTCCCTTTCCTTTCCCTTTCTTCCCTTTCCCTTCCCCTCCATTCCATTCCTTCTCTTTCCCTTCCCTCTCCTTCCTTCTCTTTCCTTTCCCCTTGCCTCCCCTCCCTTCCTCTCTCTTTCTCTCCCCTCTCCTGCCCTCCCCTCCCCTTCCCTTTTTCATTAATTTTTTCCTCTACTCTCTAGCTTCAGGATTCATGTCCTTACCACCCAAAGACTATTGCAAAAGCCTCTTAATTGGTGTTCTTGCCTCCAGGTTTTTCTCCTTTTCAACTCATTCTCCACATAGCCCCCAAGATCATTTTCCTAAGGCACACATATAACCTATTACTTCCCTGCTGAAAATCCTTCAGTTGTTTCCAGTTGCCTATAGGGGAAATGATATTCCCCACTGGTTGCTGTTTCAATCCCTCCATAACCTGGCTCCAAGTCACCTTTCTCATCTGATTTCCTATAGCTCCACTTCACACATTTTGTGTTCCAGTCAAATCATAGATGTTCTTCAAACTTGACATTTCCTTCTCTTGCCTTTTTGCATTTGCACAAGCCTCCACCAATACTTGAAATGTACTTAGTACTCACTGAACGTGTGGAAGGCTCAGCTCAGGTGTTAATTCCTTTGGACAGCCTTCCCTTTCCTTACCTATCCTACCCCCATCTAATAGGATTTCTCTACTCCATTAAGTTGCCTGATTTTTATTTAATTCCCCTAGTTGATTAGTGCCTTCAGGACAGACATTATCTTGTTTTCATTTTTATTTCCCCAGAACCATATTTTATGAACTCAAAACACATTTATTGAATTTAGAGGATCTAGAATCAGAAGAAAAAATAGACCTTGTCCTATCTAACAATACACTTGATTTTTTGATGGAGAAACTGAGATGCAGAGAAAGAAAGTAGAAGATCATCTAATTCAGCCTTGGGATTCATGCAGGAAGCCATTCTAAAACATCCCTGGTAATTGGTCATTGTGGGTCTACTTGAAACAAGGGATCTATTTTTTTTGCTGAGGCAATTGGGGTTAAGTGACTTGCCCAGGGTCACACAGCTAGAAGTGTTAAGTGTCTCAGATTAAATTTGAACTCAGGTCCTCCTGACTTTAGAATTGGTGCTCTATCCACTGTGCCATCTAGCTGCCCCCAAGAGGATCTATTTTTGATCTATTTTTTCACATCGTATATTCTGAATAAGAATGTGGAGAATCTATTTTTAAATGACATTTTGCTTTTGTTTTTTAGTTGAGGCAATTGGGGAATTTAGTGACTTGCCTAGGGTCACCCAGTTATTGAGTGTCAAGTGTCTGAATCCAGATTTGAACTGGCATCTAAATCCAGTATCTGACTTCTTAGACAGTGCTTAATCTACTATACCACCTAGCTGCCCCTTCTGCTGTACTTTTATTCAATTGCCTTAAGTCTTATTGGATATGCCTCTTAATTGAAATTTATCATTTAAAGAATGATAAATTCCCATCTAGTCATGGAAAGTTCATTACTTCACAATGTCATTGATTCTTTAATTTTTAAGAAATCATTGCTTTCTTCTCTTCTTTTCTTTTTTCTTCTCTTCTCTTCATTTCCCTTTCCTTATGTTTCCTCTCTCCTTCACTTCCTTCCTCCCTGCCTCCCTTCCTTCCTTCCTCTGTCCTTCCCTTCCTCCTTTTCTCCCCTTCTCCTTTGTTCCCAGAGATTTGATCCTTTGGTAGTAGACAATGCAGTTGTCCAATTGGCTTAGGTTTGCTGTAGCTCAGAACTCTCAGTCTCAATTAATCCATTAGCTTTATCACCCTCCCCCCCATTAGCAGAAATTATAGACTTATACTATAACACCTAGCTGCTACTTTTCAAAAATAAACATCCTGATTGTTTTGTTCTAAGATCCTTCCCTGATATGATATGCCATGTTCCAAGGTTATTTCCAGCACTGACATTCTATGTTCCAAAGTCTTTCTAGCTCTGATTTGCCATCTTCCAAGGTCCTCTTCAGCTCTGACATTCTGTGTTCTCAAGTCTCTTCTATCTCTATTATTCCATATTCTAAGGACCCTCCAATTTGCAACAATCTGTGTTCCAAGGTCCCATGAGCATACAACAGTCTATATTCTATATTCTATGTTAAGTTAAAGTCTGCCTGTCTTTCTTCACTAGTGAGTCTGCAGAAAGGAGAAAAATAATGACCTTGGTTATTCAGACGAGGTTGTGCAGACTGTTTAAAGTAGTTATCAGCATGATGCCATGACAGCATTTCTCAGTGCAGTGTGCCCCAAATATCTATATTTCCCTGTGCCAGGACAGTGAAGCTAACTTCCCTTTGACACTAATGAGTGTGAGCTCCACCTAAAATCCCACACCCCTTTTCAATTATCAGGAACAGTTTGCATCGTCCCTGAGCCTTCCACCTCTTTCACTGGGGTTTTGAAACTCTCTCTGCCCTTGCCAGCCTGGGAGGGATAAAATGTTTCCTCATCCTGCTTTGGAGACAGGGAAGAAGAAAAAACCCTTACCATTCAATCCATTGATGTATGCAAAGTGAAGAACTAAGTTTCCTTGGAAACAGTGGCTGCTCTTCTCCTGGCCTGGGAAATATACTCCCTCCTCTTTTGGTCTGAAATCTTTCAAAGAAAACATTGTTAGTGTTTATTTTCCCCTAACTCCCCCCCCAACTCAGGTTATTGCTCTGTTTGCTCCCTGGACCAGCCTTTGCAGATTGCCACTTATTGGAGAGGATCTGATGGAAACACTCTGTCTGAAGCTTGGCAGCTCAGTGCAGGCAGAAGTTGTGTGTGTGTGTGTGTGTGTGTGTGTGTGTGTGTGTGTGTTAATGCTGAAATAAATTGGGAAGAAGCTTTTGGCTTCCCCTCACTGTTATGGAATCTAGGACTGTCATGGTATAAAAGCAACAACAACAATAACACATATAATACATATATATATATATCAACTATATATATGCTATATATTGTATATATACTATATATTGTGTATATATACACATATATTATACTAGACTGAGGCTTAGAAAGCAACATAAGTAATAAGAATTTTTCAGTAGAATAGTGATCATGGTATTATTTTAATGATAACTCATAGAACTAGATCTGGGAGGGACCTCAGAGACCAACTAGGTCAACCAGCATGTCTTACTAAGGGAGCAACTGAGATCATAAGGATATTTGACTTTTTCACAAATACTCCCAAGATCAACCATTGCATTTATCAAGTACCTATTATGTGTTAGATACTGAAGAAGAAAAAAAAAAACTTCTCTGATCTCAATGATTTTATTGTGAGGAGAAAGAAGGAAGCAATAATAATGCTTGTTTGAATCTTCCCTCTATATCCCCTTACACCTTAGGAAGTAGTCTTTATAAAATGTCATATAGCACTGTGGTCCATCTCTAATGTTCTTATCAAACAATGTTATATATTAGAGTTATTCATATGTGGTTTTTATATTCTTATTAGGCTGCAAGCACCACGAGGTCAGGGATGGTCTCATTTAAACTTAATCTTTTCTGGGACTAAGCACAGACAGGATATCACACACACCATCATTATCATCAACATCATCACCACCCTGGCCACATTTATATAGGGCTGTGTGCCAGGCACACACTTTATAATTATCTCATTTTGTCCTCATAATTCAAACCCATTTTGTTTCTCCCATTTTACAGATAAGGAAATGAGAGTTAGTTTATAAATCCACCTAGAGAGGAAGTGGCAAAAGATAAATTGATACCAAATCTTCCACCCCACTTCCAACATCTTTATAATGCTCTTCTAGGTCCATGGGGAAACCACTTCTGTTTTATTTTTATTGAAATTTGCTCAGAAAATATCTGGCTTAGTAAACATAGGCTGATAAGTATAATGGATTCTTATTGTGATGAACAGATAGTCCCAAGAGAATGTAAACTCTCTGAGGACAGGGGCTATTATTAAATTTTTTGCTCTTTATACCTCTTTCTCCTCCTAGACACCATCTCTTCTCTGGGTTTTCATGACACTCGATTCTCCTTCTCCCTGTCTCATCACTCCTGAGTCTCTTTTGCTAGTACATCTTCCAAATCACATCCTATTAGCTGTGGATTTCCCAAATATCTAATTTCAGCTCTATCTCTCTATACTCTCTCATATGGTGGTCTCACCAGTTCCCATGATTTTGATTTTTATCTCTTTGCAAATGACTTTCATTCTCCATCTCTAACTCTACTCACTGTGTTGAGCTCCATTTACATGGTTACACTCCATCTATTGCTTCTATACCTTGATTTTAACTGTTTCCATTATTAGAATACACTGTCATCTCACCTCCACCTCTTAAAATTCACTATTTACTTCAAAATTCTAGTTGTATGACACCTATCTTGCGTGCATCTTTTTAAACACTCTACCCCAGCTACTAGTGCTCTACTCAAACATTTACCTTGTATATTCTTTGCGTATATTCACTTATATATGCTTTGTCTACAGATTTAGGATGTGAGTCCCTTTTTTGAAGGGACCATTTCACTGATGCCTTTATATTTCTATGGCCTGGAACATTGTAAAGGCTTAATAAATATTTGTTGATTGGTTAGCTGGTAGATAATGAGTTGCCCATTCAACTGCATACAATAATCTGTACAACATGAATTTTTCATCCCCTTTATTTGTGTGTCTATATTTGACTTAGTCAATATCTTGGGAATGGTATTGTTAATAAAAATAACTTCTTATTCAATAATTGAAGGATTCATGATTTCATTGTTGTATATATTCTCTCTAGTTGCAACCCTTCAATTAATTGGCATATTACATATAATGCCTCATCTAGAGAGGCACAGATAAACAAGCCCATAAGGGAATTTCACTTTGCCAAAGGACTCATGAGGTATTTAAATGGATCCCTGTAAATAGCAGGATGCACACACAAAGATTGGGAAGAGGGGGAAATCTAGTTAGCAGTTGGATAACTTCCCAAATCAGAAAATCTCTTAATTATTAATTTTAAGGAATGATAGTATTATTGGATCCAAAGGACTTGGATCAAAAATCCAGGATTTTTACTTACTACTTTATGAGCAAGTCATTTTAACTCCTGTGGTCTCACTTTTCTCATCTGTAAAATGAGAAAATTATTATAGAATATTCCACTCTAGTACAATAGTAGTAGCAGGATTCTTCCTTTTAATTAGCTTCCCCCCTATGATAGAAAAAAAAACAGCTCTTACCATCACACTTTGCTATATATGTGATAAATAAGGATCTATATGATCCTTTCTGTGCCTGAAATTTTGAATTTGTGCCAAATCAGGTTCAGATAAGACTCTCCCAATGAGCTGGAGAAAAGGCAAGTGCCAATCTAATCATCAAGGCTTCCACAGTATGCTTAGTCTTTATAAAAGGCTGCCTAAAGCTCACTGGAATGTTGTGCATAAGACTGTAGCTAATTACACACAGCTGCCAGAGATCAGTGTGTGACTGTTGCAACTACCTACTTCAGCACCTGAATAGCAGCTTAAGAATTTGGACCATGGACAGCACCTATTTACCATTAAATGGTACACTACATACAGACACAGACACACATAAAGACTCACACACACAGACAGAAAGACAGACAGACACAGACACACACACAGATACACACACACACCATTCTGTCTTTGAACAGTGGAATAGAAAATTCCTAAGTTTTTAAGTCACCTCCCTTGACCTCCTTAGTCTCTTATAATAACCTCAATTGGACCCGCTATTTCCATTCTCTCCTTCCCTCTTCCAATCCATTGCACTATCCAGAATCATTCATTTGACTTCAACTTTTCTTTATTTCCTAATTTTGTACAGCTCCCTTCAATCACTCTATGATCCTGCCTGCCTGACTATTTGGTATATTCCCTGGTCTTTTCCTCAGGCCTTTGTATAGTCACATGTGTTTCCCTTTTGTTTAAACAAGCAGCAGCTACATAGCACAGTGGATAGAGCATTAGACTGCCCCCCCCCCCCAGCACACACACACTCTGAACTGGGTTCAAGAAGACCTGAATTCAGATATGAATTTACATACTTACTAACTGTATGACCCTGGGCATGTCACTTAACCCTATCTGTCTCAGTTTCCTCATCTGTAAAATGAGTTGGGAAAGGAAGTGGCAAACCACTCCAGTATCTCTGCCAAGAAAACTCTAAGTAGCATCATGAAGAATCAGACACAATTTAAACAACTGAACAACAACAATGCTTAGAGCAGATTTTCCTACCTTCCTTCACAATTTTAGTCTGTTGGAAAATCCCCTTTTGGTTAGAATCAGCTCAGTATTCACTTTCTCCATGAAATTTCCCTTGAACACCCAGCTAAAGGAACCTTGCCTCCCTCAATCCTGCTTCAACATTTTATTTCTTTCTATTTAACTTCTCTTGGGCACATGCTGCATTATATTTTATATTCAAATTAACAGGTATTTGTTAAGTATTTTCTACATGGCCAGCATTATCCTAAGCACTAGAGATACAAATAAAAGCAAAAAGAAAAATAAAATCTGTTCTTGAGGAGTTTACATTCCAATAAAGGAAGACGATACTCAGAAGTAAGTTGAAAAGTGTGTGTAGGAGGTGTTTGTAACCAGCATGAGGGCATGGTGGAGGAAGAAGTTCAGAGATGGAGAAGAGGGGCCCAGAAAGGAATGAAGTAGTAAACATAATGTCCTACAGTCCTTTATAAATTGTAAGTTCAAGGAGGAAACTACCAATCAGAAGCAGGGACTGAGGAATGAGAATACTGATGGGACATGGTGGAAGAAGTCTGGAGAGTTATGAGGGAGATCTAGAGAGAAACAAAGACCTAAGCATAGCTGGTATAGGAGTACTTTCTTAAAATAAAGGATTCATTTATTATAGGAGTTTGCATATATTCCTCAATTATCTGTTAGGATATTAAAATATTCACTAAGTACTATATCAGAGAAGTGGGGGGGGCAGAGATGAGAGAGGAAGAGAGACAGAGAGAAGGGAGAGACATAAAGAGAGAATATCCTTTTCTGAACGAGAAAAAAGACATATGGGAGAGTAGTGGCCAGTTAGGAGAGCTTGGTCTGGAGAACCGCAGCGATGATAATTTGAGCCATAGGACAGCCAATTACATTCACTTTCCAATAGTACTATTGATTTGATTACTGTTCCAAGAACAAGAGGTATAGAGCAGTGAAAAGGGGATGAGAAGATGAGTGAAAGTAGGGTATATATGCACTGGCAAGCAGATACCAAGATGGCCAAAGTAGACAAATTGCTACATGGATGTGAAAGTGAAGCATGGTTTTGGATAGCTGTGGTGGACTGGATGTCCTAGTTTTCACTCATTCCCCATTGTCTGAAGGAGCTTCTTACCTTTGATCCTCTTCTCTGTACCTTAGAATCTAGTCTTTATGGGTTGCTGTGGTCAAAAGAGCTATCTCTGGAGTCCAACCCAACTGACACATAATTCATCTAAGGTCTTGTACTCAAGACTTTTCCATTTTATTGCACCTGCCAGAGCTTGTGCTCCAAAGATGAAACTTTCAAGAATCTAATATCAGGGACATCTAGGTGGTACAGTGGATAGCACCAGCCCTGAAGTCAGGAGGACCTGAGTTCAAATCTGACCTCAGACACTTAACACTTTCTAGCTGTGTGACTCTGAGCAAGTCACTTAACCCCAATTGCCTCAGCCAAAAAAAAAATCCAGTATCATTTCTATCCTCCTATGAAGAATAAAAGAATTTTAGGAAAATAATAATAATAATAATGGAGCACTTTAAAGTTTATAAAATCATAAATTCAAAGCTGGAAGGGACCAGCTAATAAAACACCCCAATTTCACAGAAGAAGAAATTGAGTCCCAGAAAGATTAAATAGCTTGAACCAGTCACTTCTCCAAGGTAATAAATGCCAGAATCTAGATTGGAACTCAGGTATCCAGTCTTCAGAAACAGTATCATGTTTACAAAGCATTGTACTACAAACAGATCTGTGCAAGCTGTTGAGGCTAGGGGATCCTTTTTACATTGTTGAGTTGGGCAGATTATCAGTGTTTGTGGATTTAAATTGTATCAAGAATATTCTTTCCTTTCCCTGGAGTAAGACACCCTCGATTTCTAGTTAATATCTGAGAACCCAAAAAGATTGGGCTACAGAAATTCCCATGGTGATAAATTCATGCTTTCAGGGGTTGGATGTTCTTGAATTAATTTAAATAATCAGTTTAGCTTCATTATTCATTAGCATTAATTTTTATTTCTTCCTTAGGTGAAGTTGTTTTTCTTTCCTTTCTACTTGTGATCATTGTGTGAAATCTACTGCTAAAGCTTGCCTTACAAGTGGGCTTTTCAAATGAAGTGATAGTAAGGGTTTCTAATAATGGTCTCCTCACACTCTAGTCCCCACCTTCACCGTCCAAACACATATCCCTTAATAATCTAAAAAGGTCTAATCTAAAATTAAACCATTAGAAATTTATCCCTTTAGTTTTTTAGATCTTTTTGTCATCATAGACTTATAGGAATTAGACTTGAAAGGAACCTTAAAGTCCAACTCTTTTCACCCCTTCATTTTACAGAATATGTAATTGAGGTCAAAAGAGGTCAAGTGATCAAAACAATACAACCAGTTACTGGAAAAGCTGGGATACAAATCCACTTGTTCTAATTCTAAATTAAGGAATCTTCCCAGTACAACATGAATCGTCAAGTCTCTATGGAAAGGTTGGTCAAATTATGGCTCCCTCAAAGAATGAGTCTTAGAGGCTCTCCCAGAAAATGTCCCAACTGTACCTTCCTCAGTCTGAGGTGCTACAAAACAGGTCAGAAACTCCTTTATAAGACCCCACTGTTTACAGTAATAATAAGTGACATTTCTTAATGTTTGCAACATGCCCTCCTCACAAAGACTTTAGGAAGTAAGACAGGGAATATAAATATCTACATGGACAAGTGGTGGATTCAAGATGAAGTGATCCTCCAAGCTGTTAATCAAACCCAAATCTCCTGATTGCAAGTCCCATGATCTCTCAAATAAATATACCTTCTGCTTCTTACTCAAGTGTAAAATCCTTTGAATCCCAGTTCTTTCCAGTCTGCACATCCATTATAGAGATGCCATGGTTCTATGTTAAAGGCACACAGAACGGGTCTCAGAGTAAGGAAGACCTGGGTTTGAGTCTTGCCTTTCCCACTAATTTCTTATTTAATTGTGAATCAGTCACTTTCACCCTCTGAACAATAGTCACATCATCTGTCACAGCAGGGAAGAAAGATAGGAATAAACATTAATATAGCATCTATTACTTGCCAGGCACTGTGCTAAATGTTATTTTTGATTATATATTTACATATATTTATAAATATATACTATAATTTTTTATTTTATTATTAATATTTTATAATTATTATCTCATTTGATCTGCACAACCCTTCAAGAGAGATGCTATCAATATCCCCATTTTAAAGATGAGGAAACTGAGGCAGAGGTTAAGAAATTTGCACAGAGTTCCACAGCAGGATTCAAATAACTCAAGGGTTTGTGACTCTATACTCTACAACACCTACCTAACTTTTGCTGATTTCCCCAAAGTCACACAGCCAGGAAATACTGGAACCTGCACTTGAGTCCAGATATTCAAACATTCCTTTTGCTATATTGTAGTCTGTGCCCTCAAAGGATTATTACATTGTAAAAGAGGAAATAGGGTGTATCATGAAAGCATGGAAACAATAGCACAATACTAGACAATTGGCCTTGGACTCAGTAAGAACTCATCCTCCCACTACTAAATCACATGTGTGGACAAGTGACTTGACCTCTCAGTATCCCAGATACCTCTCCAAGGCTTTAAGTTGCAGAAAAGGTTTCCATTTGAATCGATTGAGGGAGTTCCTCTCTGGGAATAGAATTAAATAAAACACACAAAATAAATAAATAAGGTTAAAAGAATCCCAGAATCATCAAGTCAACACATGATTTGACGCTAAATAGGAGGATAAAACAGACCTGTCTTCAGTTGATTCAGACCAGTGCACTCATCAACAAATTTATTCAAACATACCCATCTGTTAATTCATTGCATATGTTAACCCTGAGACTGAAGAGTGAATAGAGTAGGAATATGTGTTCCAATAAGCTCAGACAGGACGTGTCCTTCACTTAACTTTGTTACAAACTGTCCCCCTTCAGCTTTTATCTCTTCAACAACTTTCATTCCCATCTCTGGTAACAGTGAATAAATTCAGTGTTCTACACTATCTATTTGGGATTTAATTTGTTTTTTATGTTTACCTAATATCATATTAGTACATCAGCAAGCATTTGTTAAGTGCTTACTATGTGCCAGGTCTTGTGCTAAGTGTTTGGGATAAAAAGGAAAAGGAAAAAACAATTTCTAACCACAGGGAACTTACACTCTATTGGGGAAGATGATATATAAATGAAAAAGTATAGACATAACATTTATGTGGATAAATTAAAGGTAATCTTAGAGGTGAAGACACATAATTAATCATTCTTTACTGCTTCAAAAGATCTTTGATTTCATCCATATTCCACTCATCACCTTTTGCCAACAAAATCATAGTCCCTGGTTTCTTAGTAAGGGTTGGCAAAATGACAATCCTTAACCACCGGAAAGTTTTCTGACCCATGAGTTGTTGAGCTAAAGTCCAATTTGTGTCTAATAAAATGAAGGGGTTGGATCAGATCAGAACTTCTTAAACTTTTTCCATTCACATCCCTTTTTGCTCATAAAATTTTTACACAATCTTGAGTCAATAGGTACTTAAAATAGATAAATAAATCAAATGTTTACAAATAATAAATCATAATTTCACAACCCCTACATTCAGTTATGTTTCTTCTCTTCTTTCTTCTTCTCCTCTTCCTCCTCTTTTTCCCTCTTCCTCTGTTTTCCTCCTTTTCTTTTTTCTTCTTCCATTTTTCTTCCTCCTTTTTATCCTTCTTTTTCTTCTTCCCCTTCTTCCTTCTTTCCTTTCTTCTTTTTTCCTTCTTTTTCTTTTTCTTTTCTTTTTTCTTTTTATCCTTCTCTTCCTCCTTCATTTCTTCTTCTCCTCCTTTTTCTTCTCTTCTTTCTCCTTCTTTTCTTCATCCTTCTCCTTTTTCTCCTCTTCCTTTGCTTGGACTACAGTTTAAGTAGCTTTGGATTGGATGATCTCTATAACCTCTTTTCAGCTATCAGATCATATGTGGGATGCATTAATGAAATCATGGTATGCTAGAACCTCTGATTTCAAATCTAATATTCTCTCCACAGGGACATGACATAACACATTAGTACTGAGGAGTCCATGAGGATAGATCTGAACCTGAATCTGATAGGGAGATGCTAGCACTAAATGAAAATGTAAACTCTATGAGGGCAGCAACTATGTCTTAATTATTTTTAATTAATATAGTCATATTCATTGGAAGTACTGAACAAATGGATGCTAAGTGAATGGACTTCATCTTAAGAATTTAGCTGAGATGTCTTGATCAGGAAACTATCTTTTGTCTTTTTCTTGGCTATTTGATCTTGGTCAAGCAATAAGGTTCTTTTTCTGTTCATTGTTGTTAAATCATTTTCAATTATGCCCAACTCTTTGTGATCCCATTTAGGGTTTTCTCGGCAAAAATACTGGAGTGGTTTACCACTTCCTTCTCATAAGGAAACTAAGGTAAATTGGGTTAAGTGATTTGCCCAGGGTTATATAATTAGTAAGTATCTGAGATCAGATTTTAACTCACAAAGATGAATCTTCCTGATTCCAGTTCCAGTACACTATTCACTGTGCAACTTAGCTCCCCCCAGAAGACTCCTAATCTTACGTATAACTTTAGACAAGTCACTTCCTCTGAAAGGATAGAACTAGATGATCAGTAAAACCCCTTTCATCTCTGATTGGCTTATTCTAATATTCCTCCAATTTAATTAAACAGACATGTATCAACAAAGACAAGAGCAACAACAATCCTTTCCCTAAAGAAATTCGCTGGGGGATATGTAAAATGTAAGCAGTTCTATCACGTCATATCTAAAAAAATATGTGTACAAACAATCCTTTGAACAGAATTATTTGAAGAAGTTGAGGAAATATTAATAACTACTGGAGGGGAGCTGTCAGGAAAGACTTCTTATAAGTAGTGGCACCTGGGAAGAGCTCAAAACAAGAACCTACCAAAGCATACAAGTGGGAGATGGTACTCTGAGTGTGGGAAATAGCAAGCAAGTCTGATTGTCTGGAATGGGGAAAGGGGGAGGAATAGAAAAAAAACTTGGGAAGGTAGGCTGTAGTGAGACTGTAAAGGACTTTAAATGCCAAGCTGGGGAGTTTGTATTTTATCCTGCTAGTGCTAACATTTTATGTTTTGATCTGAGATTGTACGGTTCGATGCTTTATACCCTAAGATCTCTTCCACGTCTTTTATGCTCCTGTTTCAAAGGTCATAGGATCATGGATCTAGAGTTAGAAAGGGTTCTCAATGGTTTGCTTTCCAATCCACTTCCTTCCCCTCATTTTACATATGAGGAAACTGAGATCAAGGAAATTAAGTGGTTTGTCCAAAGATTTGAACCTGTATCTTCTGACACCTTTCCATTATACTAGGTTTTCATGCAACTCTTCCAAGGTTCAGTTAACTCTAGTTAACAATTAACTCCAAAAATTTCCCTGAAGTCATGTTTTTGTAGTCTTTTTTCTTCCAACTTGGTATGACATCAGAGGAAATTAGGATTGAGTGAATGAGCAGCTCCTTATGCCATCTCCAAGAGAGCTAAGATTTGGGGAAGATGATGAAGAAGAGGGAGCATTCTTGCAAAATGGGAATAATGATGGAAAGCTCCTGGCCTCTGTTTTGACAACTGGATTTCAAACAAAGAAATTTTGTGTCTTTTGACATCTGGTTGGCCACTGTTGCCTTCAAGAATTGCACTGATTGTTAAAGCTTTCCACAGGCAGCCCCAACTTGCCCTTCTAGTCTATTTCTCTTTCTGAAGAAACAGAAGGAGAAAAAAGCAAAGGAAGAGGAGAAAAAGGAGAAGGATGGAGAAAAGAAGGAGAAAGAAGAGAAGAAAGAGGAGAAGAAGAAATGAAGGAGGAAGAGGAGAAGGATAAAAAGAAAAAAGGAAAAGAAAAAAAAGGAAAAAAGAAGAAAGGAAAGAAGAAAGAAGGGGAAGAAGAAAAAGAAGGAGAAAAAGGAGGAAGAAAATGGAAGAAAAAAGAAAAGGAGGAAAACAGAGGAAGAGGGGAAAAGAGGAGGAAGAGAAGAAGAAGAAGAAGAGAAGAAAGACAGAAAAAGAAGAGAAGAAAGATAAAAGAAGAAGAAAGGAAAGGAAAGGAGAAGGGGAAGAAGAAAAAGGAGAAGATGGAGAAGGAAGAAAAAGAGGAGAAAAAGGAGAAGGAAGAAAAGAGGAAGGAGAAAGAGGAGAAGGAAAACAAAGAGAAGAATAAAAGAAGAAAGACAGAAAAGAAGAAGAAAGAAAGGAAAGAAGGAGAAGGGGAAGAACAAAAAGGAGAAAACAGCGAAGGAAGAGAAGGAGGAGCAACATTGAGGTCCAGAGAAATTTGCCCAAAAATATACAGAGAATGAGGCCCCTCATTCCAAATCTGGTAGACCAGACTCTGGTGCCTGGTTCTAAGTAAAGATTGAACAGGATGCCAGTTCTGCCCTTGGGGAATTACCATCTTAATGGAAGGAATGACTAAAAGCTTTGATTAGTCATGATTGGCCCTTGGTCTTTTCTCACTTCCTTTTTTTAGGGGAGGGTTCCCTTTCTTTATGTTTAGGGGTGCATAAGTTCTTCCACATGTCATTTCCTTTGAGTTTTACACAAACCCATGCAAGTGTGTGTGCAAGTTTGATTATTCTTATTTCATTTCTGTGTGTTCCTGGGGAAACTTCAGAGGAGAAACTTTTGCAATATCAATAATTGAGCTTTACACTTTAGAGAAAGAAATAAAACCTGGAGTCTGTTAGTTTAACATGTTTGAAGTGGAAAAAAACTCAGGGGAGATGCATTGCCAGGGGTGCCAACACTCACTTACTTACCTAGTCAGCTTCATGCAGGGATGGAAGAGTTTTCCTGATATGGTGGGAAAGTATATTTTGCTTTTTCATTGTGTAGCTTAGCATAGTAAGTGCCCAATAGATACTTACTGATTGTTTGATATTGATTAATTGATTCAAGAATCCTGGATTCTAGGGCCAGATCTACCATTAACTCATTTAGGTGGCTTTGGACCACCATCAGTCCCTTTATTTCTCTGGACTATAGTTTCTTTGTCTATAAAATGAAGACATTAACTACATTGTTTCTAAAGTTCCTTTGAATTCTGACATTCTAGGTTCTATGTTCTAAGGTCTCTATCAGCTATGACATTCTGTTTTAAGATCTCTTTCAGTCCCTTCCATCCCTGACATTCTATGTTCTGAGATCTCTCCAAGATGTGAGTTTGTGTCCTAAGATTCTTTCAGTCCAACATTTTATATATTTTATTTGATCCTCATAACATTTTTTGAGGTAGGTTAGCAATATAACCTCATTTCACAGAAGCAAAAACCGAGACTGAGAAAGGTTAACCAGCCTCTCCAGTATCCCAGAGCTGAGAAGACTTTAAAGCTGTATTTAAACCATGATTTTCTGATGAATTATCCAGCTCTATAGGATGCTTATTTGCATGCAGGTAATAAAATTCATTAAAGGTAGCTGCTTACTGAAGCATGGTGGAGTAGACCTCCCTAATGACCCTTTTTAGTTGTGAATTAGCACATTTCATAATGGAAAGAACATTGGACTTGTAAACAGAGGCTCTGGGTTCAAGTCACAGCTTTGCCATTTAAAGACTGCTTGATCTTGGGCAAACTTCTTTTCTCTGGCTCTCAGAATATGTAAAATGAGAAGTTTAAATTAGATGATATCTAAGTCTTTCAACTAGGACGCAAAGTGGATAGAGAGCCAGGCTTTAAGTCAGGAAGATTTATTCATCTTTGTGATTTCAAATCTGCCCTCAGACCCTTACTAGCTATGTGACCCTGGTGAAATCCCTTAACCCTTGTTTGCCTCTATTTTCTCATCTGTAAAATGATCAAGGAAATAGCTAACTACTTCAGTATCTTTACCAAGAAAACCCCAAAAGGTGTCGCAAAGAGTCAAGACAATTGAAACAACTAAACAGTGTTTTGCTTTTTTTCAAGGGACAACTCAGTTTTGAATCAAGAGGGTCCTTCCTATTAACAACAGAAAACCACCTTCTTAATCTACTTCTATGATTCATATGGCAGCCCATTTATTCTGGTTGGAAATAAGTGGAGGAGGGGTAAATCATTATAACCCCATTTCCAACAGCTAAAAGGTAACCTAATGTCAATGAGTGTCAAATAAGGAGAAAGTGTTGATTGAGGTTGGATGATGGAAAGAAAGGCTATTCGAATAGATTTAATAGTTAAAGGCATGGGAGTGAATTAAATATCAAAAGAGAAAGAAGAAGGACCAGAGATATTCTCAGTAAGTGGGCATAAGGAAGGGGACAATATAATGCCAGCCATATGGTGGGCATTATGCCACAGTAACCTAGAGAAAGCCATATAGAAGCAGAAAATCATTCCTAATAGGCCATCTGTACAGGCCCCTTTCTTGAGCCAGGTAGCTGGATGACACAAGGTCCCAGAAGATGCCTTAGAGACCATCCAACCCTGTAATTGGCCAGACCAAGCCAGGTAGAGAGGCTATAACTCGTAGGGACACAGCTGGGAGCCACAAACCTAAAAGTGCTTATTAAAGTTGTTTATTCTGTCTTTCTCCCACTGGGGTGGGAGTCCTACATTTCACAGACAGGAGAGGCTTTCAAAGACACACAGTAGGTAATAAAAACTCTGATAACTGGTACTGCCCCAGGAAGCCAACTCTGTTCTCTGCCAAATTTCTCTCCAGTGATTTCAGCTTTCCCAGCCTCCTGCTTATACCACACAGCTTATACCACCCTATTGCCTTTTCTATACACAGACAGAGAAACAAAGGCAATAATACTACTAAGTACTTCAGGAAAAAATGGTTTATGATCAATTGATTATTGGTATATGTGATAGTTTCCCAAGAAACCAAATCCCTTTTTGTTATACGTTTGGATAGTTTTTTCCATTAACCCTGGACTTGTAGTCAGCACAGCAGAATTGGGTTCAAATTTAGTTTCTGTTATTCATTAGATATAAAACCTTTGTTCCAGTGAGTGGTTAGATGAAGGGGTTAGAGCACTAGAGCAGAATCAGTAATGTTCACCTTCATGAGTTCAAATCCAGCCTCAGATACTTCTTAGCTATATGAACCTGAGCAAGTCACATAACTGATTATTTCAGTTTCCTCATCTGCAAAATGAGCTGGAGAAAGAACTGGCCCACTCCACTATCTTTGCCAAGAAAACCCTAAAAGAATAGAGTATGACTGACATGATTGTCCAATTATTTGCCTTTCTTATTATCCTGTGCACAGGTCAGTGTTAGGATGGATGGTTCATTCCATTAAGGGTAGGAGCTGTCCTGAAACCTCCCAATAGAAGGAAATCCAGTGAGTATCCTTCCTTTAACTTAGGCTATTTCCAGAGAGACTATGGGAATGTGGATGTAATGGGAAGTAATAGGCTTGTAGGAACTAGAGACAGGAAAAGATCTTTGACCTTTACCAACTTGGTAGTCATGAGTAAGTCACTGATCCTTCTAAGCTCAGTTTCTCATCTATAGACTAATAAAACCTGTGGATCTACCTCACAGGGTTGGAATAGGATCAGATGAGGTAAAGACTCTACATTGTTACACAAATGTCAGCTGTTATTATTTTCATCTTTTCTTTAGGGCACGATTCTTTGAAACTCCTCATTTATTTGTCAGACATCACCTGGAGGAAGATAAGGCTCAACAAATATATTTATAATTTTTCTATTTTCTTGACCAACAAAGTGTGTGGATTTTCCTGTGGATTGGTTCTAGTGGAGAGATACATGAACTGGGGAGTCAGAAGACTTGGGTTACAGGATGGCTTTCACCTAATCAGGCAAGTTAGTTTACTTTACTGAGCCTCAGTTTCCAAATCCATAAAATTAGGATAAGAATATTTACCATCCTTTACCTCAGAGGGATATTGTGAGGAACCATAATGATGATTATGAGCATGTGCCAAAACACTGAAAGTGATAGCCAAACAATCAACAATACCATAGTATGTTATACAATGTGACATAGGTAGAAGGCTGACCCAAGAGTTTAAATCTGAATATATCAACTTGATCAGGAAACTTGAATTCTCAAAGCATCTGCTTTGTCTTTGAAAAATGAGGGGACTGAAATAATCAATATCTGAGGACCCTTCCCATAGGTAATACAATTGATCATATGAATCTTGGCTATGATATTTTCTCTGTGACTATGGACTAATCACTTGGGATGAGAGAACCTTAAGTCAAGGGATTATAGAACTGTATTCTATAATACTCATATGACCTGAACTAATTATTTTTCCTCTCTTGTTTTCAGGTTCTTTTTTTAGTAAAATGAGTGGGTTGAGACTAGCTGACCCCTAAGGTTAATTTTCATTCTAGATCCCACGATCAGTTTCCTCATCTGTGCTATGGGGTTAATAATGCATTCACTACCTACCTCACCCAGAATTGTTTTGAGTAAAAGTGCCTTTTAAACCTCGAAGCAAGGAATGAGTTGTTACAGTGCTTAATAATACCTTTCTGCTCCCCTCTCTTAACCAGCTACCTTTAAAGGCAGGCAGGGGTGTCATTCTGAGCTGCATCCTTCCTAGTCAGTCCCACCTGTTCTTCATTTCTCCAAGCACCAGAGAAGGTACCCACTCAAAGCTCTCCACAGATCTACACAAAAGGCAGTGGTTTCCATAGCAACAGGACATTTCCACCACAGCATTTCTCCCTCACTGAACACTCCCCATCCCCACCCCCCAAGCCAACCTGTTTCATTCCCTGAAAATTCCTCTTTTTCCCATTGTCAAAAGTGCCAGGACTTATTCAACAAAAGCAATGTTTTCTTCTGCCAAGCCAGAAGAAAAACAGGGCTCAAGCTGAGTGCCACTTCACAAATATTTCTGGACTTAGGCAGAAGCCCCTGATTCTAATCCTACCTCTTTCATTGTCTATGTAGAATTGGGGTTGTCACTTAAACTCTCTAGATTTTGGTTCCTTCTTCTATAAGAGGAAGGGGTTTATAGATTGTCAATACTGGAAGAACCTTAGAACGTGGAATGTAAACATGAAAAAGAAACTTAGAAATAGTTCACCTAAGGTTCCATAATAAGTACTTAGCAGAGCCAGAATCTGAGGCCAGATCTCACAATCACATATCCTGACATCTCAGGTGATCTGCAGACTCTGAGAATAAGACAACAAATCCTATGTAACCCTTCCCCTGCACTGGAAATTGCACAAGTGACTAGGTCTGGAGAGGAAAACCTATAATGTCTAGAACTGGGAGGAGAACTTGTTGAATTTTAGGAGCTGAAGAATTCTGAACTGTGGTAGGGCTGAAGCTGATTCAGTGGCTGCACCAAGTCCAGCAATGGTCTGGAGTGCCCTCAAGAGTGGGAAGCTACCCAGGCTGCATAAGAAAGGGTGAACTAGAAATGAAGTAGGTCAAAACTTCCATGCTAATCAACAGTAAAACTGGGCCCACGAATCAGCCTTAACACCACCACTATCATCATCATCATCATCATCATCATCATCATCATCATCATCATCATCACCACTCCACTCCCACCCCAACTACCATCATTATCACCACCACCATTATCATCAACATCATCACCACCACAACTACCATCAGCATCATCACCACCACCATCTCCACCATCACCACCTACCACCACACCACCTCCTCCTCTTCCTTTTCCTTCTCTTCCTCCTCCTCCTTCTCCTCTTCTTCTCCCTCCTCCTTTTCCTCTTCTTCTTTCTCCTACTCCTCCTCTTCCTTCTCCTACTCCTCCTCTTCCTTCTCCTTCTCCTTCTCCTTCTCCTCCTCCTCCTCCTCCTCCTCCTCCTCCTCCTTCTCCTCCTCCTCCTTCTTCTTCTTCTTCTTCTTCTTCTTCTTCTTCTTCTTCTTCTTCT
>JAJPUD010000576.1:602119-640035 GCA_023553655.1 Myrmecobius fasciatus
CTTCTTCTTCTTCTTCTTCTTCTTCTTCTTCTTCTTCTTCTTCTTCTTCTCTTCCTCCTCCTCCTCCTCCTCCTCCTCCTCTTTCTGTTCTTTTCTTGTTTTCTTTCTACTTATTTTTTCTTCTTCCTCTTCATTTCATAACCATCATCATCATCACCAGTTGCATTGTATAAGTGCTTTAAGGTTTACAAAGCACTTCTTCACAAAAGCTTTATGAACTATTCCTACACTCTTTCCCGAAACTGCTCTATTCAAAGACATCGCCTTTAGAGTCCAATGACCTGAGTTCAAACATTGCCCTTTAATAACTTAATAACTGAGACCTTGGTCAAGTTATTAATTCTTTTCTCTCTGTTTCATGTTACTCATATGTAAATTAATGTGGTTGGTGTAGATATCCATAAAGTCCTTTCCAATTCTAAATCTATGTTCCTATGATATTAAACCTCCTGTAATCCTACATTCTGACCTTACCTACCTTGACATCTATGAAATACTTAATGCTAAGGATGATCCTCTGTATCTTATTCCTCTATTTTCCCTTACCTTCTATGACAATATGATCTCATCTCTCTTCTACTCTCTGATCATGTCTTTATCTCAATTGCTTGTTCCTGTTGCTCATCTAACCTCTTAAATATGGGTATCCTACAAAAGGTAGTCTATTGTGGATCCCCTTTCTCTTTCCTCCATCTTGAGAATCTCATGGATTCCTAGGAGTTTCAACTATCACTTCCATATTGTTGACTCTCAAATCTACATATTTAATCCTCTATGACTCTCCCCAGAGCTTCAGCCACAACTTCCCAAATGTTTGCTAGAAATTTCTAAATGGCTAGAATGTCTTAACTCCACTATTTCAAATCCAATGTGTGCTTTACAAGAATAATTATTTTCCCAGAAAACATGCTCCCCAATTCAATTTCATGTTTATGGTGATTCTGCTACCATCTTAATCACTCACATTTGGATCTTTCAAAATGTCATTTGCTCTTTCCTTTCTCCCAGCTCCCCAAATCCAATCAGTTTTCAGTCAGTCTGTCTGTTGGATCTACTTTAACAATCCTCAATCCCTTCTGTAGATACTTGTGTCTAGAACTTCATCCTTTCTAGGCATCTAGATAGTACTCTGGATAGAGAGCTTGCTTTTGAGTTAGAAAACCCAAGTTTGAATCCTGCCTTAGACACTTACCAGATATGTGACACTAGGTAAGTCCCTTAATTTCTTTCAGCCTCAATATCCTCATGTGTGAAATATGGATAATAATAGCATCTATCTTGCAGAATTGTTTTGAGGACCTAATTGAGTGAATTAATATATGTAAAGTGTTTTGTAAACCTTAAATAACTGTAAACCTTGGGTATTATTGTCATTGTTTTTATTGTCTTCACTATAATAATTCTGTGTTAAATGGCCTTTCTGACTCCAATCTCTACTATCTGTTTTACTGAAGTGGGTGCCTTTCATCTTTCTAATTCATCACTTGAATCATACTACTTCTTTAATTAAAAATTTCTTCTGGCTGCCTATTATCTAATGAATTGAGATTAAATTCTTATTTGTATTTAAGACCCCTACAACTTAAGGGTATTTTTCTAGCCTTATCTTATATTATTTCATTATATAATCTCTCCAATTTAACCAGAGGGGGACTATTTCTCATTTCTTATTCTTACTCTGTTCTCTCCTACCTCTTCATCTTTTCTCGTGCTGTCCTGCATATCTGGAATCATTTCTTCATATCTCCCACCCCCTATCTCCATGAACATCTGTCAACATCACTCTGTTCCTCCAAGATGCAACTTAGACGGCATATTCTCCAAGCAGCGAGCAATTTCCCTTCACTCCTTCAACATCCAGTTGAAAATGATCTCTCCCTCCAAACATTCCTCAGAACACATTTCCTGGACATCTCCTCCACCCTTACTTCACCTTTCCCTGTATTCCTTAACTTTTGATGTGTCTTTCCCTCTTTTCATTGTAAGTTCCTTGAGAGTGAGATCTGTGTTTTATCTATTTTTTTTTATATTCCTAGTGCTTGAGTACCAGGGCTTGTACTTAATAGGTGCTTAATACATATTTGCTGAGTGATCAGCAATTATAATTACATGGTAGCCACAATGTGCTACCAAAGTGTGAGCTGTAATCATTACAAGTCTCCTCATTGGAGGGTGTGGGTGGAATTTCAAAAGCTGAGAATTATTCTTAAAAAGCATAATTTCAGTTTTGTTAAGCATCTAAAGATAATTTTAGGCAGGTGTTCACATATCATAAACCCATTGAAGCCTTGGAGCCTTGAAACCGGAGTTGGCGTTTTTCATGGGAAGAGGAGTTTCTTCCGTGGTTTCAGAAAAGACTTTGGAGCCTTAGATTAATGATACAATGGAAAGAGCTCTGGTTCTAGAGCCAGCAGTATAGAGTTCAGCTTCTAGCTCTTTACTTGCTAGTGAGTAATTTATTCATTTCTGTCAACTTCAGTTTTCTCATCTAAAAATTAGAATGCAAAGAGCTCTGGTTCTAGAGCCAGCGATTTAGAGTTCAGCTTTATTTGCAAGTAAGTTACTCACTTCTGTCAACCTCAGTTTTCTCATCTCTAAAATGAGAATAACAATAGCTGTACTATATTCCAGACTTGCGGTCTAGAAGAACAAAATTAGAATCATATCCTTGTCATTCACCAGTTATATGACTCTGGATGAGTCTTTTAAGCTCTCTGAACCTCACTTTATCCAGCTGTAAAATGGAATCAACAAAAACTGTGTTATATGAGAAGCATTATGGTATACATGGAAAGAGCACAGTGCTTGGAATTAGAACGATCTGTATTCTAATCTTGCTTTTAACACTTACTGGCAGTGTGAATCTGTGAGCCTCTCTGAGACTCAGTTTCCTTTTTGGGAAAATGAAGATAATAATACTTATTGAGAGGCACTGTGATATATTGGGAAAGCTCTGGGCTTGAAATCACTATGAACTGAACTAAGTTTGAGTTAAAACTCCAGTGCTTTGTAATTGTCTCACCTAAGGCAGATCACTCCCCTTTCTGAACCTTAATCTGCCTTTTTGTTGAAAAAGCATAACATTACATGAATTTTTGTGAGGATAATAACATGGGGTTTTTGTGAGACTCAAATGAGATCACCTATAGAAAGGGCCATCTAAATGGCAGTTATTATCATTCCTTGCTTCCCACTGTGGTTGTGAGGGAAGCACTTTGTAAACCCCAAAGCCCCATAGAACATGAGCTATTGTTACCATGTGAAGCCTGTCCCTGTACTGCTAATGTGCTCTCCCTGCTGGTGCTGAGAAAACAGGAAAAAACTTATAAAGCTTGTCAGAAGTCAAGCTTTCCTTTAAGAAAATAATTCTGTCAGCAAAAATAGTGTGCGAGGTGATGCTACTGTTTACCCATCTGGGAGCTAAGAAATGCTTAGTTGTTCCATTTTCTCTCCTGTATATTTCAGGTCTCTGTGGAGTAGCTTAAAAAAGGCAGTAAGAGGCTGAATCAGCTTCCATGAAATGTCAAGGAAGGGGCTACTCTAAGGTCTGGATAGTAAGCCTGGGTTCATAGGATTATGGATTCAGAGCTGGCAGGTTGGGACCCCAGAGGCCATTTCATCTACTATCACCTTCTTTTTACAGATGAGGAAACTGAGGTCCATCAAAATTAAGTGGTTTATCCAAGGCAATCTATTTTATAGATGAGATTTACTGAGCCACAAAGAGAGGTGAAGTTGATGATAACAAGGAATATTATTGTTGTCCAATTGTGTCTCACTCTGTGACTCCATTTGGAATTTTCTTAGCAAAGATATTGGAGTGGTTAACCATTCTTTCTCAAGACTATTTGACAGACAGGGAAACTGAGATAAACAGGGTTAAGGGACTTGCCTAAGGTTACACAGCTAGAAGTGTCTGGAGGCCAGATTTGAACTCAGGAAAATTGACTGGTGCTTCAGATATGGTTACTGAAGCACATAGAGCTTAATCTGCTCCAATTTGTTTTTGTTTTGTTTTTTTTTCAGGAGGGAAAGAAGGAAGGAAAGAAGGAAAGAGGGAAGAGAGGAAGGAAGAAAATAAGGGAGGAAGAAAGAAAAGAAGGGAGGAAAGAAGGAAAGGAAAGAAGCACAGAGATTTATAATTATAAATTATTATAATTTATAAATTGTAACATAATTATGAATGATTGAATAAGTAGTGGTTAAAGAGATAGGATAAGACACTTCATAAGTCAAAATAAGAACAAGTCAAATTCTACCTCAGATATTGGTCAAGTCACCTAATCTGTTAGTCTCTTTCTTCATTTATAAAATGGGAATAACAATAACACTTATCTCATGGTATAGTTGTGAAGATCAAATGAATCACTTTGGATAAAGCACCTTGCAAAACTTCAGGGGCTAGAAATGCTGGTTGTCATTTGAACCCATGTCTTCTGACTTCAAATCCAGCAAAATTTACAATTTATAATTGCACCATGTAGGTTTCCTGAGAGTTACCTTTGACTGTTCCCCCTTCCTCATCACTCAGATCTAATCATTTGCTAAGTCCTTTCAATTTTATTTCCACTGTGATTTATCTCTTCTTCCACCACACCATCTTAATTTTAGCATTTATCACCTCTTGCCTACACTCTCCTGACCTCCAGTCCTTCCCTTCTGAAATCCATCCTTCACACAAAAGCCAAAGATCATCTTTATAAGATATATATCTGATCCTGTCACTCCCCTGCTCAAAAATTCTCTGTGACTCACTGGTGCATTTAGGAAAAAAAGACAAATTCTTTAGTCTAGTGCTTGAATTCTTCCTTTCTCTGACCCCAGTGGCTTAATCTGCTCCAATTTGTTTTTTTTTTTCAAGAGGAAAGGAAGGGAAGAAGGAAGGAAGGAAGGAAGGAAGGAAGGAAGGAAGGAAGGAAGGAAGAAAGGAGGGAGGAAAGAAGGAAAGAAAAAAGGGAGGCAAGAAGGAAGGAAAGAAATGGCTTAGAATGTAAATCATCTTCATTTTATGTCAAAGGCTGTTTCCCTTTAAGACTTAGCTAAGCTGTCACCTGTCCTAGAGAAATTTCCCCCAATTTTTTTTTTTCTGGAGGCATAGAGAGTCACTGAAAGTATTTTTGTTTTGTTCTTCTTTAGGGGCAGTGACATGTGCCCTAAAGAAAATTACTTTATCCTCTGTAGGGAGCATGGATCATCAGAGGAGAAAGCAAAAACTGGAAGACCAATTAGAAGGCTACTAAAAATATTCTATGTGTGAGATTATATGTGTGAGATGATGAAGATCTGAATAAAGATTGTTGTCCTATAAACAGAATAAGTAACAATATAATACAACTAATAATAATTCACATTTATATAGTGCTTACTATGTGCCAGGCACTGTACTTAGTGCTTTGACAATTATAATTTCATTTGATCCTCCAAAAATACTGAGAGATAGGTGCTATTATTATCCTAATTTCACAGTTGATGAAATTGAGGCAAACAGAGTTAAGTGACTTCCCCAAGCTTACACATCTAGTAAGTGTCTGAGGCCAGATTTCATCTTAGATCTTCCTGACTTCAGGCCTGATGCTCTATCTACTGCTTTACTTAGTTGCTTCAAAAGAGGAAAAAATGGTGGAAAATGTTTTAAATACATAGTTAGCGGGGCAGCTAGGTGGTGCAGTGATACAGCACTAGCCCTGAAGTCAGGAGGACCTGAGTTCAAATCCGATCTCAGGCACTTAAGATTCCCTAGCTGTGTAACCCTGGGCAAGCCACTTAACCTCAATTGCCTCAGAAAAAAGCAAAAAAATAAAAATAATAAAAATAAATAAATATATAGTTAGCAAGACGACAATTGATTGGCTTTTGGGAGTGTATGAAGGGGAAAGTCTGAGGTTATCACCTTGGTTGAATAAAAGTTTAGTGATGCTCTTAATAGAAATAGACAAGTTGGAGGAGGTACAAAGTTTTTTTGTTTCTGTTTTGTTATATTAATAAAAAAAAGACTTGAGGTTCCCTCCTTTCCTTCCTTTCTCCCTCCTTTCCTTGCTCCCTCCCTCCTTCCTTCCTTCCTTCCTTCCTTCCTTCCTTCCTTCCTTCCTTCCTTCCTTCCTTTCCTTCTTTCCTTCCTTCCTTCCTTCCTTCCTTCCTTCCTTCCTTCCTTCCTTCCTTCCTTCCTTCCTTCCTTCCTTCCTTCCTTCCTTCCTTCCTTCCTTCTTTGCTTCTTTCCTTTTTTCCTTCCTTCTTTCCTTCCTCCTTTCTGTCCTTCCTATTATGATGTATGCTCTTGAGCAAATCATAGAACTGAGGGATGATGATTATGTGATCTCTAAATTAAAATAATTATTAAAAATATATAATCTGCCTGCTCCTTGAGGTCCTGATGTTTAATGGCAACAACCAGAAGATGCAGTTAGCAAATATCTCAATCCTTCCACCTTCCAAGCATTTGGGAGGCTATCTGCACACACCAGCAAGCATTCTGCCACAAGCCACTTATCATTGCAGCCATTGCTGCAGATGGAGTATCCTCGCAGTAAGTGGCCCCCATTTGGGATTCATACTCAATGTACAATTTATGCTCCCAAACTCTAATTGTAAATTATGTGAACTCATTCTGCTACAAGCTTTTTGTTTGAGTGAAACTTTGTAGCTGCCAGTTTTTTGATGAAGAAAAATGAACTGTTTACCACATAAGAAGCAATACCCAGATCTCTGTTAAATAAAACTGCTTCTCTGCCATCTTGAACATCAGGATATCATAGAATCTCAGGGATGAAAGAACAGAGAATACAGAATGTTAGAGTTGAAAAGTACCTTAGATTGCGAGAGTTGTCAGGAACCATTGAACATGGAACATCAAAGTTGGAAGGAAACCTAGAACAAAAGATGTTATAGCCTGGAACAGACATTAAGATACTGAATTTAGAACTGCAAGAGAGATTAGAACATAGAATATAGAATGCTAGAGCTGTAACTGAACTTAGACTATAGACATTAAATTATCGGCATTGATCTTAGAACACAGGATGTTGTAGAGCTTAGAACATAGCATGCTAGATTTGGAGTGTCTTTATGACATGCAATATTAAAACTGAGGCATCCTAGATCAAAAGACGTCAGAATTGGAAGTGAATTTAGAACATAGCATGCCTAAGTTGGAAAAGAACTTAAAACATAGAACATAGAGACCCAAAATTAAAAGGAGCCTTATTCTATAGACTTGTAGCTGGAACTGACTTTAGATAATAGAATGTCAAAGATGAACGAACCTCATAAATTATGTAGTACCATTTTCTCATTCATTTGACAGAATAGAAAACTAGTCAGAAAATGTGACTTCCCATGATTCAAAATCTTATAAGCAACAGAATAGAAATTCTAACTCAGATCTCCTAATTCACATCTCTGTAGATTACATGACCTTCCCATACTTCTATAAGGGATAGGTAGAGTTAAGCACTATCCATCACCCTAGAGCACAGTCAAAAGGGGTAGCAGGTGGGAGTAGGGCTTGATCTGTAAGTTTTAGACACATTAAGGTTAAGTTGACATTGTTATGTTCAAAGACTCCTAAAATTCAAGATATATGCAGAGTTGTTGGAGTTTCCTAATATGTAAAATCCCTTGTCACACACAAAATCTATACTCCTTAGGATCTCAGAGTCCTTCAGGTCTCTTTCTTTCCCCTTGGTACCATAAGCAATAATTTGGCTATTCCCATTAATTATCATACTTACTTGGTCTTTTACAATAACCTCCTAAGTGGTTTTCTTATCTCTAGTCACTAATTCTTCCAGTCTTACCACAACTGCTGAAATAATCTTCTTAAAATACAGGTTTGACTATATCCTAGAATCACAGAGCTTGTTTCAGGGAACCATTCAAGCAGTTCTGGGTCTTGGATGGGTGCTACATATGACCAATTTAACTTTGATATTCTGGATTTTGTGTTCTAGTATCCCCTACACTTCTGATAATCTATGGTCTATATTCTATAGCTTTTTTAGCTCTGACAGTCTATATTGTATATTCTGAACCTTCTCTCAATTTTAATATTCTTTGTTCTAAGTTCACTTCCAGTTCTAACATTTAATGTTCTTTAATTTAAAATCTATATTCTAAGGTCCCTTTCAGCTCTTAAACTATATGTTCAATAATCCAATGTCTCTTCTAAATCTAGCACATTATGTTCTGTGTTCTGTTCTATAATCTAAAAACCATTCCATTTCTAATATATATATTCTATCGTCGAAAGTTCTATCTTACCATTTCTAGGTTCTGAAGCCCCTGCTAACTCTAGTATTCTATGTTTTAAGAACCCATCCAGCCCTAACATTCTATATTTTATAATCTAAGGACTCGTCCAGCTCTAAAATGTTCTAAAGTCCCATCCAGCACTGAGGTTGCACTTTTTATAATCTAATATAAAGTTCCTGACATTCTATGTTCTGGGTTGTACAGCCCCTCACAACTTTTATATTTTATTTTCTAAGGTCTATGTACTTCTGGCATTCTATGAATATGTGCAATTAGAATATATAACCAGGGAGAAAAAGAAATCAAGACAGGGCAAAAATGATGCTAGAAGGGGGAGGGAGCATCACGGTTTAGGGAGGGCTCCAAAGACAACAGTATTCTCTCTTGATTTAAGACTCTGGCCTTTGAGATTTATAAAACCCACATTTTATCAGTCTGTCTGGCTTTTTTCTAATCTTATGGTAAAGCAGCAGCAATGAAACCACAGGGGAGAGCTCATCTCTCTTGCAAAGGAACACACTAAACACATTAAAGAGGAATTAGAAAGAGCCTGGAGTTTGCTTTCTGTTTGCTTAATGGACATTGGTTGCCTGTTAACCTAACCTCCATCAGCTATTGATGTGTTTCATAAAATATCCTTGGCCTCTTGTACCTGCACATAGCAGGAACCTTGTAATCAGGCTGCTTTAAAAAAATATCCCTGCCTTTGCTTTCAGCATTTCCTCACCCAAACAAAGGGTACCAAAATGTTTACAATACATTCAGAGATCCAGTCTAAATGCAGCTACTTCTGAGGGCTACAAGATGGTTCATTAAGTGTGGACTTTGGCAGAAACTATGGGACTATTTGAATGTTAGGTCCAACATAATAGAATCATGGAGTTCAGGGCTGGATATCATGTCTTATCCAAATCACCTAATCCTTTTAAGAAACTACCTTTAAAATATTACCAACAGAAGCTCCTGTTTAAACACTTGCTCTATTAAAAAGAATCTCCCTTTCTACCAAGGCAGACCATTCCATTAATTCCTTTTCAGTTTAATATACATTTATTAATGTCTGCATAGATAGTTTAGACATATTGGATTATCTGAAAATTTTTTTCTTTATATTGACTTTTCTTCATGTCTTCTTCCTGTGAGTTTTTTTTTAATTTTGGTCTACTTCTGTTGACTAGAGTGACAGAAAATAAGGTCAAATCCCCCTTTTAACCAATGAGCCTTGAGATTTTCCCTCCTCAATTGTATTTTGTTTTTCTAATTATATGTAAAAGATAATTTTTAATATTGATTTTTGTAAGATTTTGTGTTCCAAATTTTTTTCTCCCTTTCTTCCTTCGCTCCCTCCTTCCCAATTCAGCAAGCAATAATCATTTTAAGCATATTTCCATTTTAATCCAATTGGGAAAGAAAAATCAGAACAAAAGGGAAAAAAACATGAGGAAGAAAAAGCAAGCAAACAAGAAAAATGAGAAAATGATATACTCTGATCTGTATTCAGTCTCTCTAGTTCTCCCTTTGCTTGCATATGGCATTTTCTATTGTAAGTCTAGGGGAATTGTCTTGGACCACTGTATTTCTGAGAAGAACTAAGTCTGTCATAGTTGATCATCACACAACCTTGCTGTTACTGTGTACAAGGTTCTCCTGGTTCTGCTCACTTTACTCAGCAAAAGTTCATGTAAGTCTTTTCAGAATTTTTTGAAATCAGCATATTCATCATTTCTTAAAGAACAATATTATTCCATTACTTTCATATACCATAACTTATTCAGTCATTCCCCAATTGGTGGGCATCTATTCATTTTCCAATTCTTTGCTATCACAAAAAGAGCTGCTACAAACATTTTTGCACATGAGAGTTCTTTTCCTTCTTTTATGATTTCTTTGGGACTCAGACCCAATAGTGCCACAGATGGATCAAAGGGTATATGCAGTTTTATAGCCCTTAGGGCATAATTTCAAATAGCTCTTCAGAATAAGCCTTCTGATTTTTAAATATATTTTCTTCCCCATTCTATAGCTATTGATTGAACCAATCATATAGTAGTCTTCAGTTCTCTTGCTATCCCAGTCTTCCTCTTCTGGACTCATTCCAATTTGTCAATGTCCTTTCAAAGGATTGTGCTCAGAATTAAATTTGGGACACTAGATGTTTTCAAATTTCCTCAATATTCACTTTCCTCATATTTCAATAATTGATGAATCATTCTTTTTTTCTTTTGTTCTCTTATTCTATTCTTTTTCTTTTCTTTTTTTTAATCCATTCATTATTTGCCAGTACGGGTCCTTTCTCCACTAATACAGATCAGAAACCCCTCCCTGACTTAGGAGACAATTTCATAAGATGCTATATGCAAAATAAAAATGTATTGAATAGCTGATTGTTGATGAACCTCTCTATGGTTAGCTAGGCAAGACCTTAGGTAACACATACAGTTCATACTTAGGACCATCCATAGAGTTTTTCCATCTTAGAAGGACTTAGAAAATCATACTCTCCATTAGAAGAGCCTAACATTGGTGGGCATAAAGAATGGAGGCAGATATTTTGATATACTTTGGGGAATATCCCCACTGGCTACTAATGGAAGAAGAAAGGACCAACAGGAATGTTCCTCCAAACTGGTCAGGAGCAAAGTGGTTAGAATGCCAGGACATTAAATCAGAAAGACCTACCTTTATATCTTCCCTCAAATACTATTTAGTTATATAATCCTTAGAAAATCACTTAACTATTTTCAGTGTCTATTTTTTCATCTGTAATATAAGGATCAAACAAGATAAAGCCTAGGATATGTATTAAAAACTTAAAGGAGCATGTTATAGAAATATTAAAGAAGATGTTGCTGTCTTATCAAAACTGAGGTTGACCTCAGAGAATTGTAAAGACCAATATATCTCTGAAGGTCTATAATTCTATGAAATTTTATCTCCACACAGTCATACCATCTAGTCAAAGACTGGCTTCTCAATGCTCTGTCTTGTCTGTGTTTTTTTTTTAATAAAGCTTTTTATTTGCAAAACATATGAGTGACTTTTCAACATTGACCTTTGCAAAAAAAAAAACAAAACTTTTTTTTTTCCCAAGGTTTTTCTTTCCCCCCCCCCGCCCCCCACCCCTAGATGACAGGTAATCTAATACATGCTAGATAGGATAAATTATATGACAAATACAATACATGTATACATATCTATACAGTTATCTTACTGCACAAGAAACATCAGATCTAGAAAGAGAAGAAGAAAAAAAACAACCTAAGAAGGAAAACAGAATGCATGGAAATATTCACAGAAAGCGTTAAAATGCTGTGTTGTGGTTCACTCTCAGTTCCCACAGGCCTCTCTCTGGATGTATATGACTATCTTCATCGTAGCACAACTGGTTTGAATCACATTATTGTTGAAGAGAACTATGTCCATCAAAATTGATCATCGTATAGTCTTGTTGCTGTGTATAATGTTCTCCTGGTTCTGCTGATTTCACTCAGCATCAGTTCATGCAAGTCTCTCCAATCCTCTCTGAAATCATCCTGTTGGTCATTTCTTACAGAACAATAGTATTCCATAACATTCATATACCATAATTTATTCAGCCATTCTCCAATTGATGGGCATCTTTTCAATTTCCAGTTTCTTGCCACTACAAAAAAGGGCTGCCACAAACATTTTTGCACATGTGGGTCCCTTTCCCTCCTTAAAAATCTCTTTGGGATATAGGCCCAGTAAAAACACTGCTGGGTCAAAGGGTATGCACTGTTTGATAACTCTTTGAGCATAGCTCCAAATTGCTCTCCAGAATGGTTGGATCTGTTCACAGTTCCACCAACAATGTATCAGTGTCCCAGTTTTCCCACATCCCCTCCAACAGCTATCATTATCATTTCCTGTCATTTTAGCCAATCTGACAGGTGTGTAGTGGTATCTCAGAGTTGTCTTAATTTGCATTTCTCTGATCAATAGTGACTTGGAGCACCTTTTCATGTGACCGGAAATAGTTTCAATTTCTTCGTCTGAAAATTGTCTGTTCATATCTTTTGACCATTTGTCAATTGGAGAATGGCTTGAATTCTTATATATTTGAGTCAATTCTCTATATATTTTAGAAATGAGGCCTTTATCAGAACCTTTGGATGTAAAAATATTTTCCCAGTTTACTGCTACCCTTCTAATCTTGTCTGCATTCATTTTGTTTGTACAAAAACTTTTTAACTTGATATAGTCAAACTTATCTATTTTGTGATTAATGATGACCTCTAGTTCTTCTTTGGTCACAAATTCCTTCCGCCTCCACAGGTCTGAGAGGTAAACCATCCTACATTGTTCTAATTTGTTTATAATATCATTCTTTATGCCTAGATCATGAATCCATTTTGACCTTATCTTGGTATATGGTGTTAGGTGTGGGTCAATGCCTAATTTCTTCCAGACTAGTTTCCAATTATCCCAGCAGTTTTTGTCAAATAGTGAGTTTTTATCCCAAAAACTGGGGTCTTTGGGTTTATCGAACACTAGATTACAATTGTCATTGAGTATTTTGTTCTGTGAACCTAACCTATTCCACTGATCCACTACTCTATTTCTTATCCAGTACCAAATGGTTTTGGTGACCACTGCTTTATAATATAGTTTTAGATCTGGTGCAGCTAGGCCACCCTCATTTGCATTTTTTTTTCATTAATTCCCTTGAAATTCTTGACCTTTTGTTTTTCCAGATGAATTTTGTCGTTATTTTTTCTAGTTCAGTTAAATAATCTCTTGGGAGTTTGATTGGTATAGCACTAAATAGATAGATTAGTTTAGGTAGTATTGCCATCTTTATTATATTCGCTCGACCTATCCAAGAGCACTTGATGTTTTTCCAATTGTTTAGATCTGACTTTATTTGTGTGGAGAGTGTTTTGTAGTTTTGCTCATATAAATCCTGACTTTCCCTTGGCAGATATATTCCCAAATATTTTATACTATCGATAGTTATTTTGAATGGAATTTCTCTTTCTATCTCTTGCTGTTGCATTTTGTTGGTGATGTATAAAAATGCTGATGATTTATGTGGATTTATTTTGTATCCTGCAACTTTGCTAAAGTTGTGGATTAATTCTAATAGTTTTTCAGTTGATTCTCTAGGGTTCTCTAAGTAGACCATCATATCATCTGCAAAGAGTGATAATTTCGTTTCCTCATGACCTACTCTAATTCCTTTAATCTCTTTTTCTTGTCTTATTGCCAAGGCTAGCATTTCTAATACAATATTGAACAGTAATGGTGATAGTGGACAACCTTGTTTCACCCCTCATCTTATTGGGAATGGTTCCAGTTTATCACCATTACATATGATGCGAGCTGATGGTTTTAAATAGATGCTACCGACTATTTTAAGGAAAAGTCCATTAATTCCTATACTCTCTAATGTTTTTAATAGGAATGGATGTTGGATTTTATCAAATGCTTTTTCTGCATCTATTGAGATTATCATATGGTTTTTGTTAGTTTGGTTATTAATATAGTCAATTATGTTAATAGTTTTCCTAATATTGAACCATCCCTGCATTCCTGGTATAAATCCTACTTGGTCATGGTGTATTATTCTAGGAATGATTTTCTGTAATCTCTTTGCTAATATTTTATTTAAGATTTTTGCATCAATATTCATTAAGGAGATTGGTCTATAATTTTCTTTCTCTGTTTTTGTTTTACCTGGTTTAGGTATCAGTACCATGTCTGTATCATAAAAAGAGTTTGGTAGGAATCCTTCATTCCCTATTTTTTCGAATAGTTTATATAATATTGGAGTTAACTGTTCTTTAAATGTTTGGTAGAATTCACATGTAAATCCATCTGGTCCTGGGGATTTTTTCTTAGGGAGTTGATTAATGACTTGTTCTATTTCTTTTTCTGAAATGGGACTATTTAAGTAATTTATTTCCTCTTCTGTTAATCTGGGCAATCTATATTTTTGTAGATATTCCTCCATTTCACTTAGGTTATCAAATTTATTGGCATACAGTTGGGCAAAGTAACTCCTGATTATTGCTCTAATTTCCTCTTCATTGGTGGAAAGTTCTCCCTTTTCATTTTTGAGACTAACAATTTGATTTTCCTCTTTCCTTTTTCTAATTAAATTAACTAGAGGTTTATCTATTTTGTTGGTTTTTTCATAAAACCAACTTTTAGTTTTATTTATTAATTCAATAGTTTTTTTACTTTCAATTTTACTAATCTCTCCTTTTATTTTTAGGATTTCAAGTTTGGTATTTGATTGGGGGTTTTTAATTTGTTCTTTCTCTAGCTTTTTTAGTTGCAAGCCCAATTCATTCATTTTCTCTTTTTCTATTTTATGCAAATAAGCATCTAGAGATATAAAATTTCCCCTTATTACCGCTTTGGCTGTATCCCACAAATTTTGGTATGTGGTCTCATTATTGTCATTCTCTTGAATGAAATTAGTAATTGTGTCTGTAATTTGCTGTTTCACCCATTCATTCTTTAGGATGAAATTATTTAGTTTCCAATTGCTTTTTGGTCTATTTTCTCCTGGCCTTATATTGCATGTGATTTTTATTCCGTCATGATCTGAAAAAAATGCATTTATTATTTCTGCCTTCCTGCATTTGATTTTGAGGTTTTTGTGTCCTAGCACATGGTCAATTTTTGTATAAGTTCCATGGACTGCTGAGAAAAAAGTAAACTCCTTTCTGTCTCCATTTAATTTCCTCCAAAGATCTATCATACCTAACTTTTCTAACATTTTGTTTACCTCCTTAACTTCTTTCTTATTTATTTTGTGGTTTGATTTATCAAGTTCTGAGAGAGGGAGGTTGAGATCCCCCACTATTATAGTTTTGCTGTCTATTTCTTCTTGCATCTCTCTGAACTTTTCCTCTAGGAATTTCCATGCTATACCACTTGGTGCATATATGTTTAGTATTGATATTGCTTCATCATCCATGGTACCCTTTAGGAAGATATAATTTCCTTCTTTGTCTCTTTTAATTAAGTCTATCTTTGCTTTTACTTGGTCTGAGATCAGGATTGCTACCCCTGCTTTTTTTTGTTCACCTGAAGCATAATAGATTCTGCTCCAGCCTTTTACCTTCACCCTGTATGTATCTCTATGTTTTAGATGTGTTTCTTGTATACAACATATTGTTGGATTCTGGTTTTTAATCCACTCTGCTATCTGCTTCTGCTTTAAGGGAGAGTTCATTCCATTCACATTTACAGTTAAAATAACTAATCCTGTATTTCCTGTCATCTTATTTACCCTAACTTATGATTTTCTCTTTCTTATCCCCTTTCCCTCCTCCCTACTATTTTGCTTTTGAAAACCACTTCCCTCAAACAATCCTTCTCCTTTAGAGCCCCACCCACCCCCTTTTTCCCCCCTTTCCCTCCAGTTTCCTTATAAGTACGTCTATTATTCCCTCTGAGCCAAATCTGATGAGATGGAGATTAACCCAATTCTCATTCCCCTCCCTTTTCTCCCCTCAACCATTATAGGTTTTCTTTGCCTCTACATGAGATGTAATTTCCCTTATTTTACCTCCTTTTCCTCTTCTTCCAGTGTTATCCCTTTTCTACCTCTAATTTCTTTTTCAGTTTATCATATCATAAGATTCATAAAATCACAATAAACATATAATAATAATCATAAAATCACAGTAATCATATGATAATAATCATAAAATCACAGTAATCATATCATAATCATAATGTAATAATCAATTCATAAAATCAACCCTCATTCTATAAGTATCTATAACATAAATATAGTTCTCAAGAGTTATTTTTTCTTGTTACCTTTTTATGTTTCTCTTGTGTTCTGTGTTTGTAGATCAAATTTTTTGTTCAGTTCTGGTCTTTTCAGTAGAAATAGGTGAAATTCTCCTATATCACTGAAAGACCATCTTCTTCCCTGGAAGATAATGCTCATTCTAGCTGGGTAACTTATTCTTGGCTGTAATCCAAGTTCCTTTGCCCTTCGGAATATCTGATTCCAGGCCCTTCGATCCTTCAAAGTAGAAGCTGCTAGGTCCTGTGTGATCCTAATTGTAGCTCCCCGATATTTAAATTGTTTCTTTCTGGCTTCTTGTAATATCTTTTCCTTGGTATGATAGTTCTGGAATTTAGCCACGATATTTCTGGGGGACTTAATTTTTGGGTTTCTTTCAGGAGGTGATCGGTGGATTGTTTCAAGGAGTATTTTGCCTTCTGGGTGTAAAATATCAGGGCAGTTTTCTTTTATGATTTCCTGGAATATAGTGTCCAGGTTCTTTTTTTCATCATGGCTTTCAGGAAGCCCTATAATCCTTAGATTGTCTCTCCTAGATCTATTTTCCAGGTCAGTTGTTTTTCCTAGGAGATATTTCATGTTTTTCTCTATCTTTTCATTTTTTTGTTTTTGTTCAACTGATTCTTGAAGTCTTGATGAGTCATTCATTTCCAATTGTTCGATTCTAATTTTTAATGTCTTATTTTCTTCAGTTACTGTTTTTAGTTCCTTTTGCAATTGACCAATTACATTTTTTTGTTCACTGCATTCTTTTTCCATTTTTTCTATTTTATTTTGCAGTGATCTCATTTCGTTTCCCCATGTTTCTTCTAACTCTCTTTTAAGATTTTTTATGCAATCTTCAAAGAAAGCCTTGTGACATGGAGACCAATTTATGTCTCTCTTTGGGGCTTTTTCTGGAGTTGCTTTACCTTTAGGGAACTCAGGATTTGAGGTCTGTTCTTCCCTCTCTCCATAAAAGTTGTCTATGGTGAGAGCTCTTTTTGGTATTTTATTCATTTTTTTTAAAGGTGTGAGGTCTGTTTAGGGCAAAGGTGGGACAGCTGCTTTAATTTGCCCTGGGGCAGTTCTGCTGATTGAGTTATTTCAGGAACTGGGCAGTTCTGCTGATTGAATTATGTCAGGGGCTGGGCAGCTCGGCTGATTGAATTATGTCAGGGGCTGGGCAGCTCGGCTGATTGAATTATTTCTGGTGCTTATCAGACCTGTTGTTTGATTGATTGCTTTAAGGTGCTGTGTAATGGCAGCTAGTTAAGATGCTCATCAGGGGTTCAGTGGTTCACAATCTATCCCCCTCAAAAGGCAGACCCTCCAAACCACCTGCCCACAATCAGGACAAATTGTTCCAAGAGGCTCGCAGAAGACTCCCAGGTGTGTGAAAAGCACAACGCTCCCACTCCTGTTCTGACTCCTGTTCCAGCTCCCTGCTCCAGCTCCCTGCCCCGGTCTCCCTGTGCTGCAGTCTGGGTTCAGTAGGCCACCCCCTGCCCCATTAAAACAGACCTGTTTTGAGGTTCTTCCAGAGTATCTTCTTCTAGAATCGTGTTGTTCTCCGGATATTGTGGATTTTTTTGCTTCAGAATCAGTCTAGAGGCTTCATATTTTGTTGGTTTGAGGGGAGGTTAGAGGAGGTTACAGAGAATCCTGTCTGATCTCCGCCACCATGGCTCCACCCCCGGAAGCTTGTCTGTGTTTAGAATAATGAGTAGCTAGTTTATTAAGCTAGATTATGCTAATTATAACACCTACAGAAAGAATGATTTTTTAATGCTCTGTGTCCTGTATCCCCAAAATAATCAGGTTAATGCACACCTGGGAAGTTGGAATATTTGATCTATTTTTGCTTCCTCCACAGTCTTCATGAGTGCAAATCTCATAATCCCAAAGGTTATATGGAATTGGCCAAAAAATTATTTCACCCACTCTACTGCATGGTTATTGATCAATTTCTGATAACTTCCCTAGAAGTTTGAGGTTACTGTGTCTGTCTCTCTGGAGATAATTTTTGCCACTTGAATGATGATAAAATCATTATTAATGAATATGATGAAGTAATAATTCATCCAGAATGCTGTCATAATTGGAAATGAAATTTATGGGTAGATGCTTGCCAAGTGTTTTCCAATGTCAAAGAAATATTTGATTAAAAATCTGGGTCAGTGTTCTTAAAACCATTAGTTGGAATTTTCTTGAGCCATATATTACAGAATCAAAAAGCAGTTACAGTTAGAAGAGCACTTCAAACATAGAACTTAGAAGAAACATTGAAGGTGAGAGCTGCAAAAAAACCCATAAAACCAAAAATGTTGCTTAAAAGGAGAACTTTTAATGTTAGGATGTTGACTATGAAATAAAGAGGTAGCTTCCCCAAGACTATTTGGAGCACATTGTGCTTACTCTTTTTACATATCCTTATTGAATTGTAAAGACTACAAGCCTGCAAATAAAGAGACCTGGTTTCTACTCATAGATTTCTCACTTTCTATCTATGTGACCTTGAACAAGTCAATCTCCACATCTATTTCCCCATTTATAAAATGGCCAAGTTGGACTAGATGATGCCTAATATCTCCTTTACCTCTAAATAACTCTATGTGATAGAGTAATATTTCTCCAAGAAAAAGAACAATACACAGCTATATATAATCAGAACCAAATTATATTTTATAAATAGTATGTTCAAAGAAAAGAAAGCTGAGGAAAAGTAGAATAGTCAGGAAAAACTTCCTGGACCCAAGAGATATTATCAAAAATGTGAATAAACAATTTTTAAACAAAGAAATTCAAACCGTGTGAGTTTCAAATTTATGGTAGTAAAAGAAATATAAATTAACATTGCTATTTTATTATACCTAGAAAAATGAGGAAAAATGAGAAAATGCAGCACCAATGCTGGAGAGGTTGTAGGAAGAAAAATGCCCTAACATATAATTTGGGAAGGTCAAATTTATATAGCCATTCTGAAAAAACAAATTGAAACTATATAGGGAAAATGCCTAAATTGTTCATATTCTTACACCCTGGGATTCCAATGCTGGGAATATATCCTGAGGAGATCAAAAATAGAGAGAAAGATCTCACATATAATATTCAAAGAAACACTCTGTATGATTGTTAAAAATTAGAAGGAAATTAAATGATTGGTCATTTGTGACAAATAAAGGCAATAAAATATCACTGCATCATAAAAATGATAACTATAAAGAATTCAGGGAATCTTGGGCAAACTTGTTTAAACTGATAGAGTAAAATAAATTGAATCAAGAGAGTACATGACCACATAATGGAAAATAACAACAAAAGCCATAAGAATTCAAATGCACCCTTCTTTTCTTGGTGAAAAAATGGTGAACCATATATGGATTTAGAGCAAGGCATAAATTATGAAAACAGTCCAAGTGTCAGATTCTTCACTCTCCTACCCCATTAATTGTGCTATGTTTTAGGGAAAGATTCCATTAAGGGAAGGATGGTTATTGGGAGATGACAGTGATATTTTGTTTTGTTGTGTTCTTTTTAAACCAACCTGAAAGCATTAATAAACATAACAAAGCTTCATAGAAAAGGTGGTACATGAACTGGACTTTGAATTACATATATCAGATATGAAGATTTATTTGTTTCCAGTTTAAAATTAAAGATGTTCACAGAATTAAAACAATGGAATCATCAAGCACTGACATTGTCCATCTTTAACTTCAACAAAAATTTATTAAAATGAACTAATTTCCCCTAAAGAGGTCATGAAGAGTCATACATGACTGAAAACTACTAAACAGTGATGACATAGATAGCTTATAGTTTAGAGATATATTATATTCACAATTATAATATAAAATAATGAATTTTTTTAAAAATCACTAAGCACTTACTATGTGTCAGGAATTGTGCCAAACACTGGAAATTCAATTATGAGTGATTCAGTCTCTTCCCCTCCCCCCAAGAAACTTATATTATAGTAGAAGAGCATACGAGTGGTAGCAGTAATTAATGTGTTTTCTTCAGAAAGAATGGTTGTATAAGTCAAATTGATTTGATTTATGGAATTGAAAACAAGAGGTGAAAGAATGAGAAAGAGAAAGGGTAGAGGACAGATAATAAAATGAAGTGGACATAATTCCCTTAAGAAAAAGATAAACCAAGTTCTATGCAAGGTTTAAAAACATAAAGATCAATACTGACTCAGATCTGGAGAGCAATTTGGAACTATACCCAAAGGGCTATAAAAGTGTACATACTTTTTTGATCCAGCAGTGCCATTACTGTGTTTGTGTCTCAAATAGATCATAAAAAAGGGAAAAGGACTCACACGTGCAAAAATGTTTGTAGTAGCTCTTTTTTTATGGTGGCAAAGAAGTGGAAATTGAATGGATGCTCATCAATTGGGGAATGGATGAATAAGTTATGTATGGTATATGAACCTAATGTAATATTATTATTCTATAAAAAATAATGAGCAGGTTGATTTCAGAAAAACCTGGAAAGACTTACATGAAGTGATGTTGAATGAAATGAGCAGAACCAGGAGAACATTGTACACAATAGCAGCAAGATTGTGTGATAATCAACTATTGACCGACTTAGCTTTTCTCAACAATACACTGATCCAAGACAATTCCAATAGGATAGAAAATGCTATCTGTATTCAGAGAGAGAACTATGGAGATAGAATGCAGATCAAAGCATACCATTCTTACCTTTTGTTTGCTTGCTTTTTCTATCTTATGGTTTTTCTCCCTTTTATTCTGATTTTTCTTTCCCAACATGACAAAGATGGAAATGTGTTTCAAATGAATGTACATGTACAGACTATATAAGATTGGGGAGGAGGGAGAGAAGGAAGGGAGAAAAAAATTGGAACTCAAAATCTTACAAAAATGAATGTTGAAATCTATCTTTACATATAATTGGAAAAAAATAAAATATTATTAAGTGAAAAACTACTGTTTCAGAGAATACTGGAAGACTTTGTGAGGAGTTGATAAGTGGGTTGTTCTTTAATGATGGGTGTGTTTTAGATCTCAGAAGTGGAGAAAACAGAGGGCATCCCAGATTTATGAAATGCAATGAACAATTGAAAGAACTGGAATAATATGCAATATATTTCAAAAGTCTTAATGCTTAATGTTCACTACTTCCATTCAATAAATGTTTATTATGCACCTACTCTGTCTGAGGACCCATGGATAATGAAAGAACAGATACAAGAACTAATAAAACAACCTCATAGAAACACTACACTGTAGACCAATGTATAACACTTAATACCAAGATAAGAACAAAATGGGTTCATGATTTAGACATAAAGGGTCATACTATAAGCAAATTAGGAGAACAAGGGTAGAGTATCTCTCAGATCTGTGGAGAAGGGAAGAATTCATGGCCAAAGAAAAACTAAAGAATATTATGAAAGGCAAAAAGGATAATTTTATTGCATTAAATTAAAAAGGTTTTGCACAAACAAAACCAATGCAACCAAGATTAGAAGAGAAGCAGAAAAGCTTTGGGGTTTTTTTTGGGGGGGAGAGAATTTACAGCCAGTGTTTCTGATCTCATTTGAAAAATACATAGAGGACTCACTCAAATTTATAAAAACAAAAATTATTCCCCAAGATAAATGGTCAAATGATATGAACAATTTTTAGACAAAGAAATTAAGGTCGTTTCTAGTGATATGAAAAAATTGTTCTAAATCACTGTTGATTAGAAAAATGCAAAGTAATACAACTGAGGTACCACTTTCATCTTTCATATTGACTAAGATGAAAGGAAAAGGTATTAATAAATGTTGGTGGGAATGTGGAAAAACTGGGACGCTAATGCATTGTTGGTGGATTTATGAAATGATCCAATCATTCTGGAGAACATTTTAAAACTATGTCCATAGGTATATCAAACTGGGTATACCCTCTGGTCCAACAGTGTCTCTACTGGGTCTATATCCCAAAGAAGTTATAAAAGAGGGGAAAGGACCCACATGTGCAAAAAATATTTATAGAAGCTCTTTTTGTAGTAGCAATGAGTTGGAAATTGAGTAAATGCTCATCAGTTGGAGAATGGCTGAACAAGTTATGGTATATAAATGTAATAGAATATTATTGTTCTTTGAGAAATGATGAGCAAGCTGATTTCAGAAAAGCCTGGAAAGACTTACATGAACTGATACTAAGTGAAGTGAGAAGAACCAAGATAACATTGTGCACAGCAAAAAGATTATGTGATGATCAACAGTGATGGACTTAACTCTTTTCAACAATGAGGTGATCTAAGGCAATTCCAATAGACCAACAGATGGAAAGTGTCATCTACATGCAGAGAAAAAACTATGGAGACCAAAAGTGGATCCAAGTATAATATTTTCATTTCTTTTGTTTTGGTTGCTATTGTTTATTTGGTTTTTTTCTTTCTTGTGTTTTTTTTTCCTTTTTGATCTGATTTTTCTCTTCCAATATGATGAATATGGAAATATGTTTTAGATGATTGTCCATGTTTAATGTATATCAGATTGTTGCTGTCTTGGTGAGGGAGAAGGTAGGAAGAAAAAGTTGGAACACAAGATTTTTCAAAGGTGAATGTTAAAAACTATCTTTACATGTATTTGGAAAACTAAAATACTATTGAATGGCAAAATTTTTTTTAAAAGTTTGTCATTTATGAAATGACAAAAAAGCCACTATGATTCTAGTAGTATGGATATTGATAGTGATGGTGGTGGGGGGTAGTGGTCCCTTCTCAACCTTTCTCTCTTCTAGAGAGGGACAGTGCCAGCTCAAAAATCAAGACAACTGGCCTGAGGTGCTGTGGATGGATATTATACTTAATTTATAGGTAATGAAACTGAAGCCCAGAAAGCACACATGGACTAGGTCATAGAGCTAATTAGTGATAGTTAGGATCCATGTTCTATACCACATAATTTCTATGATCCTGATATTTTTTCACAGAAGATACCAGCTTTCATCCTTTTTATCACCAAAAACACCCCTTCAATATTCAGAATAAAAGAATGGAGCAGTAAAAGTAAGGAAAAATTGGGTTCAAATCTTTCCCTATACAAGTCATTTAACATCTCTCAGGCTGTTTCGTCATCTATCATGCTAAACTATGGGTTGCAACTCCATATGGGATAATGTAACTGAATGGGGGACTCATGAAATTATTATTTATTATTAGTAAATGTTTTATTTTTACACCTATTTTATATATATGCAAAAGCTGAGTAAAAATTTCTCTGGCAAAAAAGAGGTCAAGAGTGGAAAATGTTTAAGAATGCTGATCTATAAGATAAGGATAATAATCGTTCCTAACTCATAGAGTTTTTATAAGGATCAAATGAAATAATACATGAAAGATTTTGCAAACTTTAAAGTTCATCTAAATGTCAGTTATTATTACTATTGCTCCCTTCTCATCTATAAGAGCTTATTGTTTTCACACATCACAAGTTCTAATATAGAAATGTCCTGTACAGAATGAAATGGCCTTGTTGTAAATAAACTTGCTTGTAAATTCCATTGAGATTGTCTCTATCATATCTCATCACTTCTATCCCAAAGGGTACTCCTTCCACCAAACTTGACCAGTCTCTGGTCACTTCACATAATCTAGTTTTTTGTCTGCCTTGCCTTCACTCAGACAGTTCCCTGGGTCTGGAATACTCTTGCATCATCCCTTTCAATTTCTGACCTTTGGAATTCTATCCTTCCTTTAGGATTTAATGAATACCAACAACAAAAACCATGAGCATTTTAAAGCACCTATTATATTCCTGGCACTGTGTTAGGCACAGAGGCAAAATAAAATAATTTATACTCTTGGGGACAGAGGAAGTAGTGGGGATAAACACAAAGTATGTAAATAAAATGGTTTCCAGGGGAAGAGCTTAAGTATAATGTGAAGGAAAATTTTCCAGCAGTAAGACAGGTGTTCTCAAGGGCACAAAGTAACAATAGAATGAATGAGATAAGGACCCCTGTGAGAATGGAGTTGACATGAATAGAACTACAAGGTAATCTCCATAAAATCTTTCCTGCTCCCCTCACCACACACACAACTAGAAATGATCTTTCTCTCCTATGAATTCTAATGACACTCAGCTTTTATCTCCGTAGACTTATCTCAATTTGCTTTAGATTGTACGCATTTGTCCCTTTGTCTCATTTACCTTTTAAGGCTGTGTCTTCCCTAAGAGTCCCTTTCTTATTTCCATCATTGTCCCCCTTGGCATAAGTCACATGTGCATGGTGAGGAGAGGTAGTCATTAACAGTATATTAAAACTATCTCTAATCATATGAAAAGGTGCTCCAAATCACTATTGATCAGAGAAATGCAAATTAAGACAACTCTGAGATATGAAAAAGATAATGACAAATGTTGGAGGGGATGTGGGAAAACTGGAATACTGATACATTGTTGGTGGAATTGTGAATGGATCCAATCATTCTGGAGAGCAATTTGGAACTATGCCCAAAAAGTGATCAAACTGTGCATACCCTTTGACCCAGCAGTGTTTCTACTGGGCCTATATCCCAAAGAAATCATAAAGGAAGGAAAGGGCCCCACATGTGCAAGAATGTTTGTGGCAGCACTTTTTGTAGTGGCAAGAAACTGGAAACTGAATGGATGCCCATCAATTAGAGAGTGGCTGAATAAATTATGGTATATGAATGCTATGGAATATTGCTGTTCTGTAAGAAACGACCAGCAGCATGATTTCAGAGAGGTCTGGAGAGACCTACATGAACTGATGCTCAGTGAAATGAGCAGAACCAGGAGAACATTATACACAGCAACAAGACTATACGATGATCAATTCTGGTGGACATGGTTCTCTTCAACAATGATGTGATTCAAACCAGTTCCTATTGTTCAGTGACGAAGATAGTCATACACATCCAGAGAGAGGCCTGTGAGAACTGAGTGTGGACCACAACATAGCATTTCAATGCTTTCTGTGAATATTTGCTTACATTTTGTTTTCCTTCTTAGGTTGTTTTTTTTTTCTCTTTCTAGATCTGATTTTTCTTGTGCAGTAAGATAACTGTATACATATATATACATATATATATATTGGATTTGTCATATAATTTAACATATTTAACATATATTAGACTACCTATTATCTAGGGGTGAGTGTGGGGGAAAGGAGGAGGAAAATTTGGAACAAAAATTTTTTTGCAAAGGTCAACATAAAAAAATCACTCATATGTTCTGTAAATAAAAAGCTTTAATTAATTTTTAAATTTTATTTTTCTGAACTCTTTGGAAAAAAAAAACAGTATATTGAATGAAGGAGCGAATTGAATACCTTCCTTAACTGAAATTGCCTTTATTGAAAATTTTTAAAATGTTCAAGAACTTTATAATGACCTTGTATTCTACCCCAGGACACCCATGTTCGAAACATGAGCCCTTAACTCACAAATAACCATTAGCAAATTGTGAGGCAGAGATGGAAGTGACCTTAGTGATCATAGAGTTCAGTCCCTGGCTAGGCTACAAATCCCTCTTTTGCATCCTTGACAAGAGGTCATCCAGTCTGGATTGTTAGCTAGCTAAGTACCTGTAAGCACTTCCTTTCTGAGTCTTCTCCCTTACTCTCCTTCCTCCTCCCTTCCCTCCCACTGAGTGTTCTCTTCTCACTCCCCCTTCCAAAACTGCTTTCTTTCAATGTCAGGGGCCAGGTCCCAGGTCTCCCTCCCAAAGGCTCATTCTCAGTTTGAGCTCTCCTTTGGGAAGGAAAGACCTTATCTTCTGGGAAAGAGATTTCAGGCCTCTTGCTTTCTCTAATCTTTTCTTACCCATTGTCCTTGAATAAACCCACTGGTTCTTGGCTTCTCCTAGACCTCTTTGGGGGTAAAGAATTTTTAGCATTTAGGAAATGATTTGGGACTGTATTGGAGAAAGGAACTCATCATCCTTCTGGAGTTATTCTTTGTTTCTCCTTCCCAATCACTCCTGGAGGCAGCTTCCTACTAACTCTGTTGGCCCAAAGAACAAAGAAAGAATTTAAGTAAAGTCAGTTTTAAACTTGAGTTTTTATTTTTAAGTATCTGTGAGGAGATTTTTTTTTCTGTTCTCAGAAAGAGACATTCTCTGCCTCAGGACTGGCATGAAAGGTACTTGCTGCATAGTTAGTCAGCTTTCCTTCCTTTGGAAGAACATATTTGAGGCTTAGTTCTTGAATTATCTTTTAAAAATCAATTTTATGAATGATTTACATATTATCTAGCTTCAAGAGCTATCCCTACATAAAGGAAGGTCAGTATGTAAGGCAAAGGCCAGGCTAGGAATCTGGAGAACTGGTTTAGAGTCTTGGAACTTTGATTAACTTTCTAGGTTATCTTAGGCAAAGGATTTTCCCATTGGGAGCCTCAGTTTCCTCCCCTATTAAATAAGTTGGGTTAAATAATTATTCTTCTGATCCCTTCCAGCTTTAACATTGTGTAATGACAAAGTAAACAAAAAAACAAAAAAAATAGGGCCATGCTCATAGTTGGATTTATATGTGCACTTAAATATTTGTGTAATTGAATTATATTCAACCCATATCATACTGCAGTGAAACTAATTGATTTATGTACAATGTGATTTAATGCAAAGAATACTGGATATGTAGTCAGAACAACCTGGATACAAATCCAAGATCTTCCAATCACTTCTCACCTTGGCAAGGCTCTTAAATTCTCTATACTTCAGTTTCCTTACATGTAAAATGAAATGCTTTGACTTGATATTGAAGATCTCATCCTACTTTGAAGGCTATTACCCTAAGGAAAATGTTTCATATGTACAAAAATATTTATAGCAGTTCTTTTTGTGGTGGCAAAGAATTGGAAATTAAGGGGATGTCTATCAATTGGGGAAAGACTGAACAAATTATGGCATATGGCTGTGGTGGAATACTATTGTGTTATAGGCAATGAGGAATAATGTTTCAGAAAAACCTGGGAAGATTTATATGAACTGATGCAAAGTGAAGAAAGCAGAACTAGGATATCATTGTATACGGTAACAGGAATATTGTAACATCGATCAACTGTGAAAGACTTGTCTATGCTGATCAAGACAATGATCCCAGATAATTTCAAAAGATTCATGATGAAGAAATTCTATTCAGAACCAAATATAGAACTAATAAACTCTGAGAGCAAAATAGTTTTCTCACTTGCTTTATTTTTCTTGGTGTATGTGGGGGGGGAGGGTTGAGGGTGTGTGACATGGCTAATATAAAAATATGTTTTGCAGGATTGAATAACTGGTATATTGCTTGCCTTCTCAGTGGTTGGGTGGGTTGTAGTTTTGTATTTAGGTTTTTAAGAGGACCATTACATTAGGGAAGTATTGCCATGACATGCAAGTAAATTGAATTTAATTGAGAGAGTGAAAAGTTATCAGACTCACTTTCTCCTTCAGATTCATCTGTGTCTAGTTGCAAAATATAGATTGAGATCACTGGAGATGGCCTTGGATTCCGTGGGAGACCTTGATCTTTTTAAACTAAGGTCTTTCCAAAAGCTCAGTTTGATTGAGGCAATACCCAACTAGAGATTAAGGCAAGGTTAGAAATGAGACAGATATGGCCTCTTTTGCTTAATCAAAAATCAAACTAAAACCAAAGCTATTCTAAGTTTAGGTCTGGGTGGGTGAGTGGGAACTGGCGAGAGGAAGAGAATTTGTAAGTCAAAATTAAAAAGAAAAAAGATGTTCAAAATAAATAAATAATTTAAAAAGCCATTTCAATAGGGAAAAACATTAAATAAAGTCTGTCACTTTATGCTTTAGTCAGAGCCTTTCCTTAATGGGAGTCCTCTGTCTTCCTACCTCTATGCTTTCCCTGATAACATTTCCTTTGCCTGAAAAGCTTTCCTGATTGCCTATTTGAAATTTTATTCCTGCCTCTTCCAAAAAAAACCATTTTGTGACTATTCCAATCTTTTTCTTCCTCCCCTCTCTCTAGGATTTGGCCTTCTACCAGGTACCTAACAGAAAGGGCTTAATGATGGACTGTCTTATATTGTTCTTTTGTTTCGTGGATATAAGTTCTAACTCTCTGATCAGACTGTGATCCCTTTGAGACCAGGGCATAGAGTGAAACCATAGAATTAAAACTAGGGACTTTAAATGTGACCCAGTCAAGTCAAATCCCCCTATTTGACAGATGATGATAATTATTGTTGCTAATACATGGAATAGTAAGAATTGGGGAACCTCAAGATTCTAGCAACAGAGGGGAGGCTTGGAAAAGACTCTGCAAAGTACCTTCTGGGAATTTCACTGTCTCATTGAGCCAAATAGAGTAGTGCTTTTTATTTAGATCACACTAGGTATGTCTAGAGGGCAGGTATTGCAATTACTATCTGGCTAAGCAGGTGTTGTATATAGTTCCAATGGGTGGATTCAGGCCCTTCCCTAGTAGGGTAGGGGATAAAGAGGGAGAAAGACAGGTAGATAAACAGACACACAGAGAGAGACAGGCAGAGAGAGAGAAAGAGACAGAGTCAAAAAAAGAGACAGAGAGAAAAATAGAGAGATACAGACAGATATAGAGACCGAGAGAGGAGACAGAGAGACAGACAGATGACAGAGAGAAAGAGACACTGAGAAATAGAGAGACAGAGACAGCTAGACACAGATGAAGAGACAGTAGGAGAGAAAGAGACAGAAATAGAGATACAAGGAGAAACTCAGAAACACAGAGAGGAGATAGAAAGGGAAAGAGAAGGTAGAGACAAAAACAAAGACAAGGTAGACAGAGACAGAAATAGAAAGAGGAAGAAGAAAGACAGAGATAGAAAGAATGAAAATAAAGCAGACAAGGGAAGAATGATAAAACTTCAAAAACTGAGGGATGTGAGGGAATAAAAATCAGAATTAACAGAATTAAAGAGGCAGCAAAAATTAGGCAATGATTGGACAGTGGCCAAAGATAGCCCAGAAATTTTAATCCATCTACATCCCCATGATCCTTAGTGGCTGATTGTGTCTCTCTGACTTTTACGTGGAATGCTAGAGCTTAGAACTTTAGATCTAGAAAGTAGGGTGTCCAGTCTGGAAGGGGCTCTAGAGTTCCTCCTGTCATTTTTTAAGCTTTTTATTTTCAAAACATACACAAAGATACTTTTCAACATTCATCCTTGAGAAACCTTCCAAATTTTTTTCTCCCTCCCTTCTCCCACCCCCTCCCTTAGTTGGGAAATAATTCAATATATATTAGACACATGTAATTCTTCCACACATATTTCCAAAATTATCATTCTGTACAAGAAAAATCAGATCAGAAAAGTAAAAAAATAGAAAACAAAAAGCAAGCAAACAAAAAAAGGGGAAAATACTATATTGTCATCCACACTCAATTCCCACAGTCCTCTCTCTGAATACAGATGTCTCTCTCTCTCTCTCATGAGTCTATTGGAATTGGTCTGCATCATCTCATTGTTGAAAAGAATTACATCCATCAGAATTGATCATCTTATAATCTTGTTGTTGCCATGTATAATGATGTCCTGGTTCTGCTCATTTCACTCAGCATCAGTTCATGCAAGTTCATGAAATCATCCTGCTGATTGTTTATTACAAAACAATACTATTCCATGACATTCATATACCATAATTTATTCAGCCATTCTCCGTAGTCACTTTTTTTTTAACAGGTGAAGCACCTATAGCCCCATAAATTATTTCATTTGCTCTGGGTCACACAGTGAGCTGGTGACAGCCAAAATGAGAACCTAGATCTCTTGACTCTAAATATGTGCCCACTGTCTTGGCTCCCAGTCAAGGAATTGTTCTAAAGATGCACCAAAGAACTTGGCTCCTGGGCTGGAGGAACTTTGCACCAGAGCATCCACTCACTGGGCCAGCTTCAGATACTGTTCCTGTTTGTCTCCGAACCTTAGTCTCCTATTTAAATATATATATATATATATATATATATGTATATCTATATCTATATATATATGAATCCCCATTCCTGCCTGGAAGGCCATAAGGAAATGCTACTTTTCTCACTGGGTGGGCTATTCTTTGGCTTTCACACATGGAAGCAGCTCTTTATTTTCCTGTTCTTTGGATTTCTCATTTACTCACTAGAAGAGGAGAATTCAGAGCCTGGAGCACAAAGCCACGGTGGATTGTGGAAGTAAATGCTGTGGCATATTGTAGGCAGGAGCCAGAGGGGGAAAAGAGCCCTGCTTGCATCAATCTGATAGAACTAGTGCCATGCTGAACAGCCCTTGGCCTGGCTCCTCTCTGCACCTCCCTAGCCCCAAGTGAACACAATTAAAAACTGGTGAATGTGTTGGGTTGGGGAAGGGTGTGGTAATAATGAAAGTAGAGGCTGAGAGGAATAATCTGGCCACTTTAAAAACTTTTTCTGGTCAATTGATTGACCAACATTTTGACCAACATTCCTCTAGATGCTAGGCACTGGGAGTATTGTTGTTGTTTAGTCAGGTTTTTTCAATCATCTGACTTTTCCTGACCTCATTTAGGGTTCCCTTCCCTTCCCTTCCCTTCCCTTCCCTTCCCTTCCCTTCCCTTCCCTCTTCTCTCTACTTCTCCTCTACTCTTCCCTTCCCTTCCCTTTCCTCCCCTCTCCTCTGTTCCCCTGCCCTTCTTTTCCCTGCCCTGCCCTTTCTTCTTCTTTCCTTTCCTTTTCTCTCCTTTTTTGAGAATAGGGACTCTTCATTTTGTTCAGTTTTGTTTTTGCCTTTCTTTTTATCCCTAATGCTTAGCATAGTACCTAGTACACATTTAATGCTTAATTGATCCTTATTGACTGAATAAAATGGAACAACCCTCAAGGAGTGCTCAGTTTATTGGGAGAGACATAGTCATATTTACATATTTTAAAAGTAGAATGATAGAAATTGGATTTGTGATTTCATTCATATAAGGATCCCTTAGTGGAGGAACCTACCTCTTCAAGCACAAATTAACATCTTACTTACCTAGAGCACTAGAGAGTTTGGATCCTATAACCAGTATGTGTCAGAAATGAGATTGGAGGCAAGGTCTACCCAGCTCCAGAGACAATCACTATACCAATTACCTCACTCAAAACATACATGATGAACAGGAGGAAATTTCAAAAGGGAGGGTCCTAGCATCTCGTGGGCATCAGGAAAGAATTCACGTAGAGGGTAGCTCTTGACCTGTAGCTGGAATTCCCATGCATCTCAGGCAAGGGATACAGCTAGTATAAAAGTTTTAATAAGGAGTGATGCTGGTATTGGTCCTTAAAGGAATATAAGGATCATAAGCTGTGTAAGGAAGAGAGAACATATTTGTGGTTTGGGTAAGAGCTTCTACTGAAGCACGGAGGCAGGGTATGTAAGGCTGATTCCAGTTACAGCAAATAGACGAGTTTGGCTAAAAGATAGAGTACATGAAAGGAAATCACGTGCAATAAACCCGGAAAGTTAGGATGAAAACTCATAAGTTAGTTATTTTGTTCTACACCTTTTTAAATTTGTGTTGGCACTCCATTGCTCCTTTCCTCTCCATATTTTGGTTGATTTTTAATTTTCTTGTGTATTTTTTCTTAGAGGGTATTTTCTGTTATCTCTTCTTATTAGTACTTCACTTTGAAATTTAATTTATTTATTCATTTATTAATTTCATGGGAGTCATAAAGAATCTGGCTCCTATCAAGAAAAGAAATACTCTGCCATCTTGAATATAACTAAACTTGGACTTTGGAAAAATAGCTCACAATTCTTCTATAGTGTCTTAAGGTACAACTAGGTGGTAGAGTAAATAGAGTCAGGAAGACATAAGTTCAAATCTGGTCTCAGAATTTACTAGCTTTGTAACTCTGGACAAGTCACTTAATCCTGTTTGCCTCAGTTTCCTCATCTGTAAAATGAACCAGAGAAGAAAATGGCAAATAACTCCAGTATCTCTACCAAGATAACCCCAACTGGGGTCACAAAGAGTTGGATAAGACTGAAATGAGTGAACAACACTTCTTAAGAATTGAAAAAACTGTTTTCCTTACAATTTAGGTTGGAATGTAAGCATAATTTTGCTTTTAAAAATAAGCAAAATGGAGCCAAGATAATAGAGAAAAGGCAGCCGCTTGCCTGAGCTCTCCCCCAAATCCCTCTGAACACCTTTAAATAATTCCATAAAACAATTCCTGGAGCAGCAGAACCCCCCAAAAGGTGGGGTGAAATAACTTTCCAGTCAAAGATAATTGAGAAAATCAGCAGGAGAGGTCTGTTGCACTTTGGTGAGAGTGGAACCCAATCCTGTACAAATTGGGCCAGCACAGGCCTGGCCCCAGAAAAACAAAAATAGGTGTTAGCAGCAGCTGCTTCAGGAGCTCTCATCCCAAAGATGATAAGGAAGTCCGACAACTGAGGGAGATTACAGGTGTCTCTTTGTTCCTTTGTATAAACTAAGATCAAGATAACAACCCTGGGTGGTAGGACCAGGGTGAAGAGGAGTTTTTGGCCATAGTAGATTGGGACCTTCCTCACAGTTCCAGGAAAGAAAAGAGTACTTGGAGTCACTCTCACATAAGAGCACAAGCCAGAACAGTGGTAAACATTCTCTCCTTAAGTCATATCACCTTAAAAGAACTGAGAATTTACAGGTCCCTTGAAGTATCTTTTAAAACAACTGCATAAAATCTCTGAAAGTAGGTGCAGAGCACACTCCTCCCTGGAAGCAGAGCCATTATTTAATAAAGAATGAAAAGTCCATAAATAGGCTGAGAAAATGAACAAACAACAGAAAAACAAAAATCTTATCATAGCAAACTACTATGGTGACAAGGAAAATCAAAACAAACACTCAGAAAAAGAGAACAAAGTCATAATTCTTACATCCAAAGCTTCGGAGGAAAATATGAATTGGTATCAGATTATGGAACACTTCAAAAGGGATTTTGAAAATCGCTTAAGAAAGGTAGAGGAAAAAATGGGAGAGAAATAATAATGATGCAAGAAAATCTTTAAAAATGAGTCAACACCTTGGTAAAAGAGGCATAAAAATACTGAAAAAATAACACCTTAAAAAACAGACCAAGCCAAATGGTAAGAGATATACAAAAAACCAATGAGGTGAAGAATGCCTTGAAAAGCAGAATTGTTTAAATGGAGGGGAAAGGGCACAAAAATTCACTGAAGAAAAAAAGCTCCTTAAAAAGCATAATTGGCCGATTAGAAAAGAAGGCATAAAAGCTTTCTAAAGAAAATAATTCTTTAAAAATTAGAACTGAGCATACAAAAACTAGTGACTATGAGAAATCAAGAAATAATAAAACAAAATCAATAGAATGAAAAACAGAACATAATGTAAAATATCTCACTGGAAAAGCAACTTAGCTAGAAAATAGTTCCAGGAAAGATTTTTTTTAAATATTAGACTATCTGAAAGCTTTGATTAAAAAATGAGTCTAGACATTATCTTCCAAAAAATTATCAAGGAAAACTGCTCTGATAGTCTTGTACCAGAAACAAATAGAAACTGAAAGAATCCACCAATCCTCTCTTGAAGGAGATCCCAAAATGAAAATTTCCAGAAATATTATAGCCAGATTCTAGAGCTTCCAGGTCAAGGAGAAAATCTTGAAAGTGTCAGGAAAAAAACAATTCAGTATCATGGATCCACAGTCAGGATAACACAAGATTTAGCAGCTTTTTTAATTAAAAGATCAGAGAGCTTGTAATATGAGGACAAAGGAGGGCAAAGGAGCTAGGATACAGCCAAGAAGCAGCTACTCAGTAATAATGAGCATTATCCTGCTAGGGAAAAAAGAATATTCAGTGAAATAGAGGACTTCCAAGAATTATAAAAATAGTGGAGCTGAATAGAAAACTTGATTTTCAAATATAAGATTCAAAAGAAGCATAAAAAGGTAAATAGGAAAGGGAAATCAGACAGGGCTTTAATAAGGTTCATCTCTTTACATTACTACATGGAAAAATGATACTTGTAACTCATAAGAACTTTCTCATTTTTATTGCAGTTAGTAGTATATATTAGATAGAGGGCACAGGTATGAGTTGAATAGGAAGGATAATACCTAAAAAATGAAAATAATGGATGAGAGAGAAATGTACTGGGAGAAAGGAAAAAGGAGAAGTGGAAAGGTGTAAATTATTTGCCATAAAAGAGGTATGAAAAAGCTTTTACAGTGAAGGGGATGAAAGGGAGGAATGGGAAATGAATGAACTTCACCATCATCAGAACTGGATCAAAGAGGAAATAACATACACTCACAATATGAATATATAAATTCACCTTACCTTACAGGAAACTAGGAAGGGAAGGAGATATGAGAATGTGGGGTCAATGAGAGAAGAGGTGGCATATTAAGGGAAGGGTGGTCAGAAGCAAAATACTTTTGAGGAAGATAGGATGAAAGGAGAGAAAAATAGAATAAATGGGTAAATATGATAGAGAAGAATACAATTAGTAATAGTAACTGCAAAAAAATTGAATGAAGTTTCTTAGTTAAGGACCTCTTTTCACAAACTTATAGAGAACTGAGTCAAATTTATAAAAATAAGAGTAATTTCTAATTCAAAAATGATCAAAAGATATGAACAATTTCCAAATTAAGTAATAAAAGTTATCTATAGCCATTTAAAAAGTACTCTAACTCACTATTGATTAGAGAAATGCAAATTAAAACAATTTTTAAGTACTACTTTATATTTTCTTTCACAACATAACCAATTTGGAAATGTTTTACGTGGTTACATATGTATAACCTATATCAAATTGCTTATCTTTTCAATGGGAGGGAGAATGGGAAAGGAGGAAGACGATTTGGAATTCAACATTTAAAAAACAAGTATTAAAAATTGTTTTTACATGTAACTGGGAGAAAATCAAATAGTAAAGAAATTAAAATAAAATAAGCAAACTAAGGCACCAGGAGTAAAAGTGATTTGTTTACCATCATGCAGGTGGGAAGTATTTGGGCCAGGGCTAACATCTAGGTCATCCATGGCCTTTTTGCTGTGCTACAATATTTAGGAAGATCAAATGCACATATATATTTTCCCATTCCATCAGAATGTTTGATCTATGTAGATTATAGTGATAGCTCCCTATAGATCATAACTACTGTTCCCATTCCATCATGGTTTGTGTGAAATGGAGAGTACATAGCTAATTCTGAGTTCTATTTAACATCTTAAGAAACTGAGTCTCAGAAAGGTAACCTGATGCCTTCGGTTATACAGTGACTCAGATGCTCCATTTCAATGTTTTCTGGCAAATCCTAATCTTTCAAAGGACTTTTTTTTCTCCCTTATATATCTTGCTCTGCTTTTTACTAGCCTCCAGAATTACATATCCAAGTACAGCTGCCAAGGAAATGAAGCTGTGCCATGAAAAAAAACTTAAGAAGGGACATCATATTTCTCAAATCTGCAGTCTCTTTTCTGCCCTTTATCTACCATTCCTTTGCTATAAAAGTAGCTGGTTTAATTCTTTTTATCTAATAAAATTGTATTCACTTACAGTAGTCTTGTTTAAGGAATGAGCTGACCTTAGAACATAGAACATAGAATGTCACAGCTAGAGAGGTTCTTAAAACACAAAGCATAAAAAAGACAGGACAAAATATGAAGAACTAAAAAACACAGGAAAATCAAGCCAAAAATAACCTTATAATATAGACTGTCAAAACTGGGTGAACCATCATATAATGTTAATCCTAGAAGATCTGGTAGAGACCATAGACTATGAACATAAGATGTTAGTGATAGAAAAGATGTTGAAGTATAAAATGGCAGAGCAGAGACATGGAAACCCATAAAGACAAGCCTGGAAGGGACCTTCAAGGTTAATCTAGTCTGTTACAAATAAGAGTACCGAACCCCAATGAAGGTAGAGGATCTGCTCCCAGTCAAACATTAAATAAGTGTCAGAGCCAGAACTAAATCTCGGGTCTTCATACCTAATGACTAGTGACAATACTAACAAATCATCAGCATGAAAACATTTATCACTCAGTTATTAATGGATATGTCAGCAAAATGACATTTTGGGGGGTACCCTGACCTGTGCCACAGGAAAAAGATGCTTATATGGTCCAAGTCTTGAAAGGAAAATAGTTCTTTCAATTTTTCTTTCTTTTGAGAGAAAATAAAACTTAATTTAAAAAGGAAAATTTTAAAAAAATTACTGGTTTTGGAATTTCAGGAACCAGATTCAAATTTTGAGTATAACCTGGGTCCCCAGACAGTCTCAAGATCATAGAATCATAGTTCTAGCTAGAAGAGACCCTAATTAGATTTTATTATAAAGATGAGGAACTGAGGCCCAGGGGTTAAATTATTTGTCCAAGATTACATAAGTAACAAGCATCAGAAAGGGTCTCTAAACCTAGGTCCTCAGACACCAGGGACAGGTAGATGGTGCCATATTTGGAGTCAAAAAGACATCTCCCTGAGTTCAAATCTGGGGACATCTACTAGATGTGTGACCCTGGGCAAGGCACTTAACCCTGTTTGCCTCAGTTTCCTCATCTGTAAAATGAGCTGGAGAAGGAAATGGCCAACTATCCAGTATCTTTCCCAAGAAAATCCTCAGTGGGGTCACAGAGTTGGATACAGCTGAAAAATGACTGAACAACCTTAGACACCAGAGCCAATGCTCTAACTACTAGGCTATCTTTCTCACTTTTAAGCCAGGGCCAGTAAAACTGGCTGAAAATTATGCTCCTTGTTCAGATATGAGCCTGTCTCCAGGGATCCAGGAGACATATCCAAGTCTTGTGTCTACCATTTATAAGTTGGCTGACCTTCAACAAAACACGTCTGCTTTCTATGTTCTGGCTTCTTCCTCTGTAAAGTAGACTTACATTTGCTTTTTCCTAGGGTTGTTGCAAGGAACATGAGTTGTAAACTCTAAAGCACTGTTCAAATTGGATTTGATTGGGGCTGGCTTCCCCCTCGGTTCTCCATACCCTACCCTGGCAGAAGAGAGATTACAAATGCACACCAAACAATACAGATTGCTTCAGTGTCTTGACATTCTCTGAATAAGTCCAATAATAGATATTTTATTCTGGAAGATGAAAATTACCTCTGTGAGGCTTATTGCTTTGGGATAGCCAGGGATTGAAATGCAAGATTATTTAGTGAATGCTGCTCCAAGTTTGATTGGATGCCCAGTTTAAAGTCATTTGTTTGCTTGGAAGTGGGACATTAGCTGGTGCATGCATGGATTTCCTGTCAGCCAGGTTAGCTTCTCTGCTCCATCTCTGTCCCTTATATATTTCCTGATTGAAATAAGAGGCTTTGGTGTGCTGGATTTTCTCTTCTGTGCAGATGCCAGCTGATAATGTCTGAAAATTCAGGGATGCCTTCTACTTTGGGGATGCACAATCCAATTCCATCCAGGTTACAGAACACCTATGACCCCAAATAGTGGCAGGTATCCTGTAAAGCACCATTTTGGACCCTTAGTCATGAGGTTACTGAATATTCATTGAGCTTGATGTCCTCAAACCCCCTTTTCAAATGGGCAGTATGTAGTATAGTGGGAAGAATACTGGTTCTGGAGCCAGAGATTGGGGGTTCAAATTCTGACTCTGATATCTACTACCTCTGTGACTTCAGGCAAATCATTCAACTTCCCTGGGGTTTAATCTTCTCATCTGTGAAATGAGAGTTTTAGACTAGAAAGCCTCAGAGGTACATTCCTAAGAGCTGTTGGTTCTCTCTGTCTCTCTCTCTTTTTCTCTCTTGTTCCTTCCTTCATTTTCTTCTTTCTTTCTTCCTTTTTCTTTCTTCCCTCATTTCCTCATTTCCTCATTTCCTCCTTTCCTTCCTTCCTTCTTTCCTTCCTTCCTTCCTTCCTTCCTTCCTTCCTTCCTTCCTTCCTTCCTTCCTTCCTTCCTTCCTTCCT
>JAJPUD010000577.1:0-40550 GCA_023553655.1 Myrmecobius fasciatus
GATCTAGAGGCCAGCCTACCTCTGAGGGAAACTCTCAAAGCTCCAGGACCAAACTTAAGATGGAGTGCCTGGATGTCTAAAAAGAGAGACCATCTCCCTCACGGTCTCATCTAGAGATGGCTCAGCTTCCTTTCCACGCTGAAGCCAGGATAGACATAAGGTAACAATGATACATGCTGAGTTCCCTACAGGAAAATGAGGTTAAAGTTATCATACACACAACGCTCTCTCGTGCACAAGCATGCTTCTGAGTCCCTCTGGAGCCTAGGAGCATGGACCAGTTTGTCCTCAGTGAGCTGTCCAGACTGGCAGTATCAGTGAAGCCTCTGGTAGACTCTTGGTATCTAGGTTGGCAAGAAGTCCCAATATGGTGGATCACCTCCCAAGACTACTCTCAATGCTTCGATCTGTAAGCCAGATGTGGCTGCCACCCTTGGGCAGCCTGTTCTGATCTTCAACCCGGGAGAGGCAAGGGCTGGGCCAAGAGTCCAAAATTCTTTCTGAGCTGAGAAAACTAAGCCTTCAGCCTTGGCTTCACTTTCACTCCAGCTGCCTCCCTTGGTTACGCTAACCATTGTGCACTGAGACTGTTCAACAACAGGAAGAGCCCATCTTGGTACTTCCTACAACTTAATCCACTTCCTCCAGAAACTTCAGCATCTACAGAAAGTCCAACTCCAAGGGAAGAACCCCAGTTAGTAGGTGCTTGAGAAGGGAGTATACATAGGGGTGAATCTCAGTGGGGAAAACAAAGGCAGCCACCTTCATCACTGCACAGGGCAGCCCATAAGCTAGGGACAAACTTAAGAGCTGGCCCTGGTGGAAATAAAGGAATCCTGAAATATCACTCAACACCCTTCTTTTTAAACTTCAAATTCAGCAGGGGCACCAAAGAAGCTTCTGGGCCCCCAGCTCAAGCTGCTCATTTCCAAGGCTTGCACTTCTCACTCCTGTGTCCTGGTTTTATTAAGCAAGTCCTGACCAAGCCACCCTTGAAACAGGAGGTACAGACCATGTGACACCTTACAGTTCTATAGAATCTGGGGCTCCTAGGAAAAAGAGCAGCAAGAAGCAATATGGCAACCAAGGCTGGAGATCTTAAGAGCTAATCCATTTAAGTGCATTCTTTCCTTGTCCTAAAACAAAGTCTCCAGCCCTCATCTAAGCTGATGGCTAGAAGCAGCCCTGGTTATGATCCATCACTCCACCCCGTCCCCACCCACTACCCAGTGCCCAAAAATGATCTGCTGGGGGGGGGGGGGGAGAGTGAGGGAAGGGGGAAGAGAACAGGATTAAAATTCACTTCCCTAGGTTTGTGGAGGAAACACTTCTCATGCTGCTAGGGTTTTGGATGCATGCTGCCAGGTGATAAGAAGTGGAGTGGAGTTCAACCAGAGGTACTAAGGAGGGCCAGAGGAAGCCAAATACTTGATGAGGCTGGTCTTTGCTCCTGTGTCCCATGCTCACCTGGATTGTTTTAACTACTGGTCCAACTTCACAAACCTGCTATCTTCCCCATCCCATCTTCAAATGGCTTAGTTCAGTCTCTTGCAGCTCAGTTTTAAAAGGCAAGAAGAAGCAGCAGCAGCAACAGCGGGTAGCTGGGGAGGTGGGGGGAGGAGGAGTGTGGTTCCAAGGCTCTCTCTTCAGGCAACCTGGCTCACCAGAGAAGAAGTCTGGCTGGCTGTTCTTCCCCATCTCTGCTAGGATGCTGAAAAACGCACGCATGCACATTCTCTCTCTCTCTCTCTCTCTCACACACACACACACACACACACACACACACACACACAATCTCACTCATTCACACTTTCTCTCACTCACTCTCTTTCTCTTAGTCATTCCTCTTCTCCAGACGTAAGAGAAACCTCACACCCGACTGTTTGCTACCCAGAATCCCTCTCGCTTGTCCCACCTGCTACAGGTGGGTCTGGTGCCCCCAGAGCCTCTCCAGAATAAGTGACATGCAAGAGCCTGGGGGCTTGCGTGCCCGACTGAAAAGCCTGCCCTTCAGTCAGGCACCTGTGCTGCGGCTCCCCGCTGGGGGTTTCAAGCAAGCTGATGAAGGGGTCGGTGGAGTCGGAAGAGCTTGTGGTCCCTGGCCCCTGCCCAGAGCCTCCTTTTGGCCACAAACCAGGCACGAGCCCACGGACGAACAAGGCCGGAGCAGCTGAGAGTCTCACCAAGGCCCAGACGTCCGCAGGTCCTCTTCCTAAGCCAGCCTGGACAAGGTGATAAAGTGGCTGAGCACAGCTGCTGCTTTCTCCTCTCTCTCCTTCACTTTTATATATATGTATTCCGGGCTACAGCTAAAATCATTCCTTTCCGTTTACACCAAAGAGAAATAGAACCCTTTAAAGCCAAAGTCTGTCTCGTCCGCCCTCTGTGGTGAGTTCAGAGTGGGTGGTCCCTGCCTGTGGGTGGAGAGGGGAGGGCTCTGGGGAGTGACTGACGCGGGAGCCCAGCGTAGGACACTACTGGTTTTCCTCGCGCATCTGCTCCATGATGGTGATGAGGCTGTCGAGCCCAAACACGTAGCCCTTGTCGGGGCCGTCGTGCACAGTGGGGTCATCCCGAAAGCCCTTGAACGTGCTGTGGGCAAAGTCAATCATGCGGACGTCCACCTTGGGGGTGGCCGAGGGGGACGTCTCGGGACTGGTGCTGGGGCCGGTGCCGTCGGGCGTCGTCTCGGGGAGCCCCGAGTCCACGTTCTTCAAGCGCGTGTCTGCCCTGCACTCCTTCCCATCGTAAATGATGAGGAGCGAGCTAGAGTAAAAGCGGTAAGAGGCCTGCCTCTCCAGCACAGACTTCAAACCCCGAAGTTTGCTCAAGATGGGCTCAAAAAGATCTCTCCGGAGGTCCAGGCCGTTGTGAAGATACTGGTAGAGAGCATTGCGGAAGCCTTCGATCGAGAGCCCACGACCGTAATATTTATTCCTGCACAAATAATGCCCCGTGTCCAGCTGAAAAACCTGAAAGATCAGGAGACAGCGTTAGTGCACCAGGGGGACGACGGTGTCCATGGTCTCCTGCCGCAGCCTGGAGACAGACCGGGGTTTTAATGGATACTGTCATCCATTAAGAATGTAGAAGTCCAATTCACGTGGGAAATGACGCTATGGACAGCCAAGAATCGGAGTTTTATTCCCAAGGCTGAGGGTCGTTGCCTCCCTCCTTTCTTCCCCAAGGGCTGTACCCCTCCATTAGGAGGAGGCTAAGCTGCAGCAGGGAACCCACTGAGACCTCCCTCCAGAGCTGATTTCTGGGAACCAGAAAACACCCCAGAGAGGGGCAGGATCCTGAGGCTACAGGAAACACCCTGTGGCTGAGCTCTGGGCTCCAGAGAAGACCCCAATAGTCATAGTCATGTGAGCGTCAAGGAGCCCTTGTCTAGATACTCAGGTCTTAGGCTGAAAAGCAAGAACATGAAGGCTGAACGGCTCACCTTCTGCAGGCATAAATAGGGCAGGAAACGGTCAGGGAGCACCCTGTGGTGGAAATTCCCTCGCAGAGATGACTCTGTGACCGTCACACTCCTGAAGGCCTGGCCTGCACAGGACCCAAAGTGGGAAGGGGCGGGTTGAAGGCAGCTCCGGGGTTAATCCACCCCTGAGCCTTCAAAGCAAAAGCATCGGCCAGCAGAGGGAGCCCTGACACTGTGCTGGCCCCCAGCAGCGGCCGTGAGGGCCGCGCTGGGCCTGTACCTGCATTCCACAGACTCGCACGCCCAGCGTGGCAGAGGTGCTCTGCTCACACTTCTTCATCTGCCGGGCGGCCTTCTCCTCCGAGGCGTCATCACCATGCTGCCGGGTCCCCATCTTCAGATCTAACACACAGGGGAACTTGAAGTGATGCACCACGTTCTCCAGCAGGAGGAACTCTAGAGGCTCAAGTCAAGGAGGCAGGGCCTACTCTGGGGGCGAGGGGCTAGGCCTAGGGGATGCAGGAGGGCTCCTTCCCATCTGACTCTGAGCACCTCCATCACTTGTGGAAGCCCCTTCTTAGGAGTCTAATACCTTTGGCTTTGAATTTTGACCTTGTAAGCCCAGGGCTCAGTGCAGTGTTTTGTATACAGTAGGTGCTCAACAAATGATCAGAGTTGGAGTGGATCCCTTTGATCTCTGTGATTCCATTTACTTACATTCTCTAATAAAAAGTTCACTCTTATTATTTGACATATTCATAAGGATTCTGTGCATTTTAATAGCCACTTAAAACATTTGGATAAATTCTTTCATTCCTGAATGCATAGATTTCAGAGATAAAAGGGACCTTACAAATGATCTAATGCATTCCCCTTGCTTTAGGAGTTGGGACTGGTGATAAATGAATGGTAGGAAGGAGGAGGTAGGGTCCCCTTTAAAGATCCCCTCAAGAGACAGGTTCTGTTCCCACATCCTTGTTCTCCTTTCCTGGGACGTTCACAGCTTTCATGGAGTCTCCGTGGCATAAGCATGACTAGTCTGACCAAAAGCCATGGGGACAATGATCCTACTCTCACATGCCCAGAGTCACTGACAATCTGGGGTCATGGTAGATATCTTTCCCACTGCGGCATTTCCTCCCTGCATTCAAATGAGGCGGTCCTGGAACCTGAAACTCTGCTAAAGAAGTTTTGCTCTGTCCTCCCTCTGGTCCTCTGGTTCCCTTCCCTTCTCTTTGCCCAGGTCCTGCATTCATCACCTGTAGCAATGTAGTCTACCTTGGTGGCAAATCGATACTCTAATAGCTAAAGACCTGGCTACATGGGTACACACACACACACACACACACACACACACACACAGCATATATCAAGCATATCTAATTATCTCCTTTTATACATGAGGAATTAGTGAGGAAAAAGGACCTGCCCCATCACACAAAAAGATACTGGAGAGCTGGAACTCCAAGTCTGCCCTTTGATGCTGAACCCTGGCCAATTCTAGGCACAGGGTAGGAAATTTTTGTTTAATTCTACTACACAGTTTTTTGCAGGGTCATCTGGTATCCTGTAAGCTGAACCCTATTATGTTCTTACCTATGAGGATCTACTGGCACATTTTCTAAGACTTATGCCTTCATATATGTATCACTCCAGATACCATGTAATTAGAATAACTGCTTGTTCATGATGCTATCTAGGCTTTTAGATCTCATTTTATTCCATGAGAATGGAGTATGAACTTGGAATTAGTGACAGCCAAAGTGATGAGCGAGTGACACTAGGGGAGTCAGCCCTTGCACAGCTGGCCTCTCAAAGCACTCAGAATTTTTTAATTCTGTTTTTACAAAAGCATTAAAAGTTAGGTTTTAAAATTCTGCTCCACTGGCACGGAAAGGGCAGAAACAATATATCAAAAGTAACAGGGCAAGGGAGGAAGAAACTAACACAAAGAGTGAGAAAACCCACAGCTGAAAAACACTGGTGGAAGAGAGAAAAGCGGGGCACGACCCAGATGTCTCCCCCTCTCCCCTGCCCACTCTGAAGGATACTGTAGAGTTTCCTCTCCTTGGACTCCGAACGCATGCGGCTCAGCTGCTGCTTGTGGCAGCGAAGGCTCCAGGGGTTGTAGCTGATTTTTTCTGAGCTCAAGCCGCTGTTCCCATCAAGCATCTGGAAGGGGACGTCTGAGTGGATGTGCAGCTCCATCTTGGGGCTCTTCAATTCCTGCACGCTGGGGAAGGAAAGCACACCAGGGTTGTGGGCAGGCCGGGCACAGAAGTGCTGGGCCCTACCTGTCCCTGAGGGGTATTTCCAAGGGGCTGCCCCACTCATCACCTCCATTCCCAACTTAGGGACAGCTCTGAATGCAAAGAGAGCTGAGGCTTCCTGCTGACCCTTGCCCTTGTTCTTCACTCTCCTTCCCTCAGAAGATGTAAAGGGTTTTGCAAGGAGCCTTTTCTTGTTGTTAAAAGCTTTTTTTCTGGCCCTCCTTTTAAGAGAAGCTCAAAGAGTGGCTCTTCCTCCCACTTGTGTGTCCCATCATTATAGTGTCCCAGACAATGCCATGGCTGCTAGCCATGTGCCCAGGGATCATGCTCGGCCCGGGCTCCTTGCTCCTGCACCCGTTACCTATCTGAGCTCTCCGGGACCAGCCCTGCCCGTTCATCCTTGTGTTCGCTGCCACTGCCTGAGCGGTGCAGGCTCCGGCGAGAATGCTTGCGTCGGGGCTGCTCTCGCTCGGGAGGGTCGTCCTGGTCCAGGGCCTCACTTTCCACATAAGGATAGGCCACCAGGTTAATGTAGCCATCGCTGTCCCCCTCAAAACAGACAGACACAACACCTGCCAGGAGGAAAGGAATGGTCAGCTAGCATTTAATGTGGACGCCAGGAAGAGAGCACCCTCTAAAAGATGGAAACACATTATTCTTCTGGAGGAGGCTGCAAGAAAATGAAGGAAGAGAACTCTGGTGTTCCTGAGCTTCCCGCAGACACAGAGGCCCACGACGCACAACAGGGAGGCAGCAGGCCCAAAGGAAGGCCAGGAGAAACCCTCCAAATGCAACAACTCCCTCAAGTTTGGCTTGACCACAATGAATGCTCTTAACTCTTTTTGACTTTTTTTTTTTTTCACCTTGATTAATTCCTCTTTTCATCTCTGCCAGTGTTAGCAAGGAATATTTCAGAAGCAGATATTTCTCAAATTAACAATTTTCACAGATTTTTAGCAAGTTTCTCACTCAGCTCTTTTCTTCATTCAAGAGATTCTTCTACCACAGGTCTATAAGCATCTTCTAGTAGGCTGAAATAGTTGACAGTTTCGGTCCATCTTTCTAACTCTTTTGATTTTTCTATGTTAATGCTCCTCCCACAGCTACTAGCCTAACCCAGTCACACTATTAGCAAGCTATGCACACAGTGTCTTCTGGATCTTTACCAAAGGGGCTAAGACTAAAAATACCAGTTCAAAGAGAAGAATGAAAAGTAATGAATTCCAGACACTTTATTGACACTTGGAGGTTGGTGAGACTCCCTTTTAAAGCCTCTTCTGGATCTAGAATTCTCTTTTATGCTACAAGTTTCCAACCTCTAGATTTGGGGCTGTCCTTAGAAGTCATCTAATCCAACTCCTTCATTTTAGACATGGTTTTTGGTTGTTGGTTTTATACTAAGTACTAAAATATAAAAATCAGTATCCCCTAAAACCAATTTAGTGGTTGGTTGGTTTTAAACAATTGTCTTGATTTGATTGATCTTAATAGATCAGCTCCATATTGCTCAGAAACTGTTTTCTCAACTCTTTTCCATACCTGGACAAGAAGAGCCAGTTGGAATCTGGAGAATCTATTAGAAACAGCCAATAGCAATAACCTTCAGGTGTCCTCATCTGCCATGATCGTTGGCAAATTTCCCAGGTCCAACCATAACAATTACCTTCATGATCTCCAACCAAATGCTAGGAGAGATCCTGGTACATGGAGCAGAAAAATCTCTAATTTATACATCATATTCAATAAAGAACCATAAATCTGGAGGGTGAAGAGTCTGCATGTATGTATGGGTGTGTATATACACATTTGTCTGTCAAAACAAGCAAGTGGGGAGACATACAATGCCCCCTTGCTGGTATGAAAAACTCCAAATTCAAACGCTCTTCTCTTTCACCTTCACAGGTAAGGAGGAAGGGAAAGGCCTATTCACTAACATTTGGCTTAATCTACAATGTTCTGGGCAAGTAGGTTTTTAGCAAGACTGATATGATAACACAACAGTAAGTTTAGTTACATCATCTCTCAAACCTCTGCCACTAATAACCACAAAGTTTGTTTTATTTTAGTGGAAGACATTAAATGTCATTTAAAAATCTCTGTGATTAAAGTTTAACTTCTGTTGTGAAATGCGAAGAACCAAAGGTAAATATAGGGAATAGGTCAGGTCCTAAAATTCTTTAACTAGGAAGAGACTGGGACTGAGACAATATTCTAGATTCCACCTGTCTTTCAAGTCTATGGTACAACAACTGCCCAACTTCCCAGAACACAAGAGTTTGTATGAAACATTTCAGCTAATTTTGAGGGCCCCACCATGGGATACCCCAAAACTGCAGCATCACAGGGTTGTCAACTTAAAGAGATGGAAGGGCCCCCACTCAGGCTACAGACAAGGAAGCTGAGACCCAGTAGGGTCTCAGGAGAGTGAGTGCATAAGTCAAACAGGCAGTGGCAGATCTTTGAGCCCCAGTTCTGTGTTCTTTCTACTGCCCCAACCGCTGTCTGGTCTGAGATCCCAAGTTAGGATGATGGGACATACAAGTGGGGAACCCTGCAGGCTACATTGGGCTCACACCTCCTCTGCCTGCAGAAGCCTTGGGCTCTTCCCATATAAGGGGGTGCTAAGTGCTCTGCGAACACTTTTCAGCCCTGAAACACGCACTGCATGAAGCTTATGGGTCAGGCATAACCACAGGAAAGCTCTGCCCTGCTTACCAAGCTGCTGACAACCAGACACTTGATAAGAGCAGCCCTGAGAGCTCCCCATCACAATTGCCACTGCTTGTTTTAAACATTGTCAGAGCAACAGAGGTCAATTGGCACCATCAGCTCAGAGAAACTGGTCACACTCTGATCCCCCAAAAGCCAAGGGAAACTTAACTCCTTTCCAGCATAGACCAAACAAAAAAGGTCCAAGGCACATTCATCAGAGCCAGGAGAAGAGATGGTTAGGGGCTCCATAGGCCATCCTGAGAAGAAACTTTAGCTTCTCAAATTCTGTCCCAACTCCTGCTTTCCTCACTGAAGAGAAAAAGCTCATCCCACTAATAAAAGAAACACCCAACTTCTGATATCCTGGGAAGGAAAGCTGTAACTTCATTTCCCTTTCTCTCAAGTCAAATGAGGCTTATCCCATAAAAAGTAAATGGTACAAAAATGGTTACAAAATCACAGGATCCTAGATATAAAGCTCCAAAGTCATCTAGTCCAACCCTCTCATTTAATAGGCATGAAGATTGAGTCTCAGAGAACTTAAACCACTGAGGCTTCCAATTAGGCCCTATGATATTTAGCTCCAGTCTTCTCGTTACTATTAGCTGTCATACAGAGATCAAAGAGTCAGCTTCATAAACAGAGGAGCAAAGAGCTCACCAATGGTGACTGGGAGATATTATTCTTTCCCTTTTCCTGCAGCATCAATCCTCATTCCCTTTTAAAAACCTTCTGAGATGCTCTTTACCAATTAAGAGAGTTCCTCCTAACAGCCTTCTCCTAAAAAGCAAAGGAGATAATCGTTGATGTGGTTATTTTATCTTCTTATTTTATTTAAATAAATTTTATTTATTTCCTTGCTACTATCTTTTAAATATCAATTCTTCCAGGTCCCAATACTCCTCAAAATCCCTTCTCATTTACCTCCGATTCTTTAGTATAGACAGGCTCAGGCTGGACAGCATCTTCCATCCCTCACCAGCTATCTGATAAGGCTTGAATGAAAAAAAGTTCTATAGAAAATGATCTTTAAACACCTCTCTGCCCGCCCCAACAGAGTTACCACCTCTTCTGCACAAGCCCACCAATACAAGGCCCTGATGGAGCTGCTACATGCTGACCACCCCCAGGCCAAGGGCTTGCCTGTAGGGCCTTAGACAAGTCAGGAAACCTGGCTGGGTTTCACGTTCTCATCTGTAAAATGAGGAGGTGAGACTAGATGAATTCTAAATGTATCCTGTTTACAGGCCAATTGAAACTCATTTGGGGAGGAAAAAGCCTGAGAACTAACTAACTTCTGAGTAGCCTGCTAAAATCAACATCACAAATGGATTTTTTTTTCCCAGGAGAAGCTTATTTATATAATTAGGAAAAAGCAATTGAGTTATTCTTGAATGAAAACCACAACTGTTGCTTTTGAGAACAGGAAAATACAATTACAATCCATTATTAACTAATGAAAGTAACTAGAAAAATCATCTAAAGATCATTATGGAAACCCACCAAAGCAGAAAGCTCTCGCCTGCCAATGGACAATTTGGTATAATGGATCACAGTGACCAGCTGGAGCTTACCTTTGTATTCAGGGGTGAACTCCTTCATTTCAGGGGGGAGGGATTCATAGAAACGCTGCTCCCGGGAAATGAGGGGCTTGCAGACGGTGTGGTCATCATAGCGCATCATGCTGCTGTGGCCGCCCACCTGATGGATGAAGGGCTCCAGGAGGACTCCCCGGTTTCCAGATCGACTTGCATTCTTGCCATACTTCCCCACTTCCATGGTTTGACAAACACACATTGCGTTGGGGGCCAGTCACACAATGAGGGCAAAGGGAGTAGCACATGGGCCACAAGAGAAGAGTATGATGGAAGACCCTGGCTAGTTGAAAGTCAATGTTTAGAGTCTGCTTGCCTTAATCCTTCCTGTTAAAAAAAAAAAAAAAAAAAAGGAAGGGAAGAGAGGAAGGAAACGATAAAAAACAATTTTTTTTAATGGAATTAAAACAAGGAAAAGTAGATATCTACATCAAATCTTCCTGAAATTTTAGTATCAATCATATCCAATAAACAATAAATTTATCAGACTTTCCTGTTCCTCATTTCCCTTATAAGTACTCCTAGATTATCTTCTAACCTAAAGGCCCAATTTTAAGGCCCTTAAAAAAAAATTTACACCTCCCTTACATCCATTAACCTTAGATTTCAAGCTTAAGATATAAGGAAAGGACAGCTTAACACAGAACAGTTTTATGTTTTATCATGTATAACTCCTGTGCTTATTCAGTCATCTCAATTAAAAGTTCAGCTGAACTAAAAAAATAAGCCTGCAAGTCATATTTAGAAATCACTAGCTTTCTAAACCTCTTTTTAAGGACCAGCAGTATGTTGGAATGGAAAAATGATTCCCTATTTCCAAGATAAACCCAGATTTCAGATTTCCTCCTAGATCTGCTTTACCTAAAGTTATAGCTACTAATTGATGGCCTTTTCCAATCAGATATAAATCAGCCTGATAGCTTTTCTTTGCTGGTTATCTTATGGTGGAAAAAGAAAAGGAAACAAAGTTTTGGGAGTTCCTTGGCAGATAAGGCCTTTTCCCAGTAATTTCCCAGTATGACCTTTCAATTAAGTTATCTCAAGGAAATTCAAATAGTTCACAAAGCTATGAAACAGGAAGGCAGAAAGTAAGCCTATCATCACTGAAACAAAAGAGAAAGTGGAAATGAAAAATTATAGACGGATGATACAATTCTCAAGATACCCAAGAAGCTTTACAGATAGTGTTATGATAAACAAAAGCAAAATATTATCATTCTCACTTTTCTAAGTTGCTAAGTTTATTGTGAGATTGAGAAAATTCTCCAAGTTTTCTCTTCTACATTGCTCTATTCACAAAAAGCTAACTAATACCTTCACTTTAGGGAGATGAGGAGAAACACATTTGTAAGTGCCCCATTTTTTGTGAGGAAAGAAGTTAGTTACAAATGGCATCTTATATGTAATCAATTCATAACATCTTAAATATCTATACTCTTCTTCCCAATTCCCTCATTAATTGCAGTACCTCTCCAATTAGAGCAACTTGATTATAAAGTTTTGAAATACAGCCCCACTGGTCCTACCCCTAAAGAAGGGAATTGGGAATCCACGAAGCAGATTTTATATTTCTTCTAAACATATACCTTTCTCTATTAAATGACCCAAACTCCAGACCAGAGGAGATGTATGATGATCCCAAAAAAAATTAATGAATAAAGATTTTTTAAAAAGTAATATTCTTCACTCATAAACAAATTCCCCCAAGGTTGCCTACTAAAAGAAACAATTTAATGACACAGTGAAAAAAACCTGGTAATCATAATAGCTGTATTTCAGAATCTCAGTTTTTTGGGTAAATTAATTTAATTTCTATAGGTTTCAACTTTCTCATCTGCTACAAGCAAGAGTTGTTCTGAGATGCATCATAAATAGTAATAAAGGCTGGTTTTAGGCTTTCATTTAATAAAAAGCAAACATAAGTTCTCAAACATTGGGAAAAAGAGAGGAATAGGACTCATGAATGGAATATAGCAATGGAAGGGTACAGCTTATTTGAAAGAAATAGATCTGATAGAAGAGACAGCATCAGAGTAATAAGTATAAAAGGAAGGAGAAAAGAGGGGATATACTGAGCTGTCCAACTGACTAGCGAGGTGAAGATTATGAAGACTATGTGAGAATGTATGTGATGCTGTCATACTACAGGCTGCAACTTAAGAGGGAAGACACAGTAGTAAGTCTGATGTACTTGAGAACATGGATCTGTTGAAAATTCTCTGCAGATTACAATTTGCCCAGGCCCACTCCTCCCTCCGGTAAGACTCTTGCCCAAGTCCTGCTGCCACATTCCATCCCTGGGGGAATCTGCCCAACATGTTGGGGATCTTCCTACATTTCTTCTGACTTCACAAAGGCAATAGTGTAACTCTAACTGTTGACATGTCATCCTTCCTCCTTCTCAACAGACCAGTCCTTATCTTCCCTCTTTATCATACAATTCCTCTAGGACATGTTTTACTCCAATTCTTTCAAATTCCTCTTGTTCTAGCCTGAACACACCCTTCCAGTGTTATCATTCAAAAATTTTTTTCTGAGGCTACAGTATTTAATATTTTGCTGCTATACAAAAAGACCACTCAGATACTGGTATTTTTAAGTGGGTCTTTGCTCTCATATTAAGCTTGGGGTCATGAAAAGAGCTTTTCAATTTCCCAAAGACACTAAAATGTGCTCTCCTTTTCCTGTATAACAATACTAAGTCTAACTAGTTAATTTATACTATCTGTTGAGGTTATCAGAGTAACAGCAAAAACTTTACAGTTACCCACTAGAACATATGTTGTAATGTCAGCAAAGACCATTCATACACTAGGTCTCTCCTTTGTGAATGGAAAGGTCAAACTCTTTTGATGATTAAAAGTCTCTTTCAAGAGGCTCTGAAGTGTTCTGGGGCTTAATGAAATTGGCACAATGTCATACACACACAGGAGCTTTTCCTGGCTTTTCCTTTGCAACTTGAACTCTATACTAGATTTCTTCCATTATAATAGCAAGCACTTTTGATAATAATACATCTTGTTCTACATTTTATTATTAGAGGTAATATTTTTTAATCAGAGGTTCACTGACAGTATTATTTCTGTTGCTTCATATATAAAAAAGAACCTATATGGTAGTTTCGTCCTAAAAAAATTTAAATGTTTTCATCAAAAAACAAGCTCAGCATGACCTTACCCATTATTGAATATTGCTTGTTGAAAGTCTATCTGCTCCTACATACGAATTCCACACACACACACACACCCTCTGCCCCAGTCAAGGGGCAAAACACTTTATTATGAATCCATAAAGCAGACAAAGTTCCTAATGAACCTGCAATTAACAAAGGGACAGATATATGGCATAATATATGCAATTAACAATGCGGGGGGAGCGAGGGACCTTTTATAGAATACAAAATCATCTCAGGGGTTGACATCTAGATTGTATAAAGTAACTGTGGAGTCAAGATAATCCTCTCAATGTTCTTTCCTATGGCCCTTTTTCTGGGAGGTCTTATTCACTCCATCAATCCCACTACTGTTTGGGCCACTTACAATATTATGCTTGGTTCTAGAGAGTACCTTTTGAAAGAAATATACAAATCCCTTGATTCATGTGTAGATGCTTCTTGTAAAGATTCTGTACTGAGTGTAGCATACAGAAGGATAGTTACTGATGCTTTTTGTTGGTCCCATAATGCCCTCCCAGTTATTGTCAGCTCTAGCATATATCTTCTCCATAAAACTCTTGGTCTAACACCTGGCTCTCCTCTTCTTTCTTTGCTCTTTTTAGTACCATTTCTATCTTTCTGATAATAACATTAATATTTCAGCCAAAAACTCACAAATGAGAAAACTCTAATGCTGCAGGCCAGGGATCCGTCTCTGTTCACTACAGCTCTTTATTGGACAATACTGCTCATAACTGTCCATCATCCTTTGTAAGAGTCTTAAAAAAAAAAAAAAAAAAAAAAAGGTTTAAATTCCAACTTTTCTATTTGGTTAAGTTAGCTACTTGTAAAGCAGTCCCTGCACACTGCAGGAACTATCTGTTGATTAACTATGGTATATTCTGGTCTCTTTGTTGTGGTAACTAAATTACACTGGTTAGATTGTAAAAATTATTATAATCAGTGTTAATATCATTTCTGAAAACCATTTACATTATTTGGTTGTCAATTCTTTGTTTAAATAGTTAGGCCTGAATTGTTTTAACTGTATACTATCTTCTCCCCAGTTTTCTTGCACTTTACTAATTACCTCTAATCCTTGCTTAAACAAATCATGGTTTGACTGTACACATACAACTCCTACATCAATCAATATCAATCATATCAATCAAACAATAATAGGATTTTTCCTATCTATTAAAATACGTCTATTTTGTTTTCTGCAATGTTAGTTGCTCACAATGTACAGTAACTACCAATTACGGAAGAAAGTGTTCATAATATATAGTCAACAAAGCTTCAGGGTCAAACACAAGTCTGTGGCCTCATTTTTCTTCCTAAACTATGCCTTTTTATTTATTTCATCCTTATTCTCAGCTTTTTCTTCCATTCCATTCAAAAGGAAACAACAAACCGGAAACAAACAAACAAAAAAGTATCAGAGTGTATGCTAACTTAATTTGGAGGGTCTAATTAAGCACTTCATAGAACTTATTTAGCTTTTTTATCTTCAACAACCAAAAATATCATATAAGAAGCAATTATTTCCATGCTAGTTTCTTTGCAAAAATGTATTGTTAATACTACAATACCTAATAACCAAATATACTAGGAAATGTTTCTTGATGTTTTGGGGTATATACTAAAATCCATCCCAACAAGACTTTTCTTTGCCTTTTCTAGAACACTTGTTCTAGAACGGATCTAGAAGATCATCCTTCCCCTTACCTATAAGGTTCTTCTCTCTTTTAATTTAGTATTTATAGAAAAACATCAAGATTGATATGTGATTTAGTTCCTCTAGCTTTATGACAACTTACTGGGGCAGCTAGTAACACAGCAGATAGAATGCTGGAATCAGGAAGATCATTTCTAGGCTCAGATACTCACTAGCTGTATGACCCTAGACAAGTCACATAACCTTGTCTGCCTCAGTTTCCTCATCTGTAAAATGATTTGGAGAAGGAAATGGCAAACTATCTATTTATCTCTACTATCTCTGCCAAGAAAACCCAAATGGGTTCGCAAAGAATTGGAAAGAACTTAAAACAACTGAACAATACATTAGAAAAGGCCCTCAGATTTAGAATATCAATAAATTTACAGACAGTTGAAAAATGTGTGATTCTTACACCTTCTGCCAATCACTTCAGAGGCAAAAGAATGGCCTGAGACTGAAAGCCACTTTGTACTTTTGTTTCATGGACCAAACATTTCTCACTAATTGGCCAGTTTTAAAGGTGATATGCCTTTTATTTAAGCATATTGGTCCTTGGAAAACAGGACCCGTCTATTGCCAAGGCTAACCTTGCCATCTTAGCACATAACATAAAACTGCCAGAGCTCATGTCCCTCTGTCATTCTTGAAGCCTCTACTGAATTCAAAAATTAATAAGCATCTTCTGTGTCAAGGCACTAGAGGTTCTTGACTTTTCCAGTTTCAGAGACTTAATATGTGGAAAAGTTCCTCAGTTTTCTCAGCTGTAAAATAGAAATGACTTTGTGAGCACCTACTGAACTTGCAAGGTAGTAAGGATCAAATGAGCTATTTGCTAAACACTTCACATAGTAGAGTAGATGTTATATAAATGTTAACTGTTTTATTATTGTTGTTGTTAATAATTAGCATTGGTAGTCCCTTGACTGAGCCTATGAGGAAGGATATTTATTTCATTAGTTGTTCTCCCTAGGATCTTCATTGCTTTATCTTTTTAATTTCATAGATATCTTGTTTTCACATCATTTTTGTTCTCCCCCTACTCCCCTACCCACATACTGGGCTGAAAATGCACTTTGTTTCATACAGGGTTCTCCCCTTGCTCCCTATTTCTGTGAATTTTTTTCTTTCTACACAGCAGTATTCTACCATTACATTCACATACCATCAGGATTCTTTTTCTTCAGTCATTTCCCATCAATGGATACCCTTCCTCCAAATTCTTTTCTACTACAAATAATACTGCTATGGTTATTTCAGTATATATTGATTGGACTTACTGAGTCAAATGGTATGGATCATTTAGTCACATTTCTTGAACAATTCTAAATTGAAATCAGATGTCTCTCACAGTTCCACCCATTTCATTTCACAGAAAATTGAAGAACCAAAAAAGGTTGACTGACACTCTGGCCTTAGTTTTAACTAACAAAGGAGGCTACAATAGTAGCAATAGAAACCTTGGGAGAAATTCATCATACTAAATAGAACTTTAAAAGAGTTCATGGGGTAGTTATAGTCTAGAAAATAGAAGATTCAGTTATGATCTGGAAGAAGGAACAGATTTATCTTACATGGTCCTAGAGGGTAAAACAAGGACTAGCAATTGAAAATCTAAGCAGCAGTCTAATAACAAACAAACAAAAAACCAAATACCACAATCAAGTAAAACTAGAATTTTTCAAACTTAAGATTTACTGACTTTTTTAGAAATTGAATTCCCATCACTAGAGGCTATATAATTACTTGTCAGAAGTTGTAATGGCTTCCTGCAAGATCTATGAGGTTGAATTAAATGGCCTCAATATTAATATGCTTTAAAAGAGGTTAGGACATTGGGATAGTTAGCTTAAATTTTTTTAAGTTGGTATTTATGTACTGCTTTGAGATTTAAAAAATACTTTACATATACTATCTCATTTGATCCTTACAACAATCTATAATAGGAGGTGCTATTATTATTTTCATTTTACAAAAAATTCTGAGAACTTAAGTGACTTGCCACCCACCATCTTACAGCTACTGTCTCTTTCAGACACTGGATCTTCCTGGCTCCAAATGCAACACTCTGTCCATTATACCACCTAGCTGCCTTCTAATTTAATCATGTTACGCAATTCTGGATGATTCAATGCTGTCTGGTAGATCAGAACTAGAATCTTACATACTAATTAATGAAAATCTACAACCCACCCCTAGTCCTTTTGTAGTAATGTAGTTCAAATTATTCTGTTAGGCTAAAAAGATCAAAAGAGAAAAGAGTAAAATTCATTCAATAAAAATTTAATTAGCAATTTAACACAGTATTTTTTCCTTAATCAACTTAACTGTAAAGGAGAATTCATAATTTTTTACAGCTGGCCACAAGGAGTCACAAGTGATATAACGTACCTATTTATTTTATTTTTTTTAAATGGAGGAAAGCAGTGAGTAAAAGATATACACAAAGCTGAGTCAAGCAAAGAGGTAAACACACCTGGAGAAATGAACCACATACAAAATAACTTCCTTTGTATATCATACTATGTGAGAAGATCCCTTTTCACTTACGTCAGATTCTTTAAATGAGTTGGACACAGAGCCCTGAGGGCCATTCTGTGTTTTAATTTGTTTCATAAGTAAAACTCCAACAGAAAAATCACTTGGGTATTGGCACATATGCAGTACAGCCAAGATCTTTTTCCTTTGCTACTGAACATACATGAGGCATAAGAGACAAGCAGCATGAAAAAGCCATCAAAAAGAATATAATAAAAATGTTTCCCCAATAGTGCAAAAGACTACTGACCAAGTACGTAGCACATCAATAAGAAAGAATTACCCTCCCAAATCGGCCAAAAGAATATAGTTCAATAGAAGCAAAAAGAATCTGCATCTAAGAGTCTTTTAGTAGTTTACCCAAGATTGCCTATAAATCAGCAGAGCAGGGACTAGAAAACCCTAAAATAAGTCATTTGATTCACAAATGAAAGAACCTTTTTATCACCAACGGTTTTTTCCTTTGAACTGTTATATCTCATGGCTAAAAATAAATCCTTTGCTAGGAGGAGCTACTACAAAAAAATTGTGTTTCTTTTTTAATAAAATTTTATTCATAGCTATTTTTATATCACCTACATTTCCCACTCTTTCTCCCTAGCTCTTCCTAGAGACTAAAGGGAAAAGAAGGGGAAAAATTCAGAAAAACTCAGCAACACACACACATATAACACACATAATAAACATATAGTAAATTCATCATATAAGCTATCCTGCTTGTAACTCCCTTCTGGTTTCTCTTCTATGCATTTCAGAAAAAGGTTTTGATGACCCTTGAATTTCTTTCCTTTCTTTTTTTGGGGAATATCTCTAGCTTTCTTTTGTCTTATCCAAACTGAGAAAAAATACAGTCAGCCAAGCAAAATAAATTCCCACATTTGCTTTGTCCAATTTCTGATTTCTGTTTCTGTTTCTGATTCTGGAAGTCCATTGAGTCTATGAACATTTCTGTTGGGAGTTAGGTAGCAAGCTTCATCATTCAGTCTTCAGAATTGTAGCTGGTCATTCATCAGAGTTCTTAAGCTTTTCAAAGTTGTCGTCTTTGGGCATCTTTTACTTCAAGTTCTTTGCTATAATAAAGACCACTGCTATAAATATTTTTGTACACGTGGGTCCTTGTACTCTCTGACCTTTTGGGGGTATTAAGGCAGTAATGGTATCTCAATGAATATTACATAGGTAAGTGATATTTTGGGCAGTGTTCCAAAGTGCTTTCCTGAACAGCTACACCATACTCCATCAACAATGCATCAGTGCATCTATTTCGTTATAACTATTCTAACAATGGTCATTTATCTTTTTTTCTTCTGGTCAACATTCTCAACATGAAGCAGAACTTGAGAGATGGTTAATAATATCAAGCATTTTTTCATATCCCTATTGGATTTCTTTCTCAATTTGAGAAGTGTCTTTGACCATTTATCTACTGGGAAATGACTCTTGTTTTTATAAATGTGTATTACTTCTTTACATCTTAGATATAAGACCTTTATCAGAAAGACTTGCTGTCAAGACTGCTTCCCAGTTAACTATTTTCCTTTTAACTTCACTGTTTATGCAAAAATTTTCTAAATTCTATGTAATCAAGTGTGCATTTTATTTTCTGTGATCCTCTTTATTCCATGACTGGTTATGAATACTTTCCCTATTCACAAGTACAAGATTTTCTTCCTTCCTGTTCATAACATGATCCTTTATCTTTAACTCATGTAACCATTTGAAGTTTCTGCCTGACTCTTCCAGTTTTTCCAGCTGTTTTCTTCAATAATGAGTTCCTCTGGATCATTATAATTTAGCAGGATTTTGTTTGAATGTTTTGTTGTTCTTTCCATTTACATTGTTAAAGTTATCGTATATAGTATTTTCGTGGTTCTGGTTACTTCCCTTTGCATCTGCTCAATCTTCATGCCTCTCTGTATTCATTATGCTCATTTCCTTACACCACAATAATATTTCACTATTTATCACAACTTGTTTAGCCACTCCCTACTGGATAGATATCTACTATTTCTCAATCTTTGCTATTACAAAAGTATTACTATCAATGTTGGTGCATATGAGGCTATTCATTTTCATACTGATGGGGATATCAAATAGTGGAATCTCTGGGTCAAAAGCATATGGACAACTTTGGAATAGTTTCTAAAAAGTTGTTCTGATGCAATTTTTTTATACTCATTCTATTTAATACATGCCTAAAAATGGTCTACAATGTACCAACGGGAGTGGGGTAGGTCAAGAAGAAACTTAATTTACTACAAATTGACTTCTTGAAATTAGGGGTAAAAACAGATAAAACAATTCAACAGTTTTTTGAGCATCTAACTATTGAAATGGAGCAAAAGTTAATGCTTTCAGGTAAATTAGGAACAGAGAATATCTAGTCCCAAGATTGGCCTCCAACAAAAAATTAAGGAATACTTAGATAAGTTTAAAGTTGAATGGAATTTCTTCTTTTTTACTTGAAGTCTACAGTATCATATATACTACCATTCTTTAGGAAGGAATTTTCCTAGGATCTATGCCAAAACTGAAACTAAGGGGAGGAAATCTCACAACACAAATGCCCTCTACTGAGCCACTTTTCAGGAGCTACCCATTCTATTAAAGAGTTTTGGGAAAGAAGAGAATGAATCAGAGAAAGAACTGCCTCCTAATCCTGAAGTGCTACACAACCATAAAAAAAATAGCAACTGTGTCAAAGAGCTCCCAAATGTAGTTTCATGAAATCCCCAGATACTTTTTGATATGATATGCTTTAAAAAATTCTCTCTATGAAGAAGGAAGCCAAGCGCATGCATGGCTGGCACGGCCCATTTCAGGGATGGCTCCAATAAGAATCACACTCACCCCTCCTAGGACTCCATGCTCCCACTACACTTGCTGGCCTGTCATCTCTATCAATCAACCCATTTCCCAGATCTGGGCCTTTGCACATACTCCAGCCCCTGGGGTACAATGCCCCCCCTTCTCTGAGATCCCTGGTTTTACTCAAAGTTCAGCACAGATGCCACCCTGACAAGGAGCCTTCCCCAATGCCTTCACTTCTTAGGGCCTTCTCCTTTCATAATACTACGGGGGAAGGAGGGAAGGGGGCGAAGGGGGAGGAAGAGAAGAGGGAGATGAGAGGGTGCTAATAGAGCTATGAAGGGGGTATGTTCAGAAATTAGTAAATCACACCCACCCACTCACACCCACACACACACCCAGCCCCGCCCCTCCCCCTGGGAGCTGAGCCCAACTTGAACATAAGAGTTAAAAATCAATAAATGGGATAGAAAAATGAACAAACAACAACAAAAAGAACATGACTATATAAAGTTACTATGATGACAAGGAAGATTAAAACACAAACCAAGAAAATGTCAAAAACAGCTACATACAAAACTTCAAAGAAAAATATGAATTAGGCTCAAAAAAGAATTCCTAAAAGAGCTCAAAAAGGACTTTAAACATCAAATGAGAGAGGCAGAAGAAAAATTTGGGAAAGAAATGAAAGTGATACAAGGAAATCATGAAAAAAGAGCCAAAAGTTTGGTAAAAGAGGGCCAAAAATACTTAAGAAAATCATCCCTTAAAAAATATAATAGGGTAATGGTAAAAGATGCCCAAAAATTCAGAATTGGCCAAACAGAAAAAAAAGTACAAAAATTCACCGAAGAAAAAGATTCCTTAAAAAGTAAAATAGACCAAATGGAAATAGAGGTACATAAGCTCACTGAAGAAAATAATTTCCTAAAAATCAGAACTGGGCAAGTGAAAACCAATAGCTAAATGAGACAGCAAGAAACAATAAAACAAAATACAAAATAACCATAAAACAAAGTCCAAAGAATGAAAAAAAAAAATGGAATATTGGAAAAACCTGGAAAACAGATCCAGTAAAAAACTTACATGAACTGATGCTAAGTGAAGTAAACAGAACTAAAAGATCATTGTATACAGTAACAACAAGATTATGTGCCAATCAAGTATGATGACTTGGCTCTTTTCAATAATGAAGTAATTCAAGACAATTCCAATAGACTTGAGATGGAAAGTACCATCTGCATCCAGAGAGAACTATAGAGATTGAATGTGTATCAAAGCATAGTATTTTCACCTTTTTAAATATTTTCTTGGGTTTTTTTCCTTTTTTTCCCCCTACTTTTGATTTGAGTTTTCTTACGCAGCATGATGAATATGAAAATGTTTAGAAAAACTGCACATATTTAACCTATATTGGATTGAACGCTGTCTTGAGGGGGGTGGAGGAAAGAAAAATTTGAATCACAAGATTTGAAAAAGTGAATGTTGAAAATTATCTTTGCATGTATTTGGAAAAACAAAATACAATTAAAGGAAAAAAAAAAAAAAAGGTCCAGGAGAGATAATTTAAGAATTATTGGACTACCTGAAAGTCATGATGAAAAAAGAGCTTAGATATCACCTTTCAAAAAATTATCAAGGAAATCTGCCCTTATACCCTAGAACCAAAAGGTAAAATAGAAATTGAAAAAATTCACTGATTATTTTCCTGAATGAGATTCTAAAATGAAAAATCCTAGGAATATTACTGCCAAATTCCAGAGTTCCCAGAACAAGGAGAAACTACTAAAAGCAATCAGAAAGAAATAATTCAAATACTGTGTGGGGTCATGGTTATGCTTAACCCAAGACAGCAGATAAGGAACTTGAAAGGTGATATATCAGAGGACAAAGGAGATGAATATTACATTCAAGAATCACTTACCCAGCAAAACTGAAAATAACCCTTCCAAGGTAAGAATGAACACATTACTGAAACAGAGAACTTGAAAACATTCCTTATGAAAGATCAGAGCTGAATAGAAAATCTGACTTTCAAATATGACTCAAGAGAAGTATAAAAAGGCAAATGTGAAAAAGAAAAATTATAAGAAACATTTAATAAGGTTAAACTGTTTTCATTCTTACATAGGAAGATACTTGTAACTCCTAAGAAAATTATTATTATAGCAGAGTATACACACACGGAGAGCATGGTGAAAGCTGAGTATAATCGAATGATATCCAAAAAATAAAATAAAATTAGGGGTGAGAAAGAAGAAGATACTGGAAAAATGAGGGTGAGAAAGAATGGGGTATGCCATCTGACATACAAGAGGAAGAAAGGAGCTTTTACATACAGTGGAGAAGAGGGGATGCATCCCAATTGAACCTTACTCTCATCAGAATTGGCTCAAAGAGAGAATAAACACTCAGATACAAAAATCCAGCTCACCCTAAAGGGAAGTAGGAGGGGAGGGGGAATAAGAGAAGAGGAGGGAAAAAAAATTGTATATTAGGGGAGCATGGAATAGTTTACTAGCGAGATTTATGCTCAAATAGGAAGCATTATGAGTAAAATGGATAATAACTGATTACATTAAATTTAGAAAAACCAATGTAGCCAAAATTAGAAGGAAAGAAGAAAACTGGGGGAAATTTTTTACACCAAATTTCTCTGATGAAGGCCTCACTTCTCCAATATACAGAGCACTAAGTCAAATTTATAAGAATATGTCAATTGAAAAATGGTCAAAGAATATGAACAAGCAGTCTTCAAATCAAGAAATCAAAGCTATCAGTAATCACATGAAAAAATGCTCTCTCTCTCTTTTTTTTTCCCTGAGGCAATTGGGGTTAAGTGACTTGCCCAGGGTCACACAGCTAGGGAATGTTAAGTGTCTGAGGCCAAATTTGAACTCTGGTCCTTCTGAATTCAGGGCTGGTGCTCTATCCACTGCACCACCTAGTTGCCGCCCCTCTAAATTCACTTTTGATTAGAAAAATGCCTACTAAAACAACTCTGAGGTACCATCCCATACCTATCAGATTGGTTAATATGACAGGAAAGGAAAATGATAAATGTTGGAGGTGATAAAAAAAAAACAAAACTGAAGCACAAATGCACTATTGGGTAAAGCTGTGAACTGATTCAACTAATCTAGAGAGCAATTTGGAACTATGTCCAAAGAATACCAAACTTTGTAACACTTTTCGACCAACAACACTACTATTAGATCTGTAGCCTAAAGAGATGTTTTAATAAAGGGGGAGAGGGGCAAAAAGGACTTATATGTACAAAAACATTTATAGCAGCCTTTTTTTGTAACAGCAAAGCATTGGAAGTTGAGAGGATGTCCATCCATCAGTTGTGAAATGGCCAAAAAAATTGTGATGTATGATTGTGATTAGAATACTATTGTGCTTTAAGTGACAAGCCTTCAGAAAAACCTGGAAAGATATACATGGACTGGTGCAAAGTGAACTAAACAGAACTAGGAGAACTTTATCCATGGTATAGCAATACAGTAAGGATGATCAAACATGAAAGACCTAGTTCTTCTCAGCAATGCAATAACCCAGGACAATTCTGAAGGACTTACGATGAAAAATGCTATCTACCTTCACAGAGAGATTGATGGAGCCTGAAACCAGATTGAAGCATTTTTAAAAGTTTCTTATAGTTTTTTTTTCTTGGTCTGTTTTCTTTTACAATATGACTAATATGGAAATATGTTTTGCATGACTATAAAATCTTTATCAAATTGCTTGCTTTCTCAACAGAGGGCAAGAGACAGAGGAAGGGAGAGAATCTGGAACTCCAAGTTTTAATTTGTTTTAAAAAAACAAACGTTAAAAATTGTTTTGACATGTAATTTAAAATAAAGTTAAATATTTTTTAAAAATTAAATATATCTGGGAAAGTAAACAGGAACCTTTTTTTTTTTTTTTTTAGGCTTTTCAACATCAGTCTGAGGAGTTTGTATTTCATCTAAAGGTCACTATTGCTAAAAATGTTCCAACTACCTATACATTAGGAAAAAGCCCTAAGGAGAAATATAATCAAAGAGGCAAAGACAGAAGGGGAGAAAATCAGAGATAATTTTAGAATTCACATTTGTCTGGCCTTGTTGGAGTTTGTCATCTACATGTCCTTACATGAATTATTAAAATGTTAACTCATTTTTAAGTTGCTTTAACTTCCCTCCTCCATCTTGTTTTACAGGTTTACTCTTGCAAGCCCCCTGGAGATAAATTCCTCTTTTCCTGGTACACAGACCAAAAGTCGGAGCAGAGTATTTGGTTCCTAGCAATGCTAGGACATGCCCTTCTGTGAGTATCCTGATAAAAGATAGCAACAAAAGGATCTTTGGATAAGAGACCTGAATCAACAGAGCTGGAAATTACCAGAGGAAAAGCTTTCTCCTTTATTCTAAGATGATCTAAAACATGGAAATCCATATTGGTGGGTCATTTCTAAAGGTAAAAGCAGGTCCTAGAGGGGCCTCACTAGAAGAATAGAAGTAGAATGTTATTAAGGGTGCTTGGTTTCACATGAATTACCTTTACAACTTGGACCTCTGCTTCTGTTTTGTCATTTGTAAAATGAGATGACAATTGGAATTAAATAGACAGCTAGATGATACAGTAGAGCTGGGTTCAAATACTGCATCAAATACTTACTGGATGCACTGTGAGTTCCCAAAAGAGTAAACTCAAAATCTGAGCTCATGCTTCTAGTACCATCCTCACCACAAGAATTTGCCAACAGTTCATTTGTAATGTCTGAAGCATCTTGCTCCGAATGAAGCAAATTTAGAATAAGATCTGGCAAGAGAAGAAAATCTGCCACAGTCAAACTGGACATTCACTCTCTTTCCTAGAAATGGTCCCACTGTAGCCTGCTTAGTAGCAAAACCTGAAGACCTTAAAAGGAATTCCCACCAGAATACAATTTGCACTCATGACCTCAGTATGCCATAGAATTATTACAGATCAGCACTTGCTTTTTGGCAAACCCCTCTGAGATAAATTCACTGTCATCACTTAATCTCATTTCCCATAGTTTTACTAATCTCTACTGACTTTGCAAAACTTAAGATGCACAAACAAACTCTGGCCAAATTTTAAGCAAGCTTACGAGGCCAAAGTGGAAATCTGCTACAACCTTCAAAGTCCAAAATCTTGTCTTTAGCTGCGATCATCACATCCTCAAAAAGGTGGAGATAATAGCAATAGCTACACTACTGCTGCACCAGCTGGCTTTTTATTTATTTTTTTTCTCTCCTTTTTTTTTTAATTTAAAGCTTTTTATTTGCATAACATATGTACGAGTAGTTCCTCAACATTAACCCTTACAAAATTTTCTGTTACAAATTTCCCCTAGTCCCCTCCCCTCCCCTAGATGGCAGGAAGTCCACTACATGTTAATTATAATAAAATACTTGACAAGTCGAATATATGTATACATATTTCCATACTTATCTTGCTGTGCAAGAACAATCATATCTACATGATCAAAAAATATCTGAGCAAGGAAACCCAATGCAAACAAACATCGATAGAGATCATGGAAATGTTATGTTGAGGTCCACATTTCATATCCCTCTCTCTGGGTGTATATAACCTTCTTCACTGAACAATTGGAACTGGTTTGAAGCATTTCATTGTTGAAGAGAGCCATGTCCATCAGAATTGATCATCATATAATATTGTTGTTGCCGTGTACAATTATCTCCTGGTTCTGCTCATTTCACTCAGCATCAGTTCATGCAGGTCCCTCCAGGCCTCTCTGAAATCATCCTGCTGATCGTTTCTTATAGAACAATAATATTCAATAACATTCATATACCATAATTTTTTCAGCCATTCTCCAACTGATGGGCATCCATTCAGTTTCCAGTTTCTAGCCACTACAAAAAAGGCTGCCACAAACATTCTTGCACATGTGGGGCCCTTTCCCTCCTCTAAGATCTCTTTGGGATATAAGCCCAATAGAAACACTGCTGGATCAAAGGGTATGCACAGTTTGATAACTTTTTGAGCATAGCTCCAAATTGCTCTCCAGAAGGTTGGATCCGTTCACAGTTCCACCAACAATGTATTAGTGTCCCAGTTTTCCCACATCCCCTCCAACATTTGTCATTATCTTTTCCTGTCATTTTAGCCAATCTGACAGGTGTGTAGTGGTACCTCAGGGTTGTCTTAATTTGCATTTCTCTGATCAATAGTGATTTGGAGCACCTTTCCATATGACTACAAATAGTTTTAATTTCATCATCTGAAAATTGTCTGTTCATATCCCTTGACCATTTATCTATTGAAGAGTGGCTTGAATTCTTATAAATGAGACAATTCTCTATATATTTTAGAAATGAGGCCTTTATCCAAACCCTTAAATGTAAAGATGATTTCCCAGTTTGATGCTTCCCTCCTAATCTTGTCTGCATTATTTTTGTTTGTACAGAAACTTTTTAACTTAATATAGTCAAAATTATCTATCTGGTGTTCAATTAAGAGTTCCAAATCTTCTTTGGACATAAATTTATTCCATCTCCACAGGTCTGAGAGGTAAACTATCCTATGTTCCTCTAATTTGCTTACAATATCACTCTTTATATCTAGATCATGAACCCATTTAGATCTTATCTTGGTATGTTTCTTCCACACTAGTTTCCAATTTTCCCAGCAGTTTTTGCCTAATAGTGAGTACTTATCCCAAAAGCTGGGGTCTTTGGGTTTATCACACACTAAATTGCTAACTAAAGTTATTGCCTAGTTTGTCCTGATATCCTATCCTGTGCCACTGATCGACTGCTCTATTTCTCAGCCAGTACCAAATGGTTTTGATGACTGATGCTTTATAACATAGTTTTAGATCTGGTACAGCTAGGCCACCTTGCTACTATTTTTTCTAGATCTGTAAAATAATTTCTTGGGAGTTTGATTGGTACGGCACTAAATAAGTAGTTTAGTTTGGGTAGTATTGTCATTTTTATTATATTCGCTCAGCCTACCCATGAGCACTTATGTTTTTCCAATTGACTAGGTCTGATTTTATTTGTGTGGAAAGTGTTTTGTAGTTTAGTTCATATAGTTTCATCTGCTATTTTGAATGGAATTTCTTTTTGTATCTCTTGCTGCTGAACTTTGACCAACTGGCTTTTTAAAACTATAACACCTGACACATAGTAGGTGCTTAATAACTATTTTTCACCAAATCTGAGTTGGAACTTCAGTAATCTCTTAAATCCAATCTATACGCTTAAAGATCCCCTCATATAATAAAATAACCAAAAATAATTGTCTAATTTCTGTTTAAAGATCTTAAAAAGGGGGTAAGTTAGGTGGCAACAATCCTGGGAGTCAGGAGAGTCTTGGAGATTCAGGAGAGTCAGGGAGACCTGAGTTCAAATGCAGTTTCAGATACTAGCTGTGTTGCTCTAGACAAGTCACTTAACCCCGATTGTCTTCAAAGCAAAAAACCATACCCAAATCCCAGAAGGAGAATCCACCAGTTCTCTGGTCAGCCTATTCCACTTTTGGACACTCTAATTGTTAGTAAATTTTTCAAGACATTTTAATCCCAAGTCAGCCTCCTGGAAATATTTATCAAAGACTTCTACTTCTGCCTTCTGGGACCAAACAGAAGGAATCATTGTAATCTGCAATTTTGAAGACTATGGTATTTCTTCTTCTGAGTCACTGATATCTGCACTTTTGACAGTATACCATTAAATAGCTCTTCTTGGTTCAGGCATCCAATCAGTTCAGAGTCCACATCTCTGCAGCTTCACCCCAAGAACAGCATGAGATGCCGTGTCAAAAGCTTTATTGAAATCCAGGCAAACTATCTCCACAACATTCTCCTCATCTACTAGTATATTAAATTCTATCACAAACAGAAATGGGGTTAATAGGCTCGCACAACCTGTTCTTAATGAAACCACATTAATTTTCTGTACTCACCACTTCCCTTTTCAGATGTTCATCAACTACCTCTTTAGTAATTCATAATCAATTTTCTCACACACACACACATCCAATTTTCCTTATCACTGAAATTATTTTTATCTATGTCTTTAGTGTTTATTTTTAAGCATCTCCTGGTTACCTTATTTTGTAGTATTTTTAAGCAATAAAATTCTTTTTTCTCTGAACCTCTTGAAATCTGTCTCCAAAATCTATGCATGGATTTCCTTTCCTCTATCAGAAATACCAGGGAATGGGTTCCTTCTCTAGGTTCCATCATTTCCACCTCAGCAACTATTTCTCCATTAATGAGACTCCCATACAGAAAAAAAATTCCTCTTTTTAGGAGCCTCCTCACTTCTGAATACTTAATGTCACTAAGATAATTCTACAAGTAATTAGCTTTTGGAAGAAATAGAAAGCACCCGCAGATAGCTACAGACTTGAAAGCTTTCATCACTACTGTAGTTCTGCCTCAGTGTTAGACTGGTGATAGGTCTCTCAATTTGTACAACTAGGTTCTTTTTTAGTCCAGGTGGTTTGGGTTTCCACATTAAGTCTAGGTAGGAGCATTAATAAGTGCTAACTATGTACCAAGTACTACACTATACTTCAGGGACTATGTTATATAAAGCTGAATTAGTCACTAGATAAGTTCCAAATTTTCTCATAAGACAAATTTTTCAGATATTCCAAGTATAAGGAAAATGTCATTCCTGTAAGATTTCTCTTTCACAGATCATAAAAACCAAGATTTGATAATCTCCAAATCAAAATAACAAAGAGTAAAAAGAACAGATGACACGATGTACTGTTACTTTTATATCTATAAATGTCACAAGGATTACACGTTCCAATAAATAGGGCTAGTCATGCTTTGAAGTGAAAAGGCATGCCAAGAGACAAATGCTTCTACCAACATTCTCCTAAAAGGATTCTAAGTCTATTAATATAAATCTATTAGGATCTGTTAATTCTTGTGCTGCAAAACCTCTTGGCTTTGTTGCTAAAGATAGCCCAGGAAAAGGGATGCTTTCTTGCCTTAACCATTTTCTTGAATTCCACTCCAATTTCTTGTTTTCTGATCTGATAACATTGTTGTTATATAGACAAGCTATCTTAGAGAAACACCTGAAGAGTAGATTCCAAAAGGGCACAGCTACAAATGGAAATTCAAGGCATGAAAATAGCACAAAGGCAGCAAGAATGGGGAAAGGCTGGAACCATTTCTCTACTGCTTCCAAACTAAACAAGGAGCTAAAACAATAAAAGGTGAACTTTGGAAAGTCATCCATGTTTCACGGCTTTTGTGCAAGAGAAAACCTTGATAAAAGGTAACAGGTTTAGACAGTCTTTGGAAGGAGGGTGCCCAAATTAAGGTGGCCTCAGAATATAAACTAATAAGGAACACTAATAGATAGCACCATTCCATCTTAAGAAGCTTTGAAAGGCACTTGAACAGAGTGGAGTCAGACCAGTATGATCAGGGGGAAAAGTATGAGACTTCTTACCTAGTAGCTGGAGGAACTTGGAGAAGATGTTCTTTCTAAACCTGTTTTTTATTTTGTTAAGTGAAAAGGTTGGCCTAAATATGCATGAAGATCCTATTCTAGCTCTAAGACTTACTGATTCTTTCAATTCCTGTGCTGGAGAGGCTAAATAAGAAGGATTCTGCATTCCCTCTTAGCATGAATTGGAGAAGTCCAAGACACAATCATTGAAAGCTTTGCTGTCCCTTATGGGGCATTTTCTTGACAAAAATACTGGAATGGTTTTCCATTTCCTTCTCCAGCTCATCAGACACAGGAGGAAACTCAGAGACTGGATTTGCACTTGATTGTGGGCAGTAAAGTGGTACAACAGATAGCGCACAAAATCAAGCAGCTTACAATTTGGTCAAGACAACATGATTTTTATAGCATTAATAATTAATGGACAATTCAGATATATTATAGTGTTAAAATATAAAATTTTAAGCAAGCTGAATATAGAGAAGCAATGCAGTGTAGTGAGGTTCAAACTCTACTGTTACTTACTAGCTGCATGACCCTGTCCAAGTCATAATTTCTCAGTATCCTTGCTCAATAATCTTCAACTGTTTTAATCATGAATCTATCTGTAAAAATTTTGAGTGCACATTTATAAATAAGTATATATTTATAAATCATGTACATATTATGTTAAATATATATAAAATCACATACATTATTTTTTTATATTCATAAAATATTCTTTAAGAGAGTTGTTTAACTCACAGGGCCTCTAAAAATCACACACAACTAATAAAACCACACAACTACTCAGCCTGGCCAAACAGGACAAAAGAAAGAATACAAGTAGTACTTAGAATCAAATGTGACAAAGAGACTATGAAATTGTTTTTTTCTTGTGCATGATTTACCTTGCTAGGTTTGTAAATGGTAATTTGGAAGTAAACCAGTATCTGACATAAGTCAGAATGGAAAGAAAAATGCCAGTGATGAATGAATTACTTTAAAATGTTCCTATTTTAAAAATAATGTACATTAATATATTATGAGAATTAAAAAGCAGAAAACCAGATATTTTAAAAGGATGTGATAAAGATAAAATAAAACTATTTTATGATATTTTATTTACTTACAATACAAAAAAAGCTTTTTGTTGAGGGCCAGGAGATATATGAACTATGTACTGTAGTGACAATGAAAGTAGAATGTGTGGGGCAAGAGGAAAAGGACCAGGACTGGTCCCCAGTCTGAGACTGGAAAAGGAATAGGTATCTATCTTCTGCAGCTGTGGTGGGGTCAGAATGAAAAAAAATTAAGAAGCCAAGGCTTGAGTCAGCGACAGAACTACTGGTTGCTTTCAGAAGAACAGCAGAGGCAGGAGGTGACTGAAAGCCCACTGCATAGCTGGGCAGCTCCCCAAGTTGCATGGTGCCCCTTACTAAATCATCTCTGATATCCCCCTATGGAGACTACAGCCCTAAAACCGTTTATTCTTTGGGGAGTAAACAGACCCTCATAAGACTGAGTTGCAGAGCAGGGGCCACCCTGTACTGGAAGAGGGAATTTCCTAAAACAATGATACCATCCTAAACTCCCCAAAACAAACACCTGTATATGCCAAAAGTGTTTAAATCAAGGAAAGATCTACAGTGATTGGAATCTCTTAAGAGACAGTTTCGTGGTGGAACTTAAGAAGAGGACTTTCCCGGAAAGAGTGACGTATGCCACGAGGAAGACACTAGAGAGAGAATTCAATCTGACAAATTTTAAGAGCTCATTACGAAAAAGGCATTGTGCTGAATTTTAAGAATTATGAACTTAGACCTGACACACAATGCCTTCATTCAGGGATTTTACAATTTGGAAGAGCTATAAATGACATGGACACAACAAGCCTGCTGTGTGAAGCATGATAAAGGCAGAGGAAAGGGACAGCCAGCTTGCTCCAAGGAATTTGCAGAGGTACAGACCATTTTCAGCTGGCAGTAGGTGTGGAAGTGGGCAGCAGACAGAACTCCAGAAAGGCAGGTGAGCTGCCTCTTATGAGAAGAAAAAGAGCAGCTGGGAGATGTGAGTAATAAGCATCATAGACATGGAGGGCTGATGCAGCTTCCTTTAGAATGCACATGCCCAGGACCAAAGCCAAGGTGGAATAAGTATTCTTCAAGATAAATATACCCTTTAGACTAAACCAGAATCAAGTTGCATATAATTTTTGGTCTAGGTCAGTGACATCAAATAAGTAGAAACAGATTCCTACCAGCCACATATTGACTTTGGAAAACCACAAATTAACATTATTTATAGTATGTTGTCTTTATATTTGTTTAACATTTAATTTGGTTGGGGCACTCCATGAGTTTGACATCTCTGGTCTACAATCCTTGTTGGAGCTACAAAACTCACACCTCCTCCACCCCTCAAAGAGGTGAATTACTGAGCTCTAATAGGAATGCCAATTTGTGTGAAGCAAACTCTTGGCACCAGCCATCATAATCAAAGAATTCTAGACACTGGACCAAGGGAAAAACACACACACACACACACACACACACACACACACACACACACACACTATATAATCCTACAATATAATCTTTTCCTTATCCAATTATACAGCACAATCTGGCCAATTGTTTCCAAAAAAAATGTAAGCTCCATGAAGGATTCTTTGAATCCTGAGTGCTTAGAACAATACCTGACACAAGTAATGCTTTTGATTCATTCAATCATGGATTTAATTTAGACAGCTATGCAGTGTTTCAGAGATTGCTATAATGAACACACTACCATCAGCAAACAGAAGTAGATAGAGAACCTTCACAAACTTATCCCACTTGAATTTTTCACTGTATATCCTCTAAGGGAGTGACAAATACTTCTGATGATCATAAATTCCCATTTTTATACCTTTTCTGATATTTACAAGCAAGGGTCAAATAAAATTATTTCTGTTGTTTTAACTTTAAAAGAATTTTATGATTTTCAAATACATATGAGACACTTTTTTGGAAGATGGCTTTTAAGGCTACTTCTTACTGAATTAATTTCTTTTTAAAAATTTTCTATCAATCTCCTTTTTAAAATTTTATAAACAAGTGTTTTCTAAATCTTAGATCATCCAGCTAAGCTAAGTGATGCAGTGGATAGTATTCTGTTTGGCATCAGCAGGATTAGATTTCAAATTCTCTCTCAGATACTGACCAGCCTCTCTCAACCCCCGTTTTTTCATCTGTAAAACTGGCACCTATCTCACTTGGCTGTTGTGAGGATCAAATGAAAAACCAGAGGCAAAACACTCTGCAAACCTTAAAGCACTATATAAATGCTAGCCATTATCTCTGTCTTTATAAGGTGGTTTCTAGAGTTGAAATGATTCATAGTAGGTTTGTATAACAGTGATTTCAATGTCAGTGTCTGTTCTTTTACCCCCTTCCCATTTTTTAGAATCAGCTATATATTGAAACAGGGCAGATTTTATTAAAACAGGATTTTTTTTTTCAAATGGCATATTTTAGTTTTTTATTAACTTTGTTCTAATCTGGCAAAAATTTTTATCTTAGCTTTGTAAGCTGATGGTCTGACTGTACACAGAAAGCCAAATGAGCAACAAGCTGTTGCTGATCCTTTAAGATAAAAAAAATTCTTTTTTGATGTTTACTATTATCCAGCATTTCCTAACTTTTCTTGAAGAAAATATTCAGAATATATAGTATTGTGGTGCACAAGTAAGTCTTTGGGCTTCATTTTCTTACTGCCTTCCTCCCTTATACTATGTCTTTATTGAAGTCACTAATCATTACAGCATAAACTAATATAATTTGGAGGATTTAATGACATTTTTGTGCCTTTGTGGAATCTTTTAAATAGGGGCAGCAAGGTGGCCCAGAACCTAACTTCAAATTTGACCTATGTGATTTGAGCTGTGTGACCATGGTTTTCCTCAGTTTCATTATCTAAAAAATGGGAGTAAAAAATAATAGAACCTCGGGGCAGCTCACCAGCCCTGAAGTCAGAAGGACCTAAGTTCAAATCTGGTCTTAAACACTTAACACTTCCTAGCTATGTGACCCTGGGCAAGTCACTTAACCCCAATTGCTTCAGCAAAAATAAATAAATCAACAATAGTACCCCTCTCCCAGGATTTGAGAATCAAATGAGATAATAACAGTAAAGCAGTTAATAACTGTGCACAGCACAAATGAAGTACTATATAAATATTAGCTATTATTATTTCTCTAGCTGAATACTCTACAACAGATGTTGGGTGGGGCATAAGTTTAAATAATCTTGTGGTGATAATTGTTCTACAAATATTCATGAATACTGCAATATGAGATGAGCATGAAATTATATTTTTGTTGCTTTTGGATGCATGACAAAAACAATCTGGCCAACTCCTTTATTTGCCTCTCCAAGGAAGGACCTGCATCCTTACCTTTATCTGCAACTTCCTTCTGTCTTTTGGTTCCATTTTTATCAAGATTTTTTCAAGATTATTTAAGATTGATATGAGTTCCTTCCTTAATTGCGTCAACGAATTTTTACAACTGCTCTAAAATATAAAAAGAAAATATGGTACCAAAATCCATTCAATCTTTCTAGGACAAAAGAATAAAAGTTTAAGATGAAAAAGTTAAGACCTGCTTTCTCCCCTCTCCTTTCCAAAAACATCAAAAATTGAAACACTATAAATCAGTAGGGGTTAAAATAAGAAGGGTAAAATTAGTGCCAATTAAGTAAAAGTACACTTAGACAAACTGTTAATAAAACTATTTGATTGAAAATGTATACAGATGTAGCCTTGTATAATAACAGTATTTTTTGTAAGTTCTATGGGACAGTGGAGAGCACGGTAGAATAATCAAGTAGTGAATTATCTAAGTATGAAAATGAAAAATGAAATTATTACTCGAAGTTGGAAAATCCGTTTTTCTCAAAATTTTAGTGCTGAGATTCCCTAGACGTTATTTCTCCAATTTTCCAAAAAGAAATTTCTATCATGCTAAAAAAGTAGAGATAAATTTGAGCTACCATAATACTAAAAGTCTGATGTAAATAATTAGCAAATAATCAAAGTAACAATATTTAGATGACAATGAAATCTGAAGGAACCAGGAAAAAAAAAAGGCTAGTCATTTGATAAAACTTTAAAGAAGGGAATGTGAAACATTTTATGTTAGATCTTAAGAGATTTGACATATCACAATAAAGATAAACAAGTCTAATATGACTTGGATAAGAAAATCATCACATGACTAAAAGAAAAAATATAAGTTCAAGAAGCAGAATGCCAGAATGTCTAGGATAGACAAAACAGATGGACAACAGTATTAAATCTGGAATGTAAATATTTTTATTTAAAATTAGATAACACACACACATATAAAGTAGAAAATTAATGTTAATAGCCTAAATTAAAGGACATCAAGCAACTTAAAAATCTCAGGAATCAGAAATAAGATAATAAATGTTTATTAAATACGAAGACAATACAAACTTGGAAAACAGAAATAAAAGCACAAGAATTCAAAGAATAAAAAGAATGATAAATCCTTCACACTAACAATGATCTCAATTCACTTTTCTATTCAAAATTTTTTACTGGCTAACACTTGCCAAGTAAAATTCTAACCTTTTATCTTAGACATTAAAATTCTTCCTCATGATACTGTCCTACCTTTCCAGTTCTATCTCATACTACTATCCCCTCTCAAACTACTCTCAAGACAAACTGGCCTTTTTTGTAACTTTGCATATGCTGCCTTTTCTTATACCCATGCCTTTTCTAACATTGCTCCTTAGATCTGACATCTCTGCTATCACTCCAATACTAAATTCCTGCCCACCTGTTAAAGGTCAACTCAAATGCCTATTTTTTCATGTAGTCTTTCCTTTGTAATCTTTTCTCTTATTAATAATGGCCTTTACCCCATTAGCCATCAGAGTTCCCACAGAGCAGGAATTCCAGGGGAGGTACTCCAGAGGCTCCTGTTTAACATCCTGTCACAAGGGATACTGAAGAACCTCCTAGAAGAGATCTCTTAATTATACTACACGAGTCTGGCCTGTCTATCCACAGACAAAAGACCAAATGGATATGTAATATCTACTGCCCAGATTTCAACATGTATTTGGATTGAGAGCATGTCTAGGATAGACAAAACAGATGGACAATAAGCTAGGTCTAGAGTTGAAAGGAGGAAAATAAAGAGGATGGATTGTGTTCAAAAAACTGTAAAGCTTTTTCCCCCCCTCTAACTGACCTCAAGTTTCCCATAAAGTAAAAGCCCACCTTTTCAATACTAATATTTTATAGGTATTGCTATATGGCAGCAAAGTGTTAACATCGTGGTCCCAAAGAACTGTCATACAGCTGAAAGAGTCCACAGGCTCTGAATTCAAAGGTCTAGCTTCAAATCAAATTTGGCAAACTCTGCATACCCTTTGATCTGGCAATACCACTGCTAGACCTCTATCCCAAAAAAGGGAAAAGGACCTACCTGCCCAAAATATTTATAGCAGCTCTTTCTGTGGGGGAAAAAAAATTGGAAACCGAAAGGGTGCCCATCAATTGGGGAATGGCAGGACAAGCTGTGGTATATGTGATGGAATACTATGCTATTAGGAATGACAAGCAGGAAGATTTCAGGAAAACTTGGAAAGATTTGTATGAACCGATGCAAAGCAAAATGAGCAAAATATCGTACACAGCAATACTGCATGATGATCAACTGAATGATAAACTCTTCTCAGCAACAAGACATTTCTGGACTAGTTATTTCCTATTGCTGATTCCACCAGAGTCAGTTTGGCATATCAAATATGCCCATGTACTTTCCACTAAAGCTTTTTATTTCCAAAACATATGCGCAGATAATTTTTCAACATTGACCTTTGCATAGCCTTGTGTTTCAGATTTTCCCCTCCTTTCCCCCACCCCCTCTCCTAGATGGCAAGCAATCCAATATATGTTATACATGTTAAAATATATGCCCATGTACTTTGTTATTACTGATTAAGGTGACCTGGGTGGAATAAACTTTACAAAAGACTTAGCAGAAGTCTTTGATTTTTCTCCCTTCCCTCCTAACTAGTGACACCTTTTAGAAATGCAATGTGTATCATTAATCCCCAAATATTTGTGTATAGTAATAGTGAACAAATAATCCAGAATTTTATAATCCAAATTTAATTTCGGAATCTACTGAGTTATTGACATGGTTCTTGTTCAGGAAACCATTTTTAATGCTGAACATTCACTACCCACAAAAAAGTATCAGAATTTTATAGCATTCCAGGTGTTTGACTCTTTCTTACAATTTATCAAAAAAGCACAACTGGTATAAGGAAAACCCTTATCAGAAGAGAATAAAACTGTTCACAATTGTCCCAACTTTTCAGATCACAGAATCATGGATTTAGAGCTGAAGGCCAACCTTCAGGACATGTATCCATCTTCCTGATTCCAAGCCCAAAACTTTACTACACAATGCTGCTTGAGGCCTTTGGAAACACTCTCATCCTCCCCTCCCCAACCTTGATTTAAAAAAAGAAAGGAAATGAATGGGTAGACCTCTCTGCCCCAAAATCTACACTAAGCCAATCCCATCTGTGGTAAGATTTCAGTGAAGTTAAGAATAAAGCCTCTAGATCAGTTCTAATGGACAAGACTCTCTTCAACAATGAAATGCTTCAAACCAGTTCCAATTGTTTGGTGAGGAGAGCCATATACACCCAGAGAGAGGGATGTGAAATGTGGACCACAACATAACATTTTCATGTTCTCTATTGAGGTTTGCTTGCATTGTATTTCCTTTATCGGATTATTATTTCTTGTAGATATGATTTCTCCTACACAAAAAATGATGCAATAACTATAAATATATTTGATTTCTTAAGTATTCTAACATAATTATCATGTAGTGGATATCCTGCCATCTAGGGGAGGGGTGGGGAGTAGGGGGGAAAAATTTATAACAGAAAGCTTTGTAAGGGTTAATGTTTAGGAATTACCCATGCGTATGTTTTGCAAATAAAAAGTATTAAAAAAAAAATAAAGCCTCTAAAGTCATCCATTCTAAGTTTCTGTATTTTTCTAGTGTAAGTTCCTCTGAAAAAATTCCAATCTTGTCTCAGCATGATCTAAGGGGAAATATACGATCATGGGGAAATATACTAAGAGAGTTGAGAGATGAGTTGCTGTGGTAGTGTCCTTAGCAGATTGAAATCTCAGGAAGATCCAGGAGAGACATGAAAATGTAGGTGGGGAAGTAATGGGAGTGGTATGCTTTTAAGGTTTTCCCTTGAAATCAAATGTGTTCTATATATCTATTTCAGAATAAAAATAAAATGATACAATTTACAAAGTGGCTTAAAAACCTCAGAGCAATATTAAATGTCAATTATTATTTACCATAATATCAGTTGCTCACTGGAGATTGTGATATGTAAGCCTGTGCTTTAGATAACAAGCTATATGATAGAAAACTATTGCCCTGAACTCCTGACAAACTGACCTTGAATAGTGTTTTATGTGATACATTTATCATGTGCAAAGAATGGAAATAAGACTCAGAATTGGAAAAATTCTTAGATCAGCAATTGTGATACAAGACAATTCTAATAGACTTGTAGCAGCTAAAGCTAGAGCCTAAAGGCCCCTTCTTATTGCTCATTTTTCTTGACTTCTATACAGTCCTGCTAACAATCATCTTCTGCCTAGATTCCCTTTCCCTATCTAACCTTCCTCTTTGCTGGATCTTTATCCAGGTCCCTCCAGGCTCTGTCCAAGGCCTCATCTTCTCCCCTTACCTTAATTTGTTTGCTGATCTCATCAGCACTCACTAAGTTCAGTTATTATCTTTATGCAGATAATTCGAAGATCTACCCAAACTTTAACCTCTCTCCTGATTTCCAGTGTGGCTCCTCCAACTACCTACATCCTATAGACAACTTAAACTCAACATATCCAAAATTGTACTCATTCCTCTCTCTCCCCATACTCTAACTTTCCTATTTATGTTGAGGGTAACAAGCATCCTCCTCCCAGTCTCCCAATCTAGTGACCCCCAGCCCCTCACTCTCACTTCTTTGTTAATAGGCAGCCTCTGTTGCTCTGTTCTATCTTTGTTATCTTTCCCACGCACGTGTCCCTTGCTCTGGCACTGCCATCACTGTCATGCAGATCTCCTAGACCACCGCACTGCCTGCTGCTTAGTCTTCCTGCTTCAAGGCTTTTTGAGCTCAGTCTATCCTCCCGTCAGCTGTAAAGTTCATCTTTCTTAAGTGAAAATCTGACCTTTTCACCCTTCCCTGACTATTCTACAAACTCTCATGGCTCTTTATTACTTCTAGATTAAATAGAAATCCTTCTGTTGACCTTTTAGAGCCCTTTTTAACCTGGTCCCTTCCCACCTTTCCAGTCTGCTCATACCACATTCTACAATCCATCACCCCACACTAATTGTTCTCACACAAAACCTTTCCTCTCCCAAATGGGAGCACTTTCAGGGGCTATCCCCATGCCGGGCATTCTCTCTATTCATCTCTGATTTCTGACTTTCCTGGTTCTCCAAGCATCAACTCAAATCTCACTTTCTGAAAGAAAGTCATTCTCTATCTCTCTTAATGCTAATACTTTCCTTCTGGGATTATATCCAATGTATCCTGCATATATCTTGTTTATTAATAGTTGTTTGCATATTGTCTCTCCTATCAGATTGTGAGTTCCTTGAGAACAGGAACTGATTTTGCCATTTGATATATCCCTAGCACTTTGCAAAGTGTGTGGCATATAGCACAAACATAATAAAATGCTTTCTTGTTGGCTCAACTAACCTTGGTATCTAAGAGATTATTTTCTACTTAGCCGGCAGACTATGTTTTGTCTTGAGAATGCTGGATTTTTTTCTGTACTTTCATATTTTGGTTTACCTTTGTTTTATTGTATTTTTTACTGATTTTTGTTAGATATTTCAATCTGGCTTGGGAATTTTGTGACCATAAGTTTGATAGTTCTGATATAGGCCAAATTGGGGAGCTATTAATAGCACTACAGGAATCCAATTAAATAGGCTCATTAGGATTGGAATTTAGGGGAATTACAAGATAATTAAAGACTAGGCTATATCCTATAAAAAGCAGTAGGAGTTCTTATACCTTTTTAGATTGTGCTATAATGGTAGAAAATAGCAATACAATAGTATACACATAAATTTATATCAGAGAAGTGAGGAAAAAACTCACAATCAAAAGAAATCTACTTTCTGATTAGTGTTATTACAATACGAAGGTAGACTAAATAGTCTTAAACTACACTGTGTCACCAAGATCTATGATTCTATAACTATTAAAGAGGTTTTTATGAAAGGATAGCTCCGAAAGATATAAAATAACAGCTCCAAAAATTGACACCAGAACATAGAAGTATATCAAATCCCACTTCTACTCCAGGAACACATCACCAGTGAGAAAATCTGGTCAGAGTAAAAAAAAAAAAAAAAAAAGGGAAGAAAGCAAAGAGACAAAAATAGACAACTAGATTTCAAAGGTTTTTTTTTTAAGCTTTTACTCATATTTTAAAAAGTAACTAAAAAACACCTTGAAAAAAGTGACTTCAGTAAAAAAATATATGCTTGACTTTAAAGGTATTTTTCATAAAATATTGATTTCTTTCAGTGGGTGTTCAAGAAATATTTGATGACATATACTAATGGCACAACAAATTTCTATTGCTTATACAGAAGTAGAGAAAGAACCTAAAACTAGAGTTAAGCACCATATTCAAGATATACCTTAACAGGCTTTGTGATTTGTGGATCAGCACATAAATAGAAAGATAACCGTGCTAATGTTTCATCTTGCCTAGAAGTCCAACATATTGGGGTTTT